>JAHWFO010005168.1:1900204-2011512 GCA_023313115.1 Rhysida immarginata | reverse complement strand
GCATGGAATTCCGAACAAAACAAAGCAAAAATTCCAAAATCCGATGAACAGATCACCAACAATCCAAAGCAGAAGATCATGTTGACCATTTCAGGAACAGTGTAGTTGCCATCTGGAATTGTTCTGTTTTCTGTATGCTGGTATATGCCTTTTATTTGCTTTTCCTCATGAAAGTGAATGTTATTATGATAATTTTTGGTAATTTCTTGTTTTTCATGTTGAACATTCAAATGTCTTTGTGAAGTGCACAGGGGGGTGATTGTTGGTGATCCGTTCATCGGATTTTGAATTTTTTTTAGTTTTGTTTTGTTCGGAATTCCATGCTGAACAAGTCTTCAATTGGAATTTTTCTTGTATTTGTAACGGTTTTTAAGATAGGATTTGAATGTGTCCGAATTTGCATATTTGGGATGATGAAAAGTGCACAATGGAATAGGTCACCCACAACTTCCTATTCATTGGATTCATCAAAATTGGCATATCTCCTTCGGTTACAAAATAAAAGAAGGGCTCATTTTTGTATCCACTCTGTGGTCAACATGTATATATACATGTAGATGTACGACGGGCAGTCAAAACGTTCCCGGAAAGACGGTATAGCACTCTTATGGTAGGATATACGGCAACCCTTACATAATCTCCTTCAAAGTAGCACCCTTGCGAGCACACATACTTGGTCCATCGAATCTGACACTCTTGGAAACATCGGTGGAAGGCTTCTTGTGGAATCCTCTAGAGCTCGGCCGTCGCATTTGATTTGATGTTTCATCTTCAGAGTCAGGAACAGCGAAAAGTCACTAGGAGCGAGATCCGGAGAGTACTTTGACTGAGGGATGACAGGAATGTTTTTGCTATCGAGATGCAGAAACCACTGTCCCTGCCACTTGTCGCGCCGCTTCCTAAGAACCGCATCGCGCAACCTCCGCAAAACTTGCACGTAGAAATAGGCCGTGACAGCCCAATTTGCACAAGAACATGATGTTCGCACGTTGTTCGAATTGCGATATTGCGACGAACGACCAACACTCACGTCTACTTCAAACGGAACGAAACGTAATACTGAAACCTCTCAAGCTTTACCCACAAAAGTGGAATCGATATCTTATTGCTCGTTCGCCATCTGTTGAGGAATCCCGGGAACTTTTTGACTGCCCCTAGTATAGATTTCGTGGAATAGTGGCTCTGGTTTCCTTCCATCTCTGTATATTTTGTTTACAATTCTGTGGATGCATGCAAGAATTTGGTATATGACATTTTGGTGGAATAACGGTTTACAGCATGCAATAAGCTGAATATTGATTGCTATGGATATGAAATAAGTTTATTAACATATTCATATAATCTAATTTCTTCAAAGCATAAAAATGTGAGCTCAATAAAAACTTTGAAAATCAATATCTCAGAGTCATTTCGTCACGTATCAGGATCTTGCATGCACCCACAGAATTTTGCATGATATTTGAAATATTGTGTCTGTTGTTTGTTATTTTTGTTCGTTGTTTTTACATATAATTTTATACTCTTTTAAAATCAAACTTATAAATTTTCTAATTTCTGGTCTTTTGGGTTTGTTTATTGTTTTGGAATTTTGGAATGAATTTTATACTTACTTTTCTGTCATAAAAGATCAAGAATTATCATTTAAAAAACACTTATATAGAATAATATAAGATTATCTTTATAAGTCTTATATCTAAGTATAAACGATTCTGAAATTAAATGTAAATACGTCCAACTAATGATTTGGAACGTAAAATACAAAATTGTCAAATAGGCATTAGTCATGTATGTTCATGCACTACAATTAAATTTGTCGATTTTTAGGAATGTCTCATTCAAGAATTCCATCGCTACATTGACTCATAAGCAGCCAGCGACGTGGAAAATTCATCAACGTATTCAGACCAGACAATATTGATCCCGAGGCATTTTAATAAGCAAACAGGCAAAATGCTTTACAACCTCGCCCATTGTCAGAAATTCGTCGACAAATGGTATCAAAGTCTGCACTCAATTATATATAAAAGCTTATTTTTATGTTTTTAGGGGTCAATGACGCCAAAGGATAAATAATAGAATTGCTTTATTGTTATACATAATAAATTGGAGTATTGATTCTTTTATGGTGCAGTTGAAATAAAAAGCGAAATTACGAATAATATTCAAAATGTTTTTTTTCTAATTTGAATAAAGATGCTTAAGACACCTTCTTCTCAAGGTGGATCTTAGCAGACCTTATACTCTCACACGGATAATTTTTTTTCCTCGTTAATTAGCATGCTTCTTGATTGTAATCTTCAATCTTAAATGGTAATAGGATGTGTGGGTTTTTTCCTCTTCTAGTTTATTACCCTATTAAAAAATTAACTACGGATTCCACGTGCCTGCTACGTGTTGCTTTATCAAAAGCGACGAAAGGTCATCGAAAGTTGGGGGGAGGAGGAGGCGTGGCCTTTATTAAAATGTAAAGGGTTACGACTCTATTCCTTTTGGATCATGGACTGTCGTAGTGTTTATTTAGATATAAAGCGTGGAAAACCCCAACGCCGTCTTAAAATTCGTTTACTAATTCAAATTAGAAAAGTTAAGAGTTATTTGCATGCGGTGAGGAATTCGAAGAATCAATTTGCGATTTTAAGTTTTATGTATTTTCATATAGCCTTTATGTAGCTAAATAAAGTACGAAAACTTTTATCTCCCCTTTTCGATGTTTTTCTCTCGTCGCCGTCGTCGTCCGTCTCTCCCACGCACTCAAGGCTGAGTCTGGCACTCGTCTGAGTCAACACGAAACTCCGAGAACGCTACGAACTACGAAGTGTTCTAACCCCGGATGCGCGAATGAGCACTGGGGAAGCCCCCATGGTTACGGCCGCTGTCTCACCCGGATTTCTCTCCCGGAATTCCCGCCCGTGTCCTCGGTCCACTCATAAAAAGTAACAGCCTTCGCTACTCGCAATCAGTCATAGAGCGGAGACCGAGCCGGAAGGAAGGAAAGCAGGGGAAGGAAGGAAGAAACCGAAAATGCAATGGAAAGGGAAATTTCGAATACTAGGAAATCGAGAGATTAAGGTAAGGTAAGAGTGAAAGCTAATTTTTTTTTCTTGTTCCGTTTTTCCTCGTCCCCTTTCACCTCTCCGTTTCTGCGAATCCTCAATCTCCGTCGGCTATATTATAACAAAAAGCATTTTTAGTTATTTTCCAGGAAATGGGAGGAGTGAAACAAAGCAGATTATTATTATTATTTTACTATTACTATTTATATCTTCCATCATAATCACAGAATGAGGCAAGCCAACCATTAAAACGATTTTCGTGTGAAAACCTCGAATATTATTACGATTCCTCCAGAAAGGATCATTTCATTTCAATTCGGATTATTATTATGTACATCTGACAGCATTTGCTACCATAGAGGATACATTTTCTGCTGAAGATTATTTTTTTGGTAAAGTTCTTTTCGCTACTCCACGACTAAAATAGCGTTTCATAATTGATGCTCATTGTAATAATTGCACATAAGAGCAACTTCATAAAAGCTTTTCTCTACTAACGACCTATTCCTAAGAAAAAGTAGCCCACGTGTCTTGCACATGTTACTTTCGTGATGCGTTCTGGTTACAAGCTATCCACGAAAAGCGCGCTTCGGATTACAGCTCCCTTGCAAACAAACGCCATAGGACCAAAAATAACTGAATAATAAAGAAGGACTGAATTTGGAGCTGCTTTTATTGATCGATTTCAGAGACGACGAGGGATGTGGAGTCCTGACTGAGGAAAGCAAATGACCTTGCGATAGGATTCGGCGACGCTGTCACACTGATTGACACATTCGGAAAAGATAAGGAAAAAAAAATTAAAATAATTTATGTTCGTGTCGTCACAGTTGGTGACGATATCCGACGCAAAATGCGAACGGACTGAATCGTCAGTGTTGACGTCAATGAAATGACGTAACTAATCAAAAAATAGGCATGACGTCGAAATTACGGAATATCGCGTATTTTAACGATCGCCTCGTGAGCATGAACACGAGTTTTGATGTAATTGGTTTTCTTCTTCCTTTCATTAAATCGCCCACCTCCTCCAAACAGATTATTTAATAGAATCAAAGTCATTTCTGGTTGACTTTCATTATTTAATTATAACTATTGTAGAAATGTTCTCGATTCAAAGAAAAGAATGCCACAGCATTGAGAAGCGTAAAAAGTTGAGTTCGTAGAAATGCTATAAACTTGCTGAATAGATCTATATTACTCAGAAAACCTATTGAAGTATTTCTTCGAGCATACCAAGTTTTAAAATATAAAATAAGCATTATACTAAATAAGCGGATTCCTAATAAGAGAACTAAAGGGAAGAAGTGGCTTAGTTTAAAGCTTCAAATTATAACGCTGGATTCAATCAAATGTATAAACCAACTCAATAATGGATTCAATTCCCTTTATAAGCATCTACATACTATACCTAATCAATTTACACAAAATTATACAGTTTGTTTAAAAATTTTTGAATATTGAAATCGATTAATATTATACAGAAAGCACTTTATCGATGAATATGACTCTTGAGCACCCTTCTTCTGATTTCCCTAATAATTGACTGAAAACGGAGCGAAATTCCCGGAGTTGTTGTGATATCATCAGTGATTCACACCCGTCTACGACTGCAATGGTTCCATGAATCACCCGTACATTTAATGATGGTAAACTGACTAGACCAATCGAGATGGGAAATAGTAAAAGAAAATTAAATTTGGTTTCAAATACGAAGTAACAGACAGAAATGGAGTGAAAAACAAATGATTGCGTATCAACGCCCTCCGCCTCTTCACTTCTATCGATTTTTATTGCTCCCACCAGCGGATTATAGGTGTTATTGGTTGCTTTAAAAGAAATAAGGGAGGGTTGAAATATCACTGTCGTCTAAAAAAGATCAATAGCAAACTAACCATCGCGAAAGGATGACTCATTAGTTGGAAACCATAGTCGGGTGTTGGCGCCCCTTTTTTAGGATTTCTTTCCCTAGTTAGTCGCCCGTCGAACAACTTCCTTCCTTCGGAGTTCGTTCACGTAAGTTCTAAAGTTTTTTTTTTAATATTTTGAGGGTTCATAACAGTTAAGAAACCAACTTGTAAGTCATAGTCATAAGAAAAATTTAAGTTTTCGTTCTTACAGAACTAATTGTAAATACAGGAAACTAAGCATAGATGTATGCAATCTAGGCGCTCTTTGCGGTTACTCTATAAAAGTAAAATAAATGTTTATCTTATATTTTGAATTAAGAACTGGTAGTAGTTAAAATAAGGTTGATTTTCATTAAGTACGAGTTATTTATAAAAATGCCAAAAAAGAAAAACAATTCTTCGAACCGCCTCTGTTGGTTTTTCTTGCTAATCAGTCTTATGATGAACTTCTATTATTTTCAATCAATAATCTTCATTCCGATTATAGTTCGTCGATGAGGAAGTGATATTTCATTCTAATTATCCTATAATCTCTTTCATAATTCTCCGTAATACTCAATAAAGCAAAATTTCCCTTTCGGTCGGGGAGGAAAAAAAATCCCCATTCAGTGTAATTATTTGTAATTTTAATAGAATTTCATTATAAATTGCATATGTAATGAACTCTAATACTAATGACCTATAAAATGATATTTAAAAACCCTCAGATACTCGGAATTCACTTTCGACCTGTTGTCATTAACATTGTCTAAGCAGATGCTATTGCGGCACCAATGACCACAAACCCTCGAAATTGGATCGTCTTCTGAGAACTACCATTGCATAAATTATAAAATTTCAATCTATTCCCATTGTTTGTCGAGTTCAAAAATATGTCAATGATAACATCTGCCGCAGATAATAGGGGAAAAGCTATGACAAACATCAGATCATTCATGTTCATGAATAAAACCGCCTCCGTCATTAAAACTTTCGTAAATTCCTTTGAATCACAGTGTTTTTGGAGTAAACAAGTCCACACATTTCGCTTATATATGAGGAATCGGCTGCCGACAGCCATCAGAAGAGAAGCCAGAAGCTATTCCGTCAAGACGTCTTAATTTTCTCCTTTATTATGGATAAAATGATAGTGACTACGGCTTTTTTCAAAATGTTATAGAAATACGAATCACTCAACCAAGCATAAGATTTCCATGCCAAGACTCGTTGTAAGTAAAAAGCTACTTTCAAGTTTTTCCTCTTTAATGCAATGCAATGCTTTTTAATGGGATCCTAATAGCCGCTTATTATTAATAAATGACGATTTAGTGCATATCAATAGTTATGATCTTCTTAATAAGCATCATTCATCAAGATGAGAGTTAATTACTTCCTAAGAGGAAATAAGTTTCTGTTTTTTAGTTCGTTAGAAAAAAAAAGAAAATTTAATTGTTAAGTTCATCAGCATTTCAATATATCTTTCTACAAATTTTAAAAATGTTTTCTTTAATTATATCAAATAATTTTAATTATGATTTTATTACTTATTGATCTCAATAATAGACATAGTTTAGGCCAGGCCTGCAAGCTCTTGCTTTTGCAATAAGATTTATAAAATTAAGAAATTCAATTTCAAGCAATAAAATAATAATTTAAAAAAACAACTTCTCATTTGCTACTTGCAAACAGTATCGCTTTACTAACAGTATTGTACATAATGTGTAATTCGATATATTAGATAGAGAGACGAGGTCAGTGTAGAAGTGAATATTTGTGTGGGAAAGAATAATCAATAAAAAAGGTCTGGCTTTTTGTTTTTATTCAAGGAGACCGGTGGGAATTTTCGCGATGATTTCATTTTCTATCGACCATGAAACGCTGGGAAATTCCCCTTTTTCCTCCTCTTCACCTTTTGTTCTCTCTTTCTCTCTCATTTTTTTTAAATGATTCTTTTCATCTGAGCGATTTAGACGATTATATACAAAGGCCTAATAAAAAAATATCACGGCAAACATTTTCGCCATTTCAATAATTGCACTCAATTATTATTACATAAGAAAAAGATCGAACAAAAGAAGCTTCTTGAAGTTTTGAAAAACTCACGCGTAAATCTTTCTTGCATCAGTAAACAAAATGCTAATCAATAAAAGACTCTTTCGAGTTCATAAAGCTAAATTCAATGAAACTGAATACAATTTTTTTTTTTTTTTTACCTCCATTGTAATGCTAATTTTCAGCTTTTGTGCAAGTTGAACTCAGCAAAGCTTCGAAGTGTGAATTAATTTACTAAATTATTTTTTAAAGCGAAAATAATTTGCAACTCAAAAAAAGAAATACAGGCAAACTTAAAAAATAGGGTGTTAAAAAAAATCAGTCTTAAATGCAAAAAATTAATTATGCCTAACTTTTAAGAAGTTTAGTTGAAATTAAGCCATAATGTGCTTGCAACAATCTGTCATTTTCTTTAGTTTTAATTTCTTCACACGTATACGAAAAATACTTAGAATGATCTGCATTTTTTTCTCAGCCAGTCACAAAGAATACTGCAAATTTAAAATTTCTCGCGTTTGTGTCGAGAACTGCACCACTACTCACAGACAGCGCAACTGTCGCAATCCCGTTAAAATGGCGTCTGTGAAACACTCACGTTACCAACAAAGAGCAGTTGAATTTTTGCTTGCGAAAAAGCAAACTGTGGTGAGCAGTCACAAAAGTTGTGCGGTCGATGGAAACGTCATTAGCCGCTGAGCATTACCTCTCCATGCAAACGTTTTCATTTGTTTGGAAACACGGCCAGAACTCATTTTTGCGCTACTTGATTTTAGCGCTTTTCCTCCCTTCTTAACTATAGACTGATCTGTAACTACCAGCGACACCATACGCACATACGAGCGACACTATAAGCAATGCAGTGGTCTTCTCGTGGCGCGCGGACAGTAAGCGCTGTGATGCGACATGATGATGCGTGAAACGGAGATCGCTAAGCGGGAGTGTGTTTTTCCTACTGCAACTAAGTTGGAGAAAAACTGTATAAAAATTTAAACTGTTGAGTAAAACAGTCTGATACAGTCCTACATAAACCCAAGTCCAATATCCCTCCCACTGATGAATAAAACGTTATCTGCGACGATAATATAGATAAAATTTCATCGTATTCAAGATCGGTAACACGAAATGGTGCTCATGCGCTGCATGCATTCCTATAGATATCGATTTGAATATAGAGCTGCCTCTCTTCTATGTATCCTGCCACACTCGCATGAAACGTCACCGGCCGTTATCACAAATTACCTCCGCGAGTAATAGAATACAAGATATTTTGTATTTTTATAAATTCTACCTAACATGCTGAAAGAAAATTTCGCCGTATCAACATAATTTAAAGATATCTAACCATACTTGCATTATTACTGGAGTTCCCGTTTAAAGCATATAAAATAGTGAGACAGGACAAGTGTTGTCTGATACATTCTTAAGTCGCAACGGCAAGATAAAGACTCCAAAATATGTATCTGGATCAGAGTTTCATATTTCGGGCAGTGGCGGCACTTAGAAACTGCAGCACCCTTGGTTTCACTTTCGATATCGATAACATTAAATATAATGTGTGTTTTTTTCCCCTTTAATACTGTCTTTATGCCCATGTATATTATATAATTCTTAATCTTAGCGCCAGTAGCTATTCCATAGTTCGTGAAAAAGTTACAATTTTCTGACGCAGCAGCCCCAGAAATTTTAGTTACGAGCCGCCACTGATTTCGGGTGTTTTTATGGTTTTCCTTCCTTTACAGACAATTCCAAATTTGGTTCCTTCTTATGTTTTTTTAAGAGGAGGTGCAAGAAAAAGCATGTATGTACTTGGTTCCCCTAATATAAGGCTATACAAGTTCATTAGAAAGTATGTGAACAATTATAGTTGAAATTACTCTGCAAATATTCGCTTATAGAGTAATTTCCTAATTTAGAGTAAATACTTCCTAAGGAGAAAATCAACATTTCCTTAAAGCAATCCTCTTACAATCTAGTATTGGAAATGGAGATAAAAACTTTTGACTTCTAATTTCCGATAAACGTATGCATTGAGCATCACTTAATAAACTTTACTACATTCATTTTTATTACACCTACATCTTTTGAGTGATTATATTTGGATAAATTTAGCTTCTCGATAAGCAAGTGCTGAAGAATACCCTACTGATTTTCAAAAGAGTGACCTTTAAATTTATGCTTGAAAGTTCGGAATTTATTTTTATAATCTGGAATAGCAACAAAATTTTGTCGGATCTGATTAATCAGTTTACCCAAAACAATGAATGATTACACTGGGGAACAAAAAAAAGTTTTTTTCGTGGTGCCTGGAATGTTAGAACTGATTTTGATTATATTTGATGTGTTGATTCAAAATATGAAAACAGTTTCTCTCTATTAGCTATAGTTTTTGAGATACAGCACCACTAACTTAATGCGCTTTTGTTATTTGTTATGGTACAGAGGTGCGACGTTGATATAATAAGTCTGGGAAAAAGTTCGTGGCGTTTTTCCTGATAGATGGCCACGAATTTTACTTAAAAAAACGTCATGATTATCAGCGCCATAATTATCAAAAAAGAGCGTACCTTGGATTCTTTGGCGTTAAGCTTGGTGACCAACTTAAAACGTGGGCACCACTTGTTGTGTGTAAAATTTTTATGGAACACTTATGGCAATGGACTAATGGACAAAAGAGAAGTCTGAAATTTGGTGTGCCGATGGTTTGGAGGGAACCCAGAAACCACAATGATGACTGCTATTTCTGTATTGTGCAACGTTGCGACGTTAATATCTCGAAAACTAGACCTGATGGAACAAATATAAAGTTATTTTTGAATTCTGCACCCTAAAATTACCTAAGAACACTTGAAAAATCGCCGGCACCAAAATGTGTGTTGACCTGTGTTATGTAAGCGAGTTCTTCTTATGTCGTACAGATAAGAGAATCAAAAAATTCCACCAATGAATTCCATGTTTACAAGAAACTTTTTCTATTGAATATACATTTACTGTATTAAGATAAATGAAAACGTAAAGGTAAACGATAAAAAGGAAAAAGAGAGGCCTTTTTTATCCTAGTTATTTCAATACACGAATTTTTATTTAAAACATCGAAAATGAAGGTGAATGGCGCATTGATAGTTGTAACACTACGTAGATTGTAAGAATAGGAATAATGAAATTTTAACGAACGGAAATATGAAATATTTGCTGTTTATTAACTTAATAAATCATATTCTTAATATCTGAAGCATTTATTGCTACAATAATCAACAACATTTAATTCTAAACTCGTTTCGCCGCGGTATTTTTTCTACGCTCTACAATGAACCTAATGATAATGGAGTGAGATGTTCATTTACTTAGATGAAATGCCTAAACTATTGCCGATAAAGAATCTTGATAAAGACCGCCAATTAAAAAAAATAAAAAAATAAAGGATATCATGGGCTGATAGGGTTAAAAGCGAAGAGGCGGGACTATCCTATTGAATTTTAATGTCGATTTATCGATAGGCTCCATAATTGCCGAGGTTGCCAGATTAGAGGATTTGAACTCAATAGAACTTGTTATTAAGACAACAGAAAATAACCCTGAAAATGCATTTCTTAGCTTTTAAGTATCATCATAAAGCTAGAGATCTTAATCTTGATTTTTTTTTTTATTCTGAAATTATTTTTAAAATTTCTCTAAAACTTTTTATTAACCTTTTCAAAAAAATTGCCCTTTCTTCGAAAAAGAAACATAAAGGGTAGAGACTTTTCCCTTTGGATGCGTCCATTGGATTTTGCAGTATCATTTAGTGAGTAAAAGAGTGAGTCATTTGATTTGCGGGGGCGGTAATTCCCCTGATTCACTGTCTACGGCAGAATCTCCAAACAAAACAAGAAAATTCCTCCAGTCATAGTCTTGGTGTTGTCATACTGGGCTTGCTCCTCATTCAATAATCATTGGAATTCTTTTACAATAAAGTCAGATCTCATTTCAGATCCCCACTATTATTCTTTAGATCCTTTTTGATGGCGTAATCCAAATACGAGTAATCGGAAGCTATATGTAAATAGGCATTGCTTACATAAAGGAATATTATAGTTTCGAATATTCAAAACCTATATAATTAATAGTCTAATCTTTTCCGCACCCCTTTCAACCTTAAATAGAATATAACCTAAGTAAACTTATTTGCTTAAAATTCATTTGTCTGTGATCTGGTTCATCATATTTGTGAATCTCATGAATTTCAAATACAAAAACAACTTCAGCAAAACACGTTTTCTGTTGTGTGTGAGCACGAGAGACGTGCTCATTGTAATTATAGAAGAGGCTAAATTGTGAAAAAGAAAATCGTGAAGAACCTCTTTAAATCACGGGCAAAAGTTGTTGAAAGGTCGCTAATGCGTCTTGTGGCAAAGAGTTTTACGAGTAGGTTCGAGTTAATTAACATGCAAAAAAAATCCTAAAACAAGCCTCATATTAATCATTGGTATCCATGGAAGATGGGCACAAACGATAAATAAATAACCTTTCAATAATTTTCAAAGGTTTAGTGCCAAGAGGAGAGATCAACCTTCGACTATTTTCCAAATACTGAAAGGTCAAAGCTCTCATTCATAGTGACACCTTGATAGATTTATTTATTTGTGTACTTACACCTTGAGCTAATATTATATTTTTTTTAATTATGTAGACTGATAGATAAAATATCTAAGCAATATATCTACGATATTGTTCCTGTCGTTTATTTTTATAAGCTTGATCAAAATTGAGTCCTTCAAAATTTTGTTCTCTCTAGTCCATTGTCTTTAATAGCAAATACCAAATAGGAATTACCTGGAACTATTTCCATTGAATATTTTTTATAGGTCTCCCATAAATAAAACACTAGGCATTACCTTGTCCTACAGGTAGGTTGATGTTATCGTCACTGGTCTTCGCAGGAGGTCTCTGAAAAGATTTGTGGCACTTGATTTTCGCAATTTTTTTCATTCACTTTACATTTCAGTTTACGTATAACCCCTCCAATACCAATTGGCTTCGTTCAAACAACCCTTTTTACTCGGAATCGAACCTTCCAAACCTTTTTTTATCTTTACTATATTCACTTTAATGTTTTCATCCACCTGGAACCTCAATTTTCAACAGCGCTGTTGTTTAATGCAAAGAAAATATTTTTCTCTTTAATGCTAATTTCTCTGCGAAACGGTAGTAAGCCATAAATCGACGAGATTTATTAAACCGAATCTTTTCCTTGACAGTCGGTTTGGACGGGTTGGCTATGGATTTTCCCTCTAGGATTTAAAGACTGTCAGTGAATACGCAGAGAAAACACAAAAATGGATTGTTTTGGGGATGTTTAAATTCATGACGACGTCCGACTAGACTTAGAATAAATGCATAGTAAATAAACCACATTGGTCAAAGAGGTTGGTGGTTAAAAGTACCAAAAAAAAGATATGGGCTTAGTCGTTATAGTTTATTAACAATTTATCCAAGTCAAATATTATGTATTTCTTTTGAATCTCAACTGCAATATTATACACTGTTTAAAATAAAAGAGTAAATTCATATATTTGGTATGAATTGACGGATTATTACCTAGTTACCTACGGATGCATTGTTAAAGGATTTTGGTGATAAGCGCCATCAAATCAAGTCTTTTGTGAAATGAAATTCTTTTTTTGTTATTTTACGAATCTCCTCATCTCACATCTGTTGATAAAAAATAACACTTGAGTTCAGGTTTATAATAAAGAAGGATAGAGGAATTATTCAATATAAAGAAGTCAACAACAAAATGATATAATAACACGGTTTAATATTCTTTATAATAAAACTCAACAGAAAATACAAAAAAATAAATGAAAGAATGATTTCAAAACATTTTATATAATTAAACATCCTAAAACTATTACAAAAAAAAAATCTTCGAACTTCACATAAGGCAAAACCATTATCCAAAAAGGAGGTAAGTCCGAAAAAGTTTTCTTTCAGGTTCCAAATGACGATGGACAAGCAAAATTCATAGAATTTGATGATATAAAGTTAAATTCATATTTTTATGGAAGACTTAATAAAATAAAACGTGCAAATCAAGATGAAGGGAGCAGTTTACTCCCAAAAACATTTGTTTCTCTTTTTTCTTTTTATTATAACAATTTTATATACAGCTGGACTATTATTTTATCATTTTATTCATTTTTAAAGTGAAAAATCAAGAAGATTGCAAATTTCTTTTTTTTAACTGTCCACTGGTTTATTATAAGTATATTGAATTTTGCATGTTTTATTTTACAAGTCTTCCATAATAAGTCTTCAAATTTTATGATTCTTGCTTCTCCATCGTCATTTGGAAACTGGAAGAACCTTTTGTGGAACTTACCTCCTTTTTGAATAATGGTTTTACCTTAGGTGAAGTTGAAAGATTATTTTGGAATTTTTTTTTAAGATCTTTAATGACATAAAATGGTTTGATCTATTTTTTTCATTTATTTGATTTTGTATTTTCTGTTGAATTTTATTATAAAGAGTTAATTATAAAGATTATTAAACTAGTATTTTCTCTCAACATGTTTAGAAAAAAAACCAAAAAAACTCATCGCTGTTCGGACATACCCAAAAATAGTAACGTAAACCAGAAATAGTTCAAAATAAATTTCACTGTTTATTGAAATTTAAATAATAAAACTTTTAAATAAAAATTTTGAGAATATTGTTATTATAATAAAAATAAATTCTAAATCACTGTTATAGTAACTATGAACACAGCCTATGTTCAGCAATCCCGGTACATCACGGTAGGTGCTTATTGCAGAATATTAAATATAAATTAAGCAGAACCGAAATTTTTTAATAAGCATTGAATCTGTAACTTTTGAATCTATCTCGTTTCAATGTGAATGGCAGTAATAAATCGGAATTAATTTAAGAAATATAGAGAAATCTTCTTTTTTTAAGTTGTAAAAAATTAATTTTTAAATGTCAAGTTTCATTATTTTTTAGTGTGATACATTTTGTTAAATTTTTAAACTTTATCAAAGTCGCGTAACTTAATTGCCCTCCTTTTTCATCAAAAAACATTTCTTATTTGCTTTACTCTCGCCTTGATAAATAGAAGTACGTACAGGCTGATCATCAGAAAGTAACGCAACCGTATCAAAGATATATGTATTGCAAGTTTCACTATTGAATATTCTCTGCTCTAAAATGTACAATATAATTTCTTAATATCCTTTTATGCTTCTTTCATCATCTGGCAAGAGAGGAGAAATGTATTAAATTATATTTATTACCTTTCCATACGGTTGCGTTAGTTCTAAATAACTGAGGATTTCTTTGGAATCAGCTTGACAATCCCAGATCTACTTAAGTTATTTCCATTATCGAATCGTTGCTATTAAGACATTTGAACTATCTCGTATACATCAAAGAGTTAATTACCCATCTTTTATGGGTGGATGCACGACTTTTCCCAAAATAAATTAAGTTTATGAACATAAAAAAATTTTTTATCTCTAATATAAATTCCATTTTATAACGCCATTATAAATCACCCATGAAATCTCGGAACCAGTTCACGAATTTCGCACGAACCCAAATTGTGCAAAGGTTGTTTGCGCTCCCGTGTATAAAAGACGGATCTAACATTTATTATTGCTATCTAGATAGCTTTAAAAATGTTTTGCTCTTTCTCTCCTTCTCTCCTTTGGTGGCTCCTTTATTTTACGTTCATTCTCATTCCGACGCTGTTTTGGACCTTTCCACTTTTTCCACATGACAGATTTAGTCGACACTCTGCTCGTTAACGACAGCAATCACGTGTAGTCGTCTAATCTGAGTTGAATATTTCATTTTGAAATTTGTTAATGCAAACGACAACAGTAGTTTTTGAAGAGGGGAGAGTCATTCTCGGGCTTTTAAAAGCTATCGTATAGCGTGCAGTTGTCGAATAATAATGAGAAATAACAATAATGGGAGTAGCCTTCGAGCTTTTATCGATTTTTTTGTAAATGGGTTATGGGCTTATTATTATTATTATTATTATTATTATTATTATTATTATAAAGGCGAAGCTCCTGATTAGTTATGCATAAAGTGAACCCATCATGACTGACCAAATGCATATAAACGGGGGCCATTTTCCAAGGTGACTGAGTGAGCCTTCACTTTAAATGCACTTCCACCATAAGAGACACATTCATAGATACAAAACAAGGTGACATATATGATTGGTATTTCCATTTCCAATACACATAATTTGCAAAAGACATGCATAGAACTTGCCTTCGTAACGTCCTTTCTCCCATCGGGTTACGTTACGCACATTATACAAAAACCTGACAACATTGTGTTGTTGTTGAATACAAAACTCTACAGAAGCCTAAAATCTTATACACATTATATAATAAGGAATTCCTTCACCTAAATACTTCCACTGAGTTATTATTTCCTCTCTCTTCATTTGAGCCCTTAGGCTAGCCCATAGTTAAGGTCCGTCTCTGGAACGTGGCTTATTCACTTGATCTGGGTTTGCTGTTTCCAAACAACAAATAACAATAATAAAGATAACAACGACGAATAATTGCCTCAGCTTTGAAGGAATTGCAGAATTGGCTGGCTTTATATAGAAGAGCATCACGCGGGCAGCTTCTACGATCGATAAACTGGCGAAGTAACGGGAGCAATTTCCCTGAAATATTAACTTCAGGAAGCTTTATAAACGTGGCCTGTTGGTCTAGTGGTATGATTCTCGCTTCGGGTGTGAGAGGTCCCGGGTTCAAATCCCGGACAGGCCCGATGTGTTTATTTTTTTTCTCTTTCTCTCAATACGATCTCGTTAGAAAGGGTCTTGCTGAGGCTGTGGCAACATTTTCAATATTTCTAGAGTTTGGATCAATATTTTTTTTACGTTTCATTGAGCTGTGAGTAAATGTAAATAATTCTGTGCTGCATTTCATTTTTACGATTGACCTTCAATTTTAAAATTATTTAAAGATCTTAAGATGTATTTATTATTGAAGAAGTCGTCCCACTTAATGCAAATTTAAGCTTTGACTTTTGATACCATAAGTTACGCATCAAATTATGATATGGTAATTGAATAGCTCATTTCTACCATTTATATCTTTAAGATTTCTATCTTAATTATCTAATACTTCCTGATAAGCTATATAAGAAAAAAAACTAATAATTTTTTGTTCATTATTTTTTCCCCATTTTTATAACTGCCACCTGAATATTCACTCACGCATCGATGAATTCCTTTGACATGGTTCTTGTTAAGGGTTAAAAATTAGTTAAATTTTTAAAAAAGCAAAAGTAAATGACGCCATTAGAATGCTCAGCAAGTTCCTCTTTATTTTATTGCGTTTTCTAAATAATACAAGAAAGCTATAAATGACAAAAGCGATGAAATACTCAAAACAAGCTCAGTTTTATGGCCCCTTTAAACTTTTTTTTCCTAAATCTTAACTTCCGTTGTCAAATTTTTCCCATAACAAATTGCGCCTCTTAAAAACTAAGAGCGCACACGCACAAAAAGCCCGTTAATGGCAAAATTCCTCCATCAAAGTGTCTTCGGTAATGTTATCATTCACTCTCGTTGTAGGTGGGATGCAAATTGCTTGCCTTTACATCATAGTCTAATGGCATAGTGTCCTTCCATATTCAGTGACCAAATACCATAAGGAAATAAATACGAAATGCAGTATTTGCCTTAAGAGACATTTAAGTGATATCTTAAGCAAATGTCCGTGAGAATAAATCGTGTCTTTGGCCTCCACTATTATTATCTTGTTCCCCCCCCCCCCCCCTAAGAACCTCTAGGGGCTGATGCTTGTTTTAACATTTTTTCCCCATTTGGTTTACATTTATGAAAAATGCTGCAAATTAGAATCTCAAGGTTAAACCATTTGTCACTTTCTCTGAAATTCTGTGGGTTATGAAATTACAATGACCCTAAACTAACAGCTCTGTAACTACAACCATTAAACGACCCTTTAGCTTCTTGGAACATCGTCGAGAGGGCTGTAAATTTCAATGATTGGTTTAAATCTTATTAGGAATGATGTGTAAACCTTTCAGATCACTTATATACACGTAAAACGGTTTTTTAGTGAAAACTGCAGAAAATACTAAACAGAATATGAGGCACCAATGGCCAATAATTAGGTAAAATTGAAAGGTAGAGATGATACTATTTATTTATTTATTTATTTATTTATTTATTTATTTATAGAAAAAAAAATTCTTACAGAATCCGACCAGGGCCAGTATGGCTCAAGGCCGACATGTTAGGTCCCTGGTGGATGTTAATTAAAACTTGATTTTAGTTGTCCAGAAAGTAACACGTTTTTAACAAGCATTGGAAATGTCCGCTATCTTGTATCTTGTTCAAATGTCAATCGGTATGTACGGTCCATTGCTTATTTCACCATCTGATAAGAGGAAAAAGTACATTAAAAACATCCCATATGATTGAGTTAACACCCCTGAATACCTCTATAAAATTCAGGCTTGGATTATGATTATTCAAACGCCCAGGAGTAAACTTGGGATATACCAGGCAACCCAAACTATAGCCACAAGCATCTTACGGTCCCAGGTTTGACGAACTTTTTTAATTGCTTTTTTAATAAAATTCAATATATCGACGGTAGAAATCACCAGGTTTTCAAGCCAGATTTTCAACTCAGAATGCCTTGCAATGTTGGAGAGCGACCGGAAGAGTTCACACTCTGAAGGCGCTAAATCACGAGAATTCTGAGTACTTGAATAGCAGCTTTGGTTAGATTAACGACCTGAGGGCGAAGGTTACCTGCCGGACGATTCGCCTCACCAAATATCCTTATTGAGTCGGGCATTTGTTGAACGTAAAGCTGTTCATTGTCCGCATTGTTGTTTTCAAGCATTTCGTAGTAGGTTATATCTTCCAATTCCATCAAAAGTGAAGAGTCTGCGAGGTCAAGTTTTCCTTCTTTTTTAGTACAAATGTTTCGAGTAATTTTGGCAACTTTGGAATCTTGACTGAGGCGAAGACACGCAGATGTTAGCGAACTGCTGTAAAGTATTTTGAAGAGGAATGTGTGTATCCAATTTGGTCGGATTAGATTCATACTGCTGCCTGATCTTCGCCTTATTTGCTTTTCAATTTGCATAGCAAAACTAGAAATCTATTCCCATTATAATAAAAATATCAAGGAATTATCGGTAGGAATATCTAAATATCTGAAAATAAAAGCCTCGATAAAAGATTCCATGACAATTTAAACATACCCAGCGACATCTTTTCCGCTGTTGTTGTTTTTTTTTTTTTTTTTTACCATGAATGATGATTGATGCAGACTTTCTGCAACTAGTTTAGACTTTATTTCTTTGCTGATACGCACATACTTATCGTGATACGCACATACTTGTTGATTATTGTGATTATACTGTATTTGCATGATTCCAAAAGATTTAATTATTTACGTCTCTAATAGTCTTTAGCCGCATATACCGTTTTTTTTTTTTTTTTTTTTTTTTGGTTTTTTTGCAAACCATCATATAAGGTTGTCCCAAAGGAATGCAGAAGCCAAAGAAAATGAACTCGTGCCGAAGAATTTCTTGCTACTGAATACACAGTATTCCTTAGAAGTGGAATTCAGAGGCCGCTGGTCATCAGAAACACCTGAGCTGCGTGCCCTCAAATAATCCATAAATTGATTTTATTTTAATTTTTTCGCGGTCACGTCCAAAGTTAACGGCTATGTTAATATCTGGGTGTGGGTCTATGATCATAGGGTCGGTCGCCATTCATTAGTAAAGAATCAAAGACGCTTTCTGTTCTTGAAAGATAAACCTCCTTAGGAATTACACATGTATGGAAATAGACTTAAAGTGATAATTAGGATCCCGTGAGAGCGGATTGCCCCATTAAATTTTTTTTATTATCTTAACATAACGCCCTTTGCATACCATTATAGAAGAAAGAAATTTTAGTGTAACTATAAATGAATCCCGAGCTTTTCAATGTATTGGAATATTATATAAAAAGTAGTTATGATGTTTAAATAACATCAATGGAAGTAGGGAACGTTTTAAAAACGTTTCATTTCTACAATCGCTTCTGTTCTTAATCAAGTTTTCTTTCTAACGCATATAAAGCAACTCAACACCGCTGACGTTTGAAATGGAATAATTATACGTTGTGCAACCATTTTTAAGAGATTTATTTTTTTCCTAAATCTTCCAATTTACCGTAGCCGAACCATTTAAACTAACTTTTTAAAATCATTCAAACAACTTTCCTTGCCTTTCGGTGTTTCTCAAGAGTGACGTCAATGGGTTGGCGTGACAAAATTTCATTAGGAGAAGATGTCTTCGTAGAAAACGTGTCATTAGTAAAGTCTGCATAAATGTGTCTTCAGACGTAGGAACGTCTTCCTTCTCTATAATTTCCTAGTCTCATTAGAGAAATTGGGAAACGAGATTGGAAGGCGAATCTTCTCGCATCCAAGTTCGTTTCTCATTTTGGTTTAAAATCGCCGAGCAACCGACGAAATAATTTGTACTTGGATTGACTGCCTTCCTATAAGGAATAATTATCGCTAATTTGTATCGTTGTTTTACGCTGATCTCTAGAACAAGGGAATATTATTATTTCAATTCTTAAAGAATATGTTAGGCGGAAAAAAGACTAGAAAAATTAAACTCGTCGTTCTCTTTTCCCTGTAATTTAACGTTTTTTATGCAGATGAAGTCGGAGGTAAATGTTTAAATAATTCATCAGCACCTCTGGCATCTTACGGGCAAATATCAAAAAAGAATTTATTTTAAACGATTGCTGGGGGGGTGGGTAGAATATTCAGAAATAAAAGAAATTATGTACTTGCTGATAAGTTACGGAGAGAAATTATAATTCATTAGAGAAGGGTTATAAGTTAATTAATTATATATTGAAAAATGCCTACATATCAATAAATTACTAAAAATATTTTTTTTAATTTTTTTTTTAGTAATTTATTGATATATCAATGATAGAGTCAAAGACATTACCAATAACATCAACAATGCGATGTCTGCTAGTGCTTGTCCTATAGATCCTAAATATCCTGACCATCTCGATCTTCCTCCAAGTATTAAGCAAATTATTGCACACTTTTGGCAAACGTTCATGATTTTCACCGAAAATCACACCAATGCTGGATTTACAGTTTCGTGCACACTTTTGGCAAACGTTCATGATTTTCACCGAAAATCACACAAAGGCTGGATTTACAGTTTCGTGCACACTTTTGGCTGATGCAGGCCATCTAGAATGCTGTTTATCACCTGAAATATTTTACACCATTTGCGCACATTGTAATGGTCAGTCGGTACTGTAAACTTGTGCCATTTCCCCATGAATTTTGCGGTTTCTTACCTTTTGTGGAAAGAAATCTTTTAACATCTTGCTGTTCTTCCATTAGAAGAAGTTTTTTTATTTATTTATTTATTTATTTATTTATTTATTCCAATGTAATAAACATACAAATATATAATAAGATGAATTTCCCATGAGCACATAGTGCTCGTATATTCGGAAAAGCATCAAAAGAAAAGAAAATAAATTAGTATATACAATTAAAACTGATTAACATATAAAAACCATTAAAAACTAATTATTTTTGATATTCATAATCCAATTTTAAGTTTATATCCAGATTTTCGTTTATCAATACATAATTTTATTTCATTTGGTAGATCATTAAAAAATTTTTTATAATTATAATCTATTTGATGGAAAACGAAAGAATGCTTTGGAATTTCAATTGGAATCGTCAGATTTTTAGAATATCTTAAATTATAATTAAAATGTCTGAAAATTGGCTGTTTCATTTTTATATAATTACATGTATATTTTGCCAAATTAAAAAGATAAAATTGATGAAAATTCATTATTTGATTATTACGAAAATCATTTTTGTTAAAGATACAACGAGTCAGCATATTAAAAAGATTTATAATTAGTTTTAAATGAGTCACATAAGTTCCACCCCAAACTGGGATGAGATATTGTAATGTACTTAAAAAGAAAACGTTATATATTAAAATCAGATTTTTAAAAGTTAAGACAGTTTTTAATGATCGAATTATAAAACTTATTGATCTTAATCTAACAAATAAACTTCTTATATGGGTAGCCCATGATAAACGATAATCGATTGTAATACCCAAATATTTTGTGTGTTCGACATAAGTTAAGAGAGGACAATGACTACATTCAAGATTATTACATTTCAAATCATGATATTTAAGAAACAAATTCGTATTACAATCAGAGTGCAATTAAAACTCATTTATACAGATTTTTTTACATTTAAGGACATATTATTATTTGATTACCAGAAGTTTAATAATTTAAGGTCTAATTGGGCTTCTTTAAAATTTTGATAATCACTTTTTATATAGGTTAAGACTAAATCATCAGCATAAGCTTGGATAGAACCAAACCAATTTAAATGAAAAATATCATTTATATAAATTAAGAAAAGAATGGGACCTAAAATATTTCCTTGAGGAACTCCTCTTTTTAAATTTTCGAATTTACTTAATTTTTCCTTAATCCTAACAGCTTGTTTTCTATTGGCTAAATAAGAGCTAAACCATTGGTTTGCTAGTCCTCTTATACCATATCTTTCCAATTTTTGTAATAAGAGACAATGGTCAACTGAATCGAAAGCTTTCCTTATATCCAGAAAAAGCTTGCAGGGTTCCGACCTTTATCAAGAGTGTGAATAACATCCGATATAAAACTGTGAACTGCTAATTGAGTATTCTTTTTTTTTGAAAACCATATCAATGCAATTTTTAATCTTTATATTAGATAATTTATAGTGCCATTGATTCTTTGTAATGCATAATTTCAAGAATATGGAGTAAATAGTATCAGTTTAAATACTTTTAGCCTTAGAACTTTTCTAAAGAATTTAATCTATTTTCATCCTATTTCATGGAAATTTATTTTTAATTTTTAAACAAATGCAGATTTTTTTTTTCTTTTAAGTAATAAGAACTTTTCCTTAAATGGCAACGTTCTATCAAGTTATTAATTCCCGCCTTTTGTTGCCTGGAGCTAACGGACAAAAGAAAATAGTTTTCGGAAAGTAGCGACATCTAAGGAAGAAATTTTTCATTAAAAATTTTTCCCTTTGAATTAAGACGAGCTCAGTTTTCTTTGAATTTTTTTAAGAAAAATATAATATCTATAAACTATAATATCCCATCCAAGTCATGCGTTAAACCGCATTTAAATTATCTTTCAATTGAAGCAATGTATTTATTATAAGATTTCGACATTCTTATAAACTATAGACCAGATATTTTGTAAAATAGCTAATATACAAAATGTAGTATCTAGTACGCATAAAAGAAGTACTTACAAATATTCTTAGTTAAAGCAATTGATTCAGTTATGAACTGAAAATATTCATTACGTTATTGAGTATTTAAAATGCAGGTGATAATTGTTGACTACTTAAAAAAATAATTTTTATAAATTTACGAGATTTACTGTCTTTAAGCATTAAAGATATTTAATTTTAAGCATTGAGCCAATTCTTATTTATTATTCTCATTTCAATTTAAACTAACACCCGTTTTTATAAAAAATACTTCCAACGGCCCTTCTAAGTCCATAAATAATATATTATCATCCACTGTGTTATGTTCCATTTGTTGTTATTATTTTTTCTAGTTAAATTCCAACTGTCTTTTTGTTTTGCTATACGATATAAAGAATTTCCAACTGTCTTGTAAATTAACTCCACTATCTTTTATCAAGATCTGTTGTGCCCTTTAATATTCCTTGCTGACGTTATCGTGTGGGAATCAGGGAATCTGTGAAAGTGAGTTCGTGGTTCTCTTTTAGATTCCTTTTCCCATCTGCTCCAAAGAAACAATCTGGTTCCGCAATATATATATACGTACGCATAGGTGGCAAGAATGATTTCTTGCTTGTTTTGCTGATAAGCATATAAAACCTACTAGTACATGACCCTAGAGGGCAAAGGTCGAGAGGAATTTATGTCGCACACTCAACGATGAATTGTATATGGAAATTGAATCCGGTACAGAGATGGTAGACGTATCAGAACTGCTCTGGAAATGGTATAAGAACTAAAATTTGATTCCATTGTTCTGGTTAGTTGAACTACATAATAAATCATGCATGGAAAACGCATGTGAAGAGATTACTTGATCAATAAAGTGACAGGTAACATCCCCGCTCCAAAGTTGCTCTTAATGTTCGTACTCTTACTAAATATGTCATGAAAATTGCGTTTGAAAGTGATGCTCTTCAGTTCTTAGAAGATTTTAATAAGCTTACATAAAAAGTTCAACTAAAGGTATTAACAAAGGTGTAGCCTTGTTAATTCTGCAGCTTAAATAAGAGAAATACTATACACTTACAGCCGAATACGAATTTTTCATAAATATTTTCAGCGTTTACTAGAGCGTTTGAATAGATTTGCTTCTGATCTTTCCGTCCTCGGCTAAAAATATAAAAATTGATTAAAAATTTGCTTTCAAATTTTATTAGTTATATTTATTATATAGTGCGCATTCCAATTCAATTATTGCTAATAATTTTAAAAAATAATAATTGTCCAAAAGATAAATAAATAATAAGTTGTAATATATTATACAAAACTATGGTACGTACATTCACACCTATATTTATGAAATGTTAAGCGTGCCATTTTTATTATCTGATCTCCTTTTTTTCAATTATTTATTGAAATCTCGATGAGTTATGGAATGTAATAAATGTCCCTGAAATTATTTAATGGGTTTTTAAGTAAGAAAAGTTTTCTTATCAGTTTTTCCTATCGGATGAATTCGAGAGCATTCAAATGCCTTGGAGACTCTTTCAACTCTTTTGGGATCCGGCCTTTGCCAACTTCTAATTTATTTCTCTCTCTCCTATACTTGTTCGATATATCTTCCAGCGCTTATCATCATATATTTCATTTATCAAAAAAAAAGTTAATTTTTTTGTGCATTTTTAGTACGATTAATTTTTATGAACTGTATAGAAATGACTAATAAATTAATTAATCTTTGAAGGAAGTGAATTTCTTTCATGAGAGTTTCTCATCGGAATTAAATATAATAAAATGGAATGTACGGCGTGTTTAACTGAAACTTCGCATACTTCTTCATGATTTAATAACTGTTCTAGATAATGAAATCAGTTTCATAACTTATAAACCATATTAAATACTTTCACATCGTGTTTTATTATAATGAAATTAATGAATCTACAATACAATCGTATCATAATATTTCGATGCCCTCAAACGCTGCATATTTAATTCCACCAAAATCATTACAATGTAAAATTAATGTTCTAGGCAAAACTACTTATGAAATTTTGTATCTTACTAGCTTACTTTATATGGCTTCGAGAATATATTCCATCGAAGAGAAATATTAAGAATTAACCAGTAATTCTAAATACAGTATACTCTCCCTAATTCGAACTAATAAAAAAACCAAGAGGCTTTCGATTAGAGAAACGTTCAGATTACGGAACAAGAACAATTTTCAACGATATTAAAAAAATTGTTAATGGATTTGCGAAGTCGGTCGTTCTGTTGCCAATTGTTTTCGAATTTTTTTTATTTTGACTTTGGACAGAGCATCAAAAAGTAGATCAAAGTTAAAATAAATATACAGATCCTATCTATTCGGGAATATGGCCAAAATGAAGGTTAAAGTTAAAATTTTGGTCCTTCGCTCTGGACCACAGCACCAAATAGATGCTCTATCCGAATCTGAAGACAAAATAAAAAAAACATATCGAAAAAGTTTGCCAACAGAGTGACCGACTTCGAATACAGTAACGACGCTTTTAACTAACATCATTTTGGTAATGTAGTACCACACTTTCTCAACTGGTTTTTGCATTAACTCAGATTTCTTAATTCATAAAATATATTGGGAATGAATAAGAAATCGTTACTGACTTCTAAGATGACAAATTTGAATATCGGCACGCGATATTCTTTAAGTAGGAGGGTATAACTAGGAGCTTGAATATACTTCGCATGAACTGTACATCATATTATTAAAACCAAGAGATAAAACAAACTTGGATTAGAGGACAGTTCGGAAGTGTATGTAAAGTAGTTATTGTATAGTATAAAAGTCGCTGTGTTCATAAATATACACTTAATATCAATTGACGGTTTCTTAAGTAATAAAATTGTTAAAGATTTTTGATAGACTGTTTTGATTTTTTACATAATCTAACCTAGCATAAATAAACCAAACTACAGTCGTTCATGAACATTCTCAACCTAACTAAATTCAACTCTCGGATACGTTCATGAACAACCATAGAGCCATTCTGGAAGTCTTTTTTTCTTATCTTTATAGTTTTGGCAAATGGTAATTGTATTAAGTTCATGATTAAAACATGGATTAGTTTAAGGAGATTCGATTATTTTGACTATAAGAAGTTTATTTCTCAAAGCGCGTGACAAATAATGTAATACAAAACCACTAATCCTGCGTCTTGTACTTAAGGAATGTCCTATGTTTAGGGATTTTTGCATTACACGGCATCTGAAGGGTGACTTAGTTAATATTAGATTTAATATGATTAAAGACCTATAAGCTCTTAACTATTACACACGTTTTTGTTAATAGAAAGGTCGTCATTGGTTACAGCTGACATCAAAATACATAATCCTTATAGAAATATTAAAAATTTATTTTAAAAACCTCTCATGTATTAGAAAACGCCTTTTTCTCCCCACCTTTCCTTTATCTTTTCCGCCATCACTAATGGACTGTTAATCGGGTTTTCATTTAAATCACGATAATAACAGAGACAGAATTTGTAAATCATACTCGAAGCCAAGATAGGACGAGATAACGGCAATAAAGCCATCGCCTTCTCCTATGATCAACGATATGATATTAGTTGACGTCATCAATGAGCCCATTTATATGGACAAGAAAGCAAAAAATTCTCTCACCAATCCATAGAAAAATCGATTGGAGTTTACAGCTTTAGTTCTGTAGCGCAGCAATTGGGAACTTATAATCGATGAGGTCATCCTAGTTTCTTAGATTGCATATATAATTTTTATACACTGCATTTATCACTGATTATTAAAACTCTGATGTCAGAGAAAAATGACAGCTCAATCACTTCGACAAAAAAAATATTCAATCAAGCGTAATTATATTCATATAACTTTTCCTTCGCCATGATACAACCTGTTATGTGTGTATAAGGTAGAATAGGTTATTGGAAGGGGATGGTATGAAATAACCCCAAATTGGAATAACAAATCAAAACTTAACACTGCAAAACGCTCATTCCAAGGGCTCGTGATAAGTAGATATTAAAAAAAGACTCGACCTTAAAATTACATTTTAAAAATTATTATTTACGTTTTCTTAAATCACGCATAAAGAGATTCTCCTTTCACCCGGTGTTTGGTTATTACGATTTACGAGGAATAATCCCCGAGATAATGGTGTTTAATCTCTATGTTTTGGGTCGTTTGCATTAAACATATGTATTTAAACCGTAAGATCTTGTTATTTATTTTTTTCTATATACTTATTTTCAGCCTTAATTACTTCTAAGCATTCGCCTTGCGACTTCATTATTATTAGGGCTGCTCACGGAGGACGATGCCAAGGGCCCTTTGGATAATTTTTGAATACATTTTTACTAACACTGTATATGAAATATTATTTCTTCATTTCTATTAAGTAAATTTACTATTATAATTTAATAAAAAAATTATTATTATTATTATTATTATTATTATTATTATTATTATTATTGACTAGTACTAGTAAGGTTGTTGTTTTTTTCTGAATATGGGCCTTTCTTTTTTCTCTTCAAGCAAGAGTCGCTCGAACGGCTTCGTCCTTATTTTTACGACTCATAAAACCTTTTTTTTATTGAGGGTTCCCGTCAAGTGAAATTCCATCGAAATTTACGGGTTGGAGTCGCACCTTCCTCGCGTGACAAGCGAGATTAACTGCGAGACTAATTATAGATCTAAAACGCTTGTAACTCTTTGTTCCTCTTAATTTATGCTAACTATCCCTTTACAAGATTTGGTAAAAAGGTGGAGAACGTTAGGGACAGAGAATCGAGAATAAAAGGCCAATACACCCTCTTGTAACTTCACTCATCACTTAATATCTACATCTAAGTACATATTCTGTGAGCAGGTTTTAGAATATTAAGCTACCACTTTGCGACAATTAGCAGAGAACAATCTGCGACGACAACATTTGCAAAGTGCGAGTTAATTAAGATACTTGACCACTTAATTCAATAGGAAGTTCTTACTTTGATGATATTAAAGAAAAAAAATTATTTTTTTTTCTTAAAAACAGCCGCCATAAAAGATGTTGGAAAATTTGTATTCAGATGAGGGGAGGGGAGATTTTTCTGAGGGAATGTATTAAAAAAATTGTTTTCTCTTTCGGAATTAAACATGGCAATAAAATAAAGCTCCCCTCATTCGAAATTCTTAGGAGGAAAAAAAGTTTAAATAATCAAAATTGAGTTTATCGTACCCAAGAGTTGAAGAAACGTGGGAGAGTCCACCTGTTGCAGATGGCATTTGCCAAGTATTTAACTGGATTTTACAGGAAATTTGGAGACTAACTCGAAAAAGAAGTGTTTTGGTTAATTTTAAAAGATTTAAACCTGTGAATTCTATAGAAATGAAACCACTAAAATCATTCGAATTTATTTTTTCATAGAAACCTAATACAGATCACCGTCGAAAGGGAGGGGCGCAAAACCTACCTACCAGAGATTAAAAGCCCAATTTCTCAGCTAGCACCAAGTGTAATTGTTTGAAAATTGTGTGGCATATTCGCGGCATCACGGCATTTTGTTTAATGTGCTTTTTGTATCATTTCACAGTATTGAAGAAGTGGCCACCTGCACCATCGAATAGTGGGTTTTCATCATCAAAGAATACAGGGCATGCCAAAATGATGGATCCGATTTCAGACATTTATTTTGTGATGTCCAATGAACCATTTCCACTCAATGGGGCATTGAAACAACGTTGGATAGACCATACATCTCTAGGGGATCATTGGCCACCTCGTTCTCCCGACTTGACCACATGTGATTTTTTCCTGTGGGGGTTTGTAAAGGATCGTGTGTAAATACCACCACTGCTAACAACATTGGATGACTGCGCGCCCGCATCACTGCCGCCATTGTTGATATTGACCGCAACATGCTACGAAAGGTTTGGCAGAAGACAGACTATCGGCTTGATGTGTGTCGGGTTATGCAACGCCTCACATAGAACACCTGTGATGTGATGTGTTTAAAGTAAACTTTGAACGTTTACCTTTCGTAGCACATGATTCAGAATACCATATGTTCATTAGATTTCACAGAGGAAACTTCTGAAATAGGGTCCATCATTTTGACTTGCTTTGTACATTCGAGCAGCCGAAAGTCCGGAACGCGTGAATCGAGCATTCCAAATGATATGAGGAGTACAAATTGGACCAGATAGGCACTCAATGACCAGCTTAGTGTACAAATACAGGGCAACAGGTTCCATTCTGGATGATCACCAATGCGGAGGAAGTTCATCCACATCAAGATACCAGGAGATCATTATTGTGTGTGTGTCTGGGCCAACTTGGACTCAAACGTCACTTGGAATGCCCGTCTTACGCGTTCCGGAGTTTTGGCTGTCCAAACGTACTCTGCTCGATAGAGTAGGCTGCCATTTTTGAATCTTACGAAATTATACAAAAAAAACACGTTAAACATGCTGTTTGATTCCACGAACACATCACGCAATTTTGAAACAATTCCTCTTAACTGAGAAATTGACGTTTAATCATTGTAGGTAGATTTTGGGCTACCCTGTTTAATCAAATTGAACTTACAGTAGTATAACGATATTTTTTTATATTTGAAATGAAATTTGTGGAATTTCTTAAAGCGTAGTTTTAAGTGCAATTAGACATGCGTCGATGTTGTATGAGGTATATTTAAATTAAATTATATAATGTAGATGTCAGTTGGATTGCAGAAATGGACTTGTCCGACATTTCGAAAAATCGATCTTTCAAAACTTTATTAAGTTCAATGAAAGAGTAACAACCGTTTTTAGAATTAACATAATTTCTGAACCTTATTAACTTTCATTTCCCAAATCGCTATGCTCTCAATCCCAAGAGGACGAACTTTACCAGCATCAAATTGAGGAATGAAAAGATGTGATTTATCTATTAATGTTTTATTGTTTTAAATAGCATTATCCTCTTTTAATTTGATTTTCTCGTATTCTTTCAGGGTTACGGTTACGGCACTTTTTAATTGTCCAGCTGAATCCACTCCATTGAGACTCGACAATTACGAAACCTGACATCCTAACGCAAACCAGTCTTTTACTAAATATCGATTCATTAAAGCTTCTGCAATTGTCTGTAGATATATTCATTATGAATATAGAGATTATGGACTTTTAAATGTAAAGGTTGTCCCATTCGCTCTCGGCTCTTGATTTTCGCTTATAAAAATCAAACTAATGGATAAAATTTAATAAAATTTCTACGGACATACAGTATCTTAGTGTTTGACTTCACAGCAAGTGTTGGAAGTGTTCGTCATTAACATCAAGCCTCTTCATGTTACGGCAGGTAACCGCCAACATATCGTGACTCATATCATCCATTTTCCGCCGAATTTAATGGCAGGCTCGCGCAAATTTTATTTATAAAATTTAGTCTTATTTTTATAAACGAGAATCAGGGAACGAGAGCGAGTGGGATACCCTGTATTTCGAATTAATATGGCGAAACCGGAACGAATAAATAGACCACTATTCCACATAAGAATTTTTAATTGACGGATACGTATTTCGGTAGCACTGCTGCCTTCTTTAGCATCCAAGTATCGACCACGACCAGTAGAGGTAAACAGATCTACTGATAGTGAAAAGGTAATAACTCTTCACTTATATAAGGAGATTGAGCCAATGAGGGAATAAACACTTGTAGAGTGTAACACTTTCTCACTGGCCTCCCTATACAGTGGCCAATAGCAAATGAACAGGTACAGCGTGACAACCAACTGGATAGAACCAGTCAATACAATGAGTAATAACAGAGAAAGCAACTTGATTACAAAACTTCGGTTATAAGAGAAAAAATTAAACCTTATTACAAAAAAAATCCTGATCATAAACAACAGTGAAATAGCTCAGACTCTAAACATTAGAAATTAAACTACAAATATAATAAAATGAATAAAACAACACGAGAACATGTTTCCAATTGACTGGTCTAGTAGGATCCTGGAACTATTGGTAGCAGCCTCTTGGTTTTGGTAATTTGATTAAGTTTGCGATAGGCATCAGGTGGGTTAAGTTGAGGAGTCCTGCGTCGCTGTTGAGGAGAACTTCTGGCGTTTCCCTGCTGATGGCGTAACTTTCTAGGAAGTTCAGGAGTTGTGGGTCGCCTGTGCTGTGGAGAATCGAATACCTGTCTCTCTTGTAGTCGTGTCCGCTGTCTAGAATATGGTCAGCGAATCTAGAGATTCCTGTATAGTTGAGGAGTTCCTTTATCCTTGTGTCTATGGCTCTGCGTGATTGACCGTAGTAAGCTGCATCACAAATGCCACACTGTAGTAAGTATACTCCTGGACCCGCTTCTGCTGATAGGGTGTCTTTCGGGTTACCTAGTCTCCTTCTTAGGGTGTCCTGGCTTCTGTAGACTGGTTTCAATCCGAAGTTCCGAGCTATCTTAGCGAGTCTTCTGTTGTAGGGTAGTATTAGTCGTCCCTTTCTCCAGTGTCGTGGTGTTTTGTAATCAAATTGCTTTCTCTGTTATTACTCATTGTATTGACTGGTTCTATCCAGTTGGTTGTCACGCTGTACCTGTTCGTTTGCTATTGGCTACTGTATAGGGAGGCCAGTGAGGAAGTGTTACACTCCATAATTTTTTATTCCCTCATTGGCTCAATCTCCTTATATAAGTGAAGAGTTATTACCTTTTCACTATCAGTAGATCTGTTCGCCTCTACTGGTCGTGGTCGATAGTTGGATACTGAAGAAGGCAGCAGTGCTACCGAAATACGTATCCGTCAATTAAAAAATTCTTATGTGGAATAGTGGTCTATTTATTCGTTCCGATTTCGATGTTTATCCATAGATTCTGGCGTAATATTCTCCTTATGATAATATGGTGATTTTAAACGTTATTTATTATATACGCATTATCTCTGCGTAATTTCGATCGTTTCAAAAATTGTTTGCAGTTAATGTCAGAATAATTGACTGTCAGCATGTCAGCATGGTGTATGATATGGCTATGAAATTTCATGCTGAGTTGAGTAAAGCTGTTTCTATGTTCGTAATCGAATGATTTTCTAGATACTGACCAAAAATTGAAATTTCGTCATAGTCGAATCTTCAAAACAGTAAATCTCTGAAAGATCGGATCGATGTCAATAATTATCCTGGAAAAATAAATTCCGAATTTTTGAAAAGTTCTAATGTTGAACTTTACTATCTTGGTAATATTAAAGCTACCTAGTTAATTTGAAAAACCTATGCAGTAGTTACCTTCTTGAGTTAATCGAGATCATCTATGCTGTTGTCAGTATTTTAGTTGCCAAGAGAGGCCAATTTATCTTATACTGATGGTCACAGCTCATTTAATATTACACATATAGCCCTTGGCAATTCTTGTTCGACAAATTGTTTACAATTAACGTAGTTGGCTAGTTAAGACTTCAAGCTGAAATGCCTTCGCGCATTTGCATTTTTCTCTTAATTTTTTTTTATAATTTCAATCTTTCATTTTATTAACCAATTATTGAAAATGGATAAATAGGGAAATTAATTAAGTCTAAAAAATAAAAAGCATAATTAGGTAATCAATTTAGAAGAATTCTGATAAAATGTTTCATAACCCAAAATCTACAGCCTTTCTCGGCCACTGGATGGGCTCCGGTGCTTTTCTCTTGCTCTAACACCTTAGTTTAACTTTGCTTATGGTTTCGTTACATCTAATATCTGCGAGTAAAAATTAAAGTTCTTAGTCATCTACACCATCGTATACTAATGAAACAATTCAAAATATGGCTGAAAAAATGTTCCGGGAAGCGTTTGACCGCTTTCAGATTTAAAGGAACATTGGTGGTCACAATTTACATTTAATAATTAAATCTAACACATAATGTATTTAATTTTCGTCAGTACATTTCCTTAAAAAATTCCTAATATTTTCCGAACTTTTGGGACAACCTATATTTATCTAAGTAATTTTTCGATTATGCATAAATCTGGACAAAATGTTTATGAGGCCATTTAACAAAAATTCACTTTAAGTCAGTTTGGAAATTTTATATCTAGGGAAACCTCTTGTTATTAGGGAAAAGAGATTTAGGTTTTATTTCTGTTTTTATCAACAGTTTATTAGGAAGTTTATTTCTGTACATATTTAATGTTAACTCAGTATAAAGAACTTGCATATTTTTTTTTAAGTCGTAATATCAAAATTTCGCATATTGTCGTAATTCCCTGCCATACTTTAAGTATACTACTTCATCTATTCATGAATATGAAACTTTATAAACATTGCAGATGTACATTATGTTTTACGAATTGGCCAGTTACAAGAAGAATATGCTATTTACCGTCTGAAGAATATGGCTCGTAAACACTTAGCTTAAGTATGAGCATAGATCTTCCTATTATTAATCTCTTTAAAAAATAGCATATGAGATGTTCCATTATTTACATTTTTCCTCCGCCTTTTTAATGTTGCTTCTAATGGTGAAATACTGGTTTCTTTGTTTACTGTCCAGTTTTTGGCATTTAAGTGGAATTTAACTGCATTCTGTTTATGATAAAAAAACAAAGGGGGGATTCCTAACCCTTTATTGCAATAAGTCACGCCATACACTTGACATGGCTTCATTAAATTCCAGAATTAAACGAAAACCTCTTATTTTGTTAATAGTAGTATTAAAAACCTCCTTTTTTTCTTTCCCTATGTGTCACAGCTATCTGATTAATGGCCGGCAATAATTTCACGCGTGAAGAAAGAAAAGAAAAGAAGAATAACACAAGTTTTCACTTCATTATAAATCCACAATTAGAGTGAAAAAAAATCTCAAACCCTTAATTGATTAATGGCTCGCGAAAATGACTTTGCGGTGATCTCTGGGATTTATTGCGCGATAAATGTATATGTGTGTGTGTGTGTGTTGTTTTTGTGTGAGGTGGATGAAAGGATAAAAATGGTTTCCTTCTTGGATGCTCGGTTGGTCGGTGAAGGGAAGTAAAGTCGAAGGGAACACTATCGTTGGGTGGCCTGGGCGTCAGGAGAGAAGACCAGGAGAGAATATCAAAGGGCTGTAATTGGAACTAACCGTTATTCTTCCAGGAGATAGGAAGAAGAAGAAAGGGGAATGAAAATTGCGCCAGAATCAAGCGTAAGCTTTTAAATCAGACAAGTTTTTTTTTCGTTGGCGGTGACTGATAGGAGGTGGGGACAGGGGGAGAATTCCTAAAGGATGGAATGCCTTATAGGTGCGATTCCCTTTGCCCACCTGCGAATAAGCCGCTCGGAATAAATATTCTGACTGTTTTGCATTGCAGATGAGCCGCTTTTTATATCTTTTATTTGGATCCCTGTCTAAAAGAAACGTGTTCATTCGGAGACGGCGAAAGGCATCCGATGATTAATTCGGGACTGGAACTAATTATAATACTAGAAGACAGTCGTTAAACCATCAAGTTCATGAGTCAACATGCCATACAATATAACCCTTTAGAGAGTAACAACGGGTGTTTAGAATTAAATTTTTATATTAAAAAATTATGTAATAACTGAATATGTGTATATATGTGAATAATGAAAGATATAACCCGTCAAATATTTAAAACTACTGTATATCACGATTTAAGGGAACAGAGTTATTTCACGGTATTTCCACATTGCAGAAAATTTCAAATTTTATACTTTGGTACAAATTTTAAAATCAAGTGAACATAACCTCCATCACGCTGTTCTACAAATTTTTAACTTTTTTTCAGCTTCGGAAATGAAATGTGCCATTTCTTAATGAATTTCAGAAGCTGAATTCAAATTTAACAATGAAATTTGTCAATTGGCTCTAGCCCTAGTTTACATGCAAACGGAAAGCTTAACTATTCTTCAACAATAACAAGCTTGCGGACTTGTTGGCCGAGAACGCCGAGGCGCAGGTCTTGGCGCTCTCGAAACCAGCAAGTCGCGGGTTCGAATCCCACTCGGGCATGGACGCTTGTGTTTGTCCTTTATTATAAAAACCCCGCGTTGAGCTTCGGCCTGTTGGGAGACAATCCGTGAGTTCTTTAGATTATTAAAAATAATGCATCAGAACTTATTACTTGTATATATGAACTAGGATGTTGGCAATAGTAAATACATGGAATAATATATTGTATATGTTTATCAAACAAAAGTAAATTAGTAAATTAATTTAAAATGTTTAAAAGTTTAAATCGCTCACTAGTTTTGTCTTAAGTTTGTGTCGCTTCAGCTTATCTTGGCTTTTCTCTTGTATTTAAGTGGCATCATACTTTTAATATGCCTTACTTAATTAGGTGATTGCATATATCATAGAAACTAGAGCCAATCACCATTTCTAAGTGTTATTTTCGTTTTTAACATCCCAAAATTAAGTAAGATCAGCCGTCTTTTTGCCCGCAACTTTTTTACCTGTAGAACAGTGTTATGATTTGCATAAAAAAAATGTATTGAAAAAAGTTCAATGAATTGCCTTTATAAAGGTAAATTACCTATGGTAACTAAATCTTATCTGAGGATATCTGCTAAATTTTAAAATAAAAATTACTTACAGAACCTTACATGATGTGTTTATAATCTCATCTATATACTAAAACTCTTGCGCGTATTTATTTATTTATCTGTAATTCTATCTCCTCCTAGACGGTTTGAGCTAGCGACTTGAAATTTTCAGGGCAGGCTTATCAATAAAGGACCTGCTCTATCGCCAAAAATCAGCCCCCTACGACCCCCCCCCCCCTTCCCCACTTTCTGGGGTTTTCATTTAAAATTATCTGATTTTGCTTTGTAATTCCCCTCAACAGATGGCGCAGGTGGGCGAAGCCGCGGGTAACAACTAGTATTTTCTATTAGACATTAGACAATTCGTTAAACAATATTTCTACAATAAGCGGGCTCCTTTAGGACCCAATCCGATGCTGACATAATTCAACTAACAGACTATTCCAGGATTTCCTTCTAACTAATAACAATAAAGAAACTCTTGAAACAAAAATCGGTTGAGAATGCGTCATACTGCATTGCCAGAACGATATTAACTAAAAAGTAATCGTTACTGTCTTCGCGAATTTTTTTCGATTTCTTTGATTTTGACTTCAAATTTTAATAAAGCATCAAAAAGTTAGTAAAAGTTATAATAGGCACACATATTCTGTCTATCCGGCTCGAAGGACCAAAATGATTAATTTTAACCACCATTTTGGCCATGTTCATTCACAGATAAGTCATGTTTGCCTATTATATCTTTTGCTTACTTCATGATGCTCTATCCGAATCTGAAATCTAAATCAAAAACTTCAATAAAAATTGTCATGAGTTCAGTAAAGATGCTTTTGACATCGTTGTAGATGATGATCCAAAGGAAAATCCTGACCAGAGTAAAATTCGGAAATGATTTCAAACGATTCAATAAATGTTTTTTTTTTTAATATTGTTACTTTGATATTTGTAATTTAGATTTTGTTTTTCTTTTAAAAATTGGCGTCAAAAGAGATAATTTTAGTATAAGAAAAAAAAGAGGAATAGATTATATTAATAGATTAAGTGGAAATTCTCCTTTATAAATTATAATAGAAAAATAGATAAAATAAATTAAAATATACAATTCACCAATCATAGTCCGATATTGTATGAGATGTGGTTCAGTTTTGGAAGAGATGATTTTTTTGCAGAAAAAAAGAGAGAGAAAAACGGAAAGATTTTTTTCTTCCTTTTGTAGAAGGAAATTGATGTTGAAGAAGGTTGAAGAAATGTAGAATTTTGACGTATTTTGAAGAAGTGAAATCCAAATAAAATAAAATAAAGTAAAATAATCATAAGTATAAGAAGTCATCTCTTTCAAAAACTAACCACATCTGCGGTAAATATCGGATTATAATTAGTGAACTGTATATTTTAATTTATTTTATCTACTTTTCTAATATAATTTTTAAAGGAGAATGTTCACTTAATTTATTAAATAGATTATTATCTCAACGTTTTTCATATTAGTATACAACATTATAGTTTTGAATAAATTATCTACAGTAAATATACATGACTTCAGCTAGCAATCTAACTTAAAACCTGTGCATGAATCAATAATACCATACATTTTTTAAATATAGGATCATTTTTCCTTCCAAACAAATTGCTTATATTAACAGTTATACGATGTGTTGAGTGTCTTATTGGCTAGAAAGGATCGAATATGTTCGAAATACACCTGACGTGATTTGCTTTCATTATTTCTGTACAGACTAATCTAATTGCAATTTTGACGATTAAAATTTTCCTGGTCGTTGAAGCAATTCCTAGCTGAATTAAGCCTTAATTAACATCCTCATCATTATTAATTTTGCATATTTATGTGACAGTCTTATTATGCTTAACATAAATTATAAAGCAATTTTCGTCTCCTTTTTCTAAATCCCATGAAGCTAATTATTACATGAGTGGAACTTTTATATTTCTACGTTTATCACACGCAGCAGAAACCCATTCCGCATTAATCCATTAAACGGCCATTGGAACTATTTTTAATAAATCGCAATGTCGGGATAAACTCCTCCTATTTTTTAATCTGTCTGAATTGCCATCATAATCCTTCATAATTTCCATTGTCCATGCAGTGATGAGGTTTCTGCAATCCTTTAATCACTTTCTCATCTCTGGTATTTTTTTGGAAGAATGAACTTTATTTTTTTATTATGCTAAGCATTTTAAAGTCTTGCCTGCTTTAAGCATTAGTCTTATATGAATTTCCTATGTGTCTATTAATTTTCTACTGATACATTCTATTTCGTCTTGTTTTCATTACTTCAAAAAGTAATTACACTTCTTGTTGTGTTGAAACTTTGTCTCATGAATATATCGTAGGGAAAAAGAGAAATAGAGGGACATGAAGGTATCCTTACTCGTCAAATTCTTTTTTTTTACAACCTTAAGTATTAATTTATTTGACATGGTTGCTTGTACCTTTGAAGTCGTAAAAGGAGAACTGTTGACATTTTTATTCTGGTCCTAAAATCTTAAAAAAAGAACGTTAAAAGACATTTTTAAAACCCAAGACAAAAACAAATGGCGAATTCTCCGACAGCAAAACAAATGGATCCGGATTCGGAAAGTAGAATATTCATAACCTTATTTTAATATATTTTCTATTTACCTGCATAATGAGAAAACGAAGATTATGTGGAAATTTTAAGATGTTTACTGTACATACATTCAAGTTTATTTTCCAATGAGCTCATGTTTAAAGATTGCGTATAAGAATTCATGTTTATTAATGTAACAATTTGTTATCTTGTTTCTTTCCATAAAATAAAATATATTTTATTTTACAGTATAGTCTCGATGTCAGTACCACTACAAAACTGTTCTACAGAAGAGTTTGCATGTTTTTGTCTTCATAGTGTGAAACTTTCAGTGATGAAATTTTATTTTCAGTAAAACATTATGGTTATAAAACAGATGGATTATAGTGCCCCTTTACCCGAAAAATTTGAATAATTCGTAATGTGTACGCATATACAGTCTGAATAAAATTTTGTTTAATATTCTCCATTTTGCGCATAACAAGAGAAGTTCATAGAAGGTGTTCAAATGACTTTTTGCCACCTCTTTGCACAGCTAAACTCTTTTTCTGTCTGTTCGGATTTTATACTTCTTTTATATCGTAAAACAAACTTAGAGTAAAGTGCATGATAATTTAACTAATACTTATCTAGTGAATGCATCCTCACAATTACGATCGTCAAAAGTATGACTGTTTTTCTAGATAGATTATTTTTGCTTATTATTTATAGTTATAAGTTTCCAATGTCTTGAAAAAAGTCTTTCAATTACGGATCCTTATTAGACGTCATAATTTGAAAGAAAATGGTATAACACAAGATTTGTACAGCCATAAATAATATAAAGACTCATCATCGCTACATTCTTTCCTACAAGAGAATATAGGAAATCTCGGCAAGATATAATGCTTACAGCCGACCATAATGTTTAATCTCCCTTTGGGGATGGCTTTGTATATGGGAGAGATTCTTGAGATATTGAGGTGTAATGTTTTATTTACACTCATTATCCCTTTATTGAATCTCAATGTTTTAAAACAATTTACATTCACTCTGACAATGCGAGACTAATTCAATTAAAAATCACAAAAGCAACAGGCATCGCTAGTCTCTTCTTCTATCTAAATCTCAGCAAGGAAACAGCAATTTACATAGCAATGCAGTCGCGTTCTCATAGCCGCTCTTGTCATGTTTCAGAATTAGCAAATATGCTTCCCTTTAATCCAAAATCTTTAAATGCTTATCACAAGTCGATTTTATGAATGCATTTTGTTTTGAACATTTACCTTATATTTAATTGTAGTAATCATCAACCTAATGTCTATTCATCCTCTTACAACGTTGTTTTTCAGTATTACTTTAAGAACTATACTATTCGATTGCATCGAATCTAAAAATCCTTAAAAAGCAGACAATTTTTCAAAACTATAACTGGATAGTATATTAAATCAATATTCAGAGTAGGATAATTCCAATGGACAAATTCTTTTACCTATTTTTATAAGTTAATAACTGACTGCAACTTTGAAGCGATAACTTCTGATAAAGCAGGAAATGAGTTAAGAAAGATAAATTGTACAATTTTAAACCTGAAAAGAAAGTGGAAAAAAACTTCTAACCACAAGAAAATATGATATGGAATTCCGAATTGCATCTTGAACTTTGAAATTGAGACTAAAAGATAAACCTGAAAGCAGAGAGTTTAAAAGTATTTCAGGAAATCCTTAAGATACCATCTCGGAAAAATCACGTGAATTTGTCTACTGAACTGCGATTCTTGTGATATTAGTCAAATTTCTCGGAAAATTATCAAAAAAGTGGATTTCGCTCATTTAAAATATGGTAGGTCGAAGAGATCGAGTGTTACCATACATATGAAGTTACTTAGTATTATTTTTACTTAGTAAGCCAATTCAAAAATTCAGTTAAGAAACTTTGAGAGCACTGACGTCTTGATAAGTTATTAAATGCTGACAAGGTGCGCAGAGTTTTTTCTATTGATTTACTGCATCGTAGATTGCAGTTTTCCCCGTTCCTATTGGGAAGTTAATTTCCCATTGAGCTTTCTTTGTCTTTTCTTATTGACTGCTTTAATTCTCTATGTTGGTCTCTTGATTTTTCCCTTAGGCTTATGCAAAGGGAATGATTCCCCTCCCTTTGTTAGGCTTTATCAGCCCAAATTTTAAACCTATAAATTTCAGCTATTTCGTGAAAAAACAATGTTTTCCATGTTACCTTAGAGATAAACAACATGAGGAAAATTTTACTCCCCAAACGAAGATTTTTAAAATGAACGTTCTTCATTTCTACCCAAAGCGAATCTCAATCTGAAGCATTTCAATAATAACGAATTCCTAAAAACTTTAAGAATCTTATTCAGGATCCTCGCATTATTATAGTGAGATTTCTCATCAAAGTCTAAATGATATGCATTTTGTAAATTCCTTTAGTAGTATGACAACTACGTAGAATTCACAACAAAACCGTTAACTTTATTAATTCTACAAGTTTCCTTTATTATTCATAATTTTCATTACACTTGCAGTATATTAAAGCATTCACTCAACTCGTTACTTAATAAGTCTTACTCATTACATGGAAACATGTTAGAAGGAAATCATAAGTAGAACTTTTATTAAGTTTACAAAAACGAAGTAGTCCAAAGAGTAAAGAAACCTTTTTCTGAGCATAACTTTAAATATACATAAGTGAACTAATTACTTTCACTAAGTTAATTGCTAATCGAATTAGACTAATTAAATGTAAAGATTAAACAGATTTAACTAAAAGCCGCTAAGATTTACGGCCTAGAGCAAAGGGTGTGAATGAAGTTTGTATTCGAACGCAAAATTACTGCGTTCAATTAATATTGATTTTGAGAATAATGTTATCGTCTGGATGAAATGAATATTACCAAGAATGACACAAAAAACATGTTTTACGGCCTCTCCTCTATTCATTCGAATGGAAGTCGTTAAAACCCAATTTGAAGCATGTTCAAAACTTAGCATTAATCAATTTCGCGCGGTCTTATCCATCTCCAAAAAGGAACCGATTTGTGTCGTGAATGTCATTGGGAAGTAGCAAAAAGGTCGAAAATTTTTATTTGCAGCCGATATTCGCCTCCGATTAGGAGCGGGCTATAAATAATGATTTGCATTAATTACACGCCTTCGGTCTTCCCTTGTTTGCTCCCATATATAATTTTGATTTATGGCGTAGACATTACATAGACGGAGAATTTCTTTTGAGGGTATTTTCTTTGAGGGAATAAATTAAATAATGCCTTTGAAGGCGGTAGAAATCCTGAATTTTATATCATTTGACCAACCTAGGTCTAAAGTTATTTTTGTTAATTATTATACATATATCCTTACATAAAAATAATAGATGCAAACATCAAAAAGAGAATGTAAAGAGAATATAAAAAGACATAAAAACAAAACTCAGTCACAATTGCAAATTTTAAGAAGATTTTAACAATAAGAAGACTTCGTTAAGAGTTTGTCCGAGCTTGATCGCCCCCAAAATGGAAGCCAAATTTTTGTCTAGTTAAGAAGAGAAAGGTAGATATTAAATATACTTCGCAATATATTAAATATTCAAAATTTCGAAAAATTATGTACGTGCATAAAGACAATTTTTTTAAATAATGAATGCATTTTTTTTTTCTGTAGCTCTTTTTTTTTTTTTTTTAATTTCCAAAAGCTCCCTCCCCCCTCCTTCAACAACAATTTCATTCCATGATTATTGCTTCATATGAGCAGAAAATTTCTATTTTTAATAAAGCTTCAAGGAAATTTCTCATTGGATTAATAATAACTTGAAAAGCGAAGAATGATGATGAAATTTTTTTGTCTGTAATCAAATTCCTCTTTTGACTAAAAAATCTTCATCGATTTTTCCTTAATTACTATCGTAATAGTTATTTTAATCTATCGCAGTTCAAGTTATGACATAAAGGTAATTGTTAGAGATGTTTTCAATATACGTTTTAGCTAATTGGAAATACAGTTACAGATTCAAAATGAATTTTTTGAAAATTCGTTATGTTGAGCACAGAATTTCTTTTTCTAGTAAATAATAACACATTTATATCTTTCTTTCTTATTCTAATTAATGTAGACTCCCAATACAGAAATTTTCCTGTTTAACTTAACTAACATGTTTAAGTATAAAGAAATAAAACAAATAAAACAAACAAACATTCGACAAAATCAAAGAATTCTGTTGTTTTTGTACTTGTCTTCTGAAGTGTAGATTTGTAATTTGGAAAAGAATCGTATATCAAAGAGGCATATAAATATAACTCTGAATACTAACTCATGATTTTTATTCGTGTTTTACATACGTTATTTTCATTTTATTCACTTATATTTAAATAATAAATATATCTCTAAGTCATCCATTATTTATTTAGTTAACAAAACGCTTGAATACAACAATTCACTTTACAAGGGTCAGCTCCCTGATACAATCAAAAATCAGTACCAGTTTGTTCTTGCAAAATTTTTGAAAGAATAATATACAATAGATTAAGGAGATGGAATTTATCATAGAAATGTTTAGAAATGCAATATTTTTAACTGATAAAGTTTACGAATTTAAAAAAATAACCTCAATAAAGCTTATAATAATAAAATCTTTTTTTTAAGTTTATAAGCTTATATGGAACCTTTAGGTACATTATTCCTGTGCTGTATGTATGTTCAGAATCTGTTTATAGTAAAAAATAAAAATTAAACTGAATGACTGAGAGAAAGAAGGAAAAAATTCCGTTTTGGGGTTACTATATTCCTTAAAGTTTTTGTAATTCATCCTTTTAAGATTATTTTAATAAAACTCAACAAGAAAAAGAATTCAAAATAAATATATATATAATATTAACCACTTTATATTACTAAAACATATCATTCAACAACTTAAAATTACAACTAATTCACCAGTTTAGTCCCATTTGAAAAAGAATTTAAAAAATTAAGTGTTTCTCTCAACATAAATTTTTATTACTTTTAAGAATACATCATTTATAGTTATACCCTCTTAAGTATTATAAATTTTATAACGTATTGTTCCCTTTTATTTTAAATATAACTTTAGAATAAGAAGTCTTTTCGAGTTATTGAGTTTCACAATATTTTCCTATGATTTCCCGAAAATTACAATCTACTCATTGTTTACTTTCTTTCTCTCACCTATGCAATTTTTTTAAACATTTATTAAAATATAAGTTATTGTAATTTCAAGGGGCTATAGCTACATATTTCATTAATACTCCATAATTTTTCTATACATTATTGAAAGATTTATTTACGAATTGAGAATAAAAGGAAGGTTTTCCCCCAATTATCCAACGATATCTGCTTACCCATATGTTTACTGAGAATCTAGCCACACATTTTCCTTGTTTAACAGTAATCTTTATTATAGCAATGTCAGGGAAAGCCCTATATATATAAAAGCAAAAAACAAAAGAAAATATACGATTTAGTTGCTGCGTATTTCGTCCGAAGTAATAAATCACGATAACAATTTCAAAACACGCATAAGCGAGGGCGTAAGTATTTTATATTAATCTCTAATTAGAAAAGTTTATAGATGAAGTTTTTAAATATATAAATAATATTTTTATAACGTGAATGTAAAAGTTGCTTCAATATACTGTTGCTATATTAATATTAGAGATTGGGGTGACTTGGTTCGTCGAACACCATTCGATAGCCCTTTGCTCACTTTCGAATACTCTGGAAATTTACGTCACACATTTTTTTTCCTAACTAACCAAACTTCCGGTAGATGGATTACCTTCTTCAGGTATTATTATTCACTGAAAACCACCGGGACCGTCACCTATAAGGCCCACCTGCTGTCGATCGGAGAACGAGGTAGAGTAGAGAGTAGCAAAGCCGCCCGCGTAAATTTCCTATATAAATTCAAACAACAATGCGAATCTCGATATAAATCATTCTTTTAGTATTCAAGTTCAGCAATTTCGCATTTATCAAGGTCGTCTGGAATTCGAAAAAAAAAAAAATCGTTAAATGGAGTCTCGCTATCCCGTATACCTTTAAGAAGGTTTTTCGTCTTCTTCCCCTGTTAATATTTTTTCCTCCTCTTTCACCGAACCCGGTAATTAAAGGCAACAACAGGATCGGTTAGGCCTCAGTAAAAATCGACCATTAAACTCCATAGTACAAAAGCAAATGACCAAATTAAAAGTGAACAGCGACGACGACACTTTTTCTTCATACGTAGTTGCCTTCATACGTAACCGCCTCTCACTAAATAGTTTGCGAATCGTCGTAATTTTCAGGTAACAAGTTTTCTTTGTTTTAAATTCAGGCCCAAGAGCAGATAAAGAAATAGTCATGGAGATAGGAATTTCATGCTTTAAAAAATCATTTTAAATTTAGAAGTAAAGTATTTATTACAAATTGTAGAAGGGAAAAATTCTAGAGAGTCGAACAATATAAAACTCGATCTCACCTATCTAATATTTTAAATATCGTATTTGATAATATAAATACGTCCTCATAACTCAGATATGTATTTTATATAGAAAGAAGCAAATTTATTTTTTTTAAATTTATCATCCTTAAGATATAATAGATAATCACTGAAAAAAAAAGCAATAAAATTTAAAAATTCCATTCTCACCATTGATCTAATTCATAACCACACGAGCCTTTGAATCCTCCTACATGCATCCCATAAGTCAATCAACATCGCCCGCTTTCTAAAAAATATTTCTGTTTACCATATTAACCTTTGAAACATTTCGTGGTTCTTAAAGGTTTTAATTCCTCGCCGGTCATGTTTCGGGTCGGTTCTAATCAAAAGATCTTTCTTTCATCAAGACCCATAGACACTGCACAGTGTAAATTATAGAAACGAAACGACGGTTTTCCCCAGCAATTAAGATCTTTAGTCCGTAATCTGTTTCAACGATCTTCTTTTTAAATAATTATCGTGGATGCTTACCCTTGACGTCTGCCCTTGAAACACCATTTGGTCTCAATGGAAATCCAAAAGGGCTTTGCTTTCTACGCCTTAACCCGCATTCTGCGTTGCAATCTTTTGCAGCAATGGCTTAAGATGTTGTACTTAGCAGTATACGACAACCGAGTTTAATGCTGTGTGAATCCCAAGTCAATTTATTTACGAACTCTACACTTTATTAATATCCACAATTAAGGGATTATAATTGATTTATATAAAAAGGATGGACACTCGTCATGATGTAAGTTAAACGATTATCACCTATATGATTACATTAAGAATTTGGTACATAAGGTTTATATGGGAATAGGTTTTTCAACAATAGTGAACAAACGCTTTTATAAGCAATTTGAACTCTTAAACAGACAAGTAGACAATTAGGCAAATAATTTCAATACAGGTAGAAGATAATTAGTACAGGTTGAAAAGAATAAGATTATATTTCTCTTGAAATGTTTATTACGTATTAATTTAACTTTTTAAGCTATTGGCGAATCTATTTGGCAATCTTTGAAAGAACTGGGCAGACATAATGCTCCAAAAAGTGCATTGCCAATATATTATAATTTATTCATCATTGTTATTAATTTACTAATTCACAGCAGCCTTTCATCTGTATTTCATCCAAATCATAAATTTTGTATTTTTGCAGTTGACATTCATACATAAAACGAATTCGCCAATAGTATAAAGAATATGGCTATCCGATTAAGAATTAGATTATGATTTTGGTTTTTGTTTGTTACAAGAGTGTTAATAACAATCTTATAGTATTTTGATGTTGATATCAAATATGTAAATGGTTTCTTTCTATCAGGCATAGTTTTTTTTTTTGTAATAACCATTTTATGTTGTAAGAAAAAAGCATTATGATTGTAGTATAACAATATTAACCATCAATGTGTACATACCCAAAATCTGCTTCTTAGGTAGATACATCAGTCTTGAGATTCCAGCAGCATTTTTGGGTTTCTTTTTTTTAATTACTTTGTAGATAATACTAATAATACTTATTTTTCATGACTATTTATCAACTCAAAAATAGTTTATTTAGCATGTTCATGGATTTGCTGGAAAATTTGGAAGGTCAATTACAAAAAATCTGAGGCCGATAAGGAAATTCCCACTTCAAATTCGGAATCAGCGCCCAAAAATAATAAGATTTCTCAAAATCATTGTTGATCAACGTTATTATTTCTGCAGAAAAATGCTTTCACAAGAGATTTCATTATATATTATAACTTTTTATAGCTTAATTTTTTTTATCATTTTTGTTTACAGACAGTTTGCTCCAAGGCTAGCATATGAACTACATTACAAGGAGTTTTCATGGCTGGATCTGAATATAACATACACAAAATAAAGAAACAGTTCTTGTTACTTTTAGAATATTCAATTCACAACTTGAGATCCAAAGAATATCCATAGATGGATAATTTCTTCATTTGTTAACATGATGACGTACATATTAATATTTAAAGATATTCTTTAATTAAAACAGTAAATTACAATAAGATTTACCACAAATAAAATTTAATTAGTTTTTCATAATCCATACTATCCTTTTCTAGTTTACTAATTATTTCTGTCAAGGCTATTAGGATCCTCACAATTCACGATTCTAGGAATTTCACTTCCAAAAAAATAGAACGCAATTGCAAATGTTCGTCCTCGGTCGCAACATCGACATTGCAATTGCACCACTGCAATCCAACAACAAATACCCGATAACCTTGTCAGCCCATTTCAAGTATTATACTCTAGCGTTTATTTGTCTGATATAGGCTGAATGCAATGATATATATTTCGATTTAAGCAGTCTAATACATAGCTTCATGAAGTACCTGAAATACCCGCTCATGAAAACTCCATACCTGAAATATCACGATATCACGCTCAGGAAAACTCCATACGATCGAATTAAATCATATCCATTCTCATTAAAATATGAACTAAACTTCTAAATTAATTAGTAATCTGTATTAATTAGTAACCTGTAATTTGTATCTTCATACTCATTTACTTCTTTGATTTATTAAGGAAATTCGACTGATATTATTCTTCGCTTCTAGTTTATTTTATAAATTTATACGCTATAACTCATTCTCAAGGTTATAGCTATTTATCGTATTGTATTCAACAGCACTTTGGATAATAAATAAGGAATTGAAAGCAGAATTGGTTTATATACGAACCAAGTATTAAGATTATATCAATTTAAATGAGTTTATTATTATACGATAATATTCCGATATATCAAGTTTGAATCTTTTAATAACACTGGTACACAGGTACAAGTTTCTGATATGAAAACAACTGATCTCATATAATTTTGGGGTGCTAAAACGAAAATGACATTTAAAGATGCTGATTGGCTCTAGCTTTTAGAAACCATCCAAAAGGGCGAATATTTTCTCTTAAATACAAGAAAAAAGCCCAGAGTAGCCGAAGCGACACAATTGAACACAACATAGTGAGAAATTTTAACTTTTAAACATTTTAAACGTGAGTTTAGTAATATAGTTTTGTTTGATAAATATATACAATATATTATTTCATGTATTGCCAATATTATTTATCTTTTTATTTGTGGAAAGATATGGGTCTATATATAAGTATTAATTTTGGCGCATTATGCAGGCTACTTATTACTTATAATTGAAAAAAGTAAACTTTCAGTTTGCATAAAAGCTAGAGCCAATTGATAAATTTCATTGTTATGTTTGATTGTAACATGTTAAAGCCATTAACAAATGGCACATTTCATTTCCGAAACTGAAAAAAAAAAAGTTGAAATGTTGTAGAACAATGTAAAATGTCAATTGTAGTGGTTCGGCTTGTATCGTTAATCACATTGAATGTCGCACTTAATAAATTTGATTGCTACTTCAATTATATATTACAGATACTCATGTATGTATAGAAATGAGTTCCTAAACTACACATTTGTTATTATATTATCATCATTTATTGTGATACTATTCTCGTTTATTTCCCTTTCGTCTCTTCTATGGCTCTGTTATAAGCAAAGCTCCAAGTTCTTAAAGTTCCTCCAAAACTTAAATCATTTAGGCACCAATTATCTATTAAAGAGCGGCATTTTGATGAAAAGTATTCTTCTTGAAGGGAGCAGGAATTCTTATTCTTCGGAAATGATTAATTTTGTTTCTTGCCTTTGATTTGCTTTCTTTAGAAATGATTAATTCATTTGGCAGCTACTGTCAAATACGAACTTTATTTTGTAATGAAATTCATTCTCGGTGACAGAATAAATTGCAAACTCATTCATCATAAGTGGTTACATATTTCTGGTTTCGTTTCGTAAACGTAACGTCATGCAATTGGTTGCTTCTATATTTGCGCGATGTGACGATTTCGCAAGCATCATGAAAACCTTTAAACCTAATTGCGAAATATCGGAAAGTTGAAAAACGTCCCTAAAGGCAAACACTTTATATGTTTAAAACTGTAATGTAGATATAGTAAGGAATGAGCTCTCTTTATTTCTCTTGTTCTTTTTCCATTAAACGAATTTCCAATGACGAGTTCTTTTTTTCATTATAGGATTACAAGAAACGAAGTCTTAACATTCAAGAAATTGTGTACATTGAATAATAGTGGTACCCCTGCTTGACGGTTCTGTTACGATGTAGAGCGAGATTCACTACTGTACGCCGTAGCAGAGTCGCTAAGCCGCGGCGACCGTTTCTACTCTTCTTCGGACAACCCACAGTACACACCCAAGGAGAAGAATTCAGCGCCAACAAAAGAAGAAAAGAAAATTCAATTAATGACCATGTAAATATGATTTATGTTGTCCTTGTAAACCTATCACTGTAGATATAATAAAATCCGAAGTTCTTAGCAGATTCATGTACACACAAACTTAGCACACTCGACAATAGAGAAGACTACTAAAAATATTATTTATATACCAGATTAAGCTACCAACATTAATATAACAATAAAACGATTTTCTCCGAGTAAGAAAACGATTTTTTCCTATTCGTTTACTTCAAAGAACAAGAAATATTATGAATGCACACACACACAAATCTAATTTATAAATTAAGTTATTGTGTTAAATTCTTTACAAGTAAAACAATATGATTACGAAAATCTTAAAACGGAAATGCGGTAATTAGTTTCTATTTCAGCCACGAAAAGGAAATTCCTATATTTTGATTTCTAGGAATTCTATTTACATATTTCGATTCCCCTTGGACATTTATGTCGTCATCAGTTGAGAACAATAGTAAATAAAAATAATATAAAATTTTTACAAAAACATTCTTTTTAAGTGATGCATGAAAACAAAATAGAAACTTTATTTTAAACGGCACTTCATAAATTCAAAATTCAATTTGAGTTAACAGTTAATATACTTTCACTCAAGTAAATAAACAGTACATACCGCATACAAAGACGACATATAAAAAATAATGTTTAAAATTTACCTTTCTTCCTAGTTGGTTAGGCAGAACGTTTTTTCTTTTTCTTTCATGCTGCATACAGCTGTTAACATATTTTCAGATTATTTAGTCATTGAAGTCAAATCGCCATTAGAACTACATTACCCCTCAAAAAAAATGAGAAAGAACTTATTTCGACGCAAATCGCGATTAAACTTAATTTAATATTCATGGGACTTTCAAAACTTAAATTTAATATTGTATAGCCATTCGCGCCAAACATGAACAAAATTTGTTTAAAAAAATCGCGTTATTGTCCAATGAAATGCGATTTTTCAACTACTTTTAAAGTACAATGTAAAAAGAAACACAAAAAAAGTTACAAGTAAAAATTTTAAGAATGTCGCCGCTTTGCTAACCAGAGACACAATCTACAAAAAAATAATGCATAGCTTGTGGTTAAGATTTCTTCGTGAGATTCTTACCTTTATATATAGCTGCTTTAGTAAATCTAAATCTCCCTTTGCCATCCACCCACCCACCTCCCTTTCGATGTACTCAGGAAATTGAAGAAATTCCAAAGCAAGGGCTAAGTCTATAAAGGTGATAGACTGAGCGATTGTCTAGGATTTTCGGCTCCAACTATATTCTCAGAATTAGCAAATTGGTGAATATGGATTGATGAGTCTTTTGTGTAGATTGAATTGAGAAAACGTTATTCATATTTCTTAAATGAATACCTTCATGCAGCAAGAAGATATTTAATTTATGCAATTATAAATTTGAATATTCCATATATTATGATTTATATACAATTTAAATACGGAGGCAAAACAACCTATATTGAAACGTTTAAAATACATATTTGAAAATTAAAATTTTTATTGTTTGTTCTAATTTGAATAATACAAAGTTTAACCCATCATTTAATTAAAAGATCAATATATCAAACTAAATAAAGTTTATTTTCCAATAATATTTCATGAAAAGAATTTTTTGTCAAACATTTATCAAAATTTCTACTCTTGCGTTCTGAATAGTTAATCCGTTGTCATTGATGAGGGGAACGCTGCATTATAATAAAATTAATCTGAAAGATATATGTATGACATAGGAAATTCCGATTAAAATTTGCGATTATATTTGATCCAATAGCTTTGTAACGATAGGTCCGTCCTCATAATTAGAAATTATTAGCGCTTCTTTTCTCAAACTCGTTAAATTTGTATCTAAATGAATTCCTCTAAATGAATTAAGTATCTTCTGAAATATCCAATTAAGATAGCAACTAATTTACTGTGTTAGTTAACATAGTAATTAATTTCATAGTGACAAGGCAACTGTGATTATTAAAAATAAAAATTCGTTGTAAGCGATCATTGGCGGTAGAACTCAATTCGCTTTTGTTTTTATAATAATTGTATTAATTTCTTTGAACATCTGCTAATTTAAAAATTTTTTGTTCTAGCTAATTTCTAAATGTATTTATCTAATTATATCTGTAATTACATTTAAACTCTCTGTACATAACTTGAGGGAATCAAATTTAATTTCTTATGCGAATTCGCTGATTGAATTAGCTATCATGTTTTGTTTTTTTTTACTTTTCACAAAAGCAAATAGTTAGCAAAAATTGGTAAATTAAAGATCTCTAAAATCGGAGCTAGAAAACAAAACTTACATGATTAGAAAGCCAAGCACTTAAGTTATCTGAGATATGTTCAAATACTTATATTTCGCGACTGCAGAATTGGATAAAAATAAAAAGGAGCGTATTAAGAGAAACGCTGTTATTGCAAAATTCGAGTTCTACTTCACTTTCTTAAATACCAAACAAAATTCAATAATTTTTATGAGGCCTTATAAAATCTATGGTCTTGTTTTAAAATATTCTGCAAATGGAAAGAAATATGGTAATGTTTTAAAATTTCTTCAAATAAGAGTTTAAAAAATCATTTCCTTTATACTTTTAAAATTTAGCGTTTTCGACATTTTCTCTTTAATATAATCATATATCTAGTAAAAGAGACTTATCTAGAATGAAAGAACTTATCTTTTGCGTGTTGAAAGAATTTTAAACAATCAGCTAGTCTCCTCCCGAAAGAGACGAAGGCTGCGAAGAAGAAGAAGAAGAAGAATTTTAAATATCTCAAAAGCATACATTAACGAATACTTAATGTTCAGCTTTAATAAATTTAAAGATAAGATAAAATTATATATTTGAATTAAATATGGTTGCTTGAAAATTGTAAATTGTAAAAACTTTATTTAATTAAGAACTATTTCTTCACAGTAGACCGTTAACAGGAAGAAAATTTGAAATGCGCTATCATGAAAATTTTCTTTTCCGTATTGCCTATTTATTCTGGAGATAAAGCAAGTAATGGTACATATATGAATATAAATCATTTATTAGCTTCCCTGGAGTATTCTCCTGAGAAACATATATTTCGATAGTATCAAACAAAATAAGGACAGAAATCACAATTCTACAAATGAGATGTTTAATCTGGAACCACGTATTTACATTTAATACAGTTTCATATGTTGAAATCCGTTTCTCTTTATCTTTATTAGTTTTTTGGTAATACACAGATAAAATGTGTCAGGCCTATTATAGACACCCAGTATTATATCACTTTATGAATCTATTACACCATTTGTATTATATATTTTGATTTTTAATATACTCAATCAATAAACCGGATATCTGAAGACAGAGTAGTTAAAGATGCAAGAGATAAAGTAGTTTCATTATCCTTTCGTCTGATACATCTTCGTTATAAATTGTGTTAAACTCACATGAATTAGTAGATAGGTTCATATTTGCTTATTGTTTTCAGCTAAAGTAGACCAACCCTTAATTCTGTATCAAATTATACAACAAAAATTTGAAAAGTTTCCGTTCGTGAATGATATTTGGGACTTCGAACCCAACAGAATGGTTGGATCTCACTGATTTTCGACCTAGAGATTGTACTCAACTGTCGATTAGTGAAAATAGAACCGAAAAATTCGAAGTCTTGTTAGAGTTGCGAAACTGGCAGACTCCACCATTGGTATAAGTAGCTTTCTCTAGTCAATGACAAGTGTTATTTTTTTAAAAATAAGATTGAATCTGAATAGAATGAAAAAATGTTTAATGTTGTATGTATAAGTCGAATTTTGTAAGTGTTCAAAGACTAGATTAAACAATCAGTGATTGAACCAATGATAAAGAAAAAACTGAGAGAAAGAATTGTAAAAAAAACTATAATGTGCATAGGTAAATATTGATTAGGGAGATAAAGAACTCGATTTGATAAAAATAAAATCAGCCCGAATTTCGGTGGGCCTCCCTCCTGCTTCTCGACTCGTAACATGTATGTCAACTCGCAACCGTCTAACAGTTAATCATTTGCGATGCTTAATACTCTAACTTTTAAGCTGTACATATTTTGAATGCGATAATAGATTAGTAGGCCGGGATTCGGAAGAGAAATCGGAGTCGGGCATATCTTTTGAGTGCTCCAACCCTTGTAAAATTTATAGGACTTCGAATTTTTCGATTCTGTTTTCACTAATCGACAGTTGAATACAATCTCTAGGTCGAAAATCAGTGAGATCCAACCAGTCTGTTAGTAATGAGGTCCCAAATATCATTCACAAACAGAAAATTTTCGAATTTTTGTTGTATAATTTGATACAGAATTAAGGGTTGGTCTGCTTTAGCTGAAAAACAGTGAGCAAATATAAACCTATCTAATGATTCGTAAAAATGCGTAAAAAGAATAAATTTTGTTATGAATGAATGAGAATATTTTAAAGTGAAAAATATCTGAGAATTTTGGGATATACAAATCCGATTATGGAAACCATCGGCATAAGCAAAACAGTATTGTGTATATACGTCGAGAAAGCATTATGAAAGACTGAAAAGAAACAAAGTGTGGAGAGTATTAAAGGAATATAATGTGAACGAACGATTGCATAAGACTTGCGATATAATGTTTGTAGATGCGTATAAGCTGTCAAACTGAAAGACGCAATTTTCGGCATGAAAACTGAGCACTATGGAGAGTTTAAGCATAGGTGCGAGAGATCTCGGTGGCTGTTTAAAATACAGGATGTATCTGAAACCCTGTCACAAACTTTTAGAGTAGGTAGTATGAGTGATTCTAAGCAAAAAAGTTCATATGAACATGGGTTCGAATTTGAACGATAACCGAGATATGAACAGAAATAAAAATGCCGCCACTAAGATCAACAAGTTAATAACTCAGGTTCTATAACACCTAGGATAATGAAGTTTGGAGGAATAAAAGGGTACATAGAATTGTGCATGCCATTAAAAATTGATCAAATTCCAACGAGTAGTTTCCGAGTTAGGTAGTCAACATCGTAACACGCGATGGTTAGTACTCACATGTAAGCACGTATTACGATGTTGACTGCGTAACTCGAAAACTACTCTCTCGAATTCGATTAAATCTTAATGGTATACACAATTCTATGTACCCTATTATTCTCCCAAACTTCATTATCCTAGGTGTTATAGAACCTGAGTTATTAACTTGTTGATCTTAGTGGCGGCATTTTTATTTCTGTTCATATCTCGGATATCGTTCAAATTCGAACCCTTCATATGTACTTTTTTGCTTAGAATCATCCATACTACCTCCTCTAAAAGTTTGTGACAGGGTTTCCGATACACCCTGTATATATATGTAAATGATTAAGGAGAAAGTTGCAGTGAGAGAATTTAGCGTAAAATTGAGGGACGAAAACCAAGCTGCTGATTGATAAAGCTTGTTTTAAAGTTTTGTTTTTAACCAGAATTGAATGGGAAGCATTTAGAAGACGTGATTTAATTTATGTAAGTTAGTCTGGGGTAAATTTGAAGTTTGTATTGATAATTTTACTAAAGCTAGTAGGAATGGGAAGTGAGTATGGATAGGGATGCTTTTCGCGGTTGCTTTATTAGCGAGTGCTTTTCTAGTGATACAACAACTTTATATTTCACAAATAAGAGTATACAACAATAAAAATATATTTCACAAATAAGAGTATTCTGGATGATTTCTTAGATTTCTTGAAGTCGTGTTTGGTAAAAATAAAAATCTCCAGACTCTATGAAATTACATCCTTAGATACAGACAAGAGATTGCGATATTTTAATTTACATTTTTTGCGCTTTGTTTTTAGAAAGCACATAAATATAATTATACCGTAAACAGCAATTTAACATTATAATACGTCCGCCTAAATAAAATCTAAGACTGGTTTTAAAACATCTTACATAAAATTACATTATCAAGCTTTTAATTGATGATCATCCAAATTATTGATTCACCAGAGGTTAATTTCTACTTCCTAATAGCAAGATTCCCTTCAGTTCCCGCAGTGCATATGAAAGAAAATTATGAAAGATCATGTGTACTAGATTTGCTGTTATCTGAAGAGTTGTATTAATTTTAAATTTGCACAGCCGTTTCATGCAGTATTATTGTGTTTTTCTGATTATGAGATAGCAGAGATACAAAGCAGCACAAAAAGATAAAGAAATCACGTAAAATTCTCCGCTTAAAGTCTTAAAATTGGAACACCACTTTCCACAATATTTAATAGGCACGCAGGTACATTTTGGCTCTATGCAGCCAAGATTCAGTCTGGTGTTCCAAGATATTAAATAAATTAAAATATCACTTTTTCCCGTACTTGTGTACTATCCGCTCCATTATTTTCGGTATAACATATAAAAAACATATATTCATTAATATCACTGGAACAATAAATTAAAATTTTGAATATTATAAAAATACTACGAAACCACATAAAAGTAAATCATGGAATTGGATTGAACGAGACAAATAGAAGCTGCTTAGATGAATTTTTCAGATCGTTGATGAGAGTTAAAAGAATAGATAAAATTAGAAATGAAGATACAAGAAAAACTTGTCAAAAGGATGAATCCAGAGAGGTGGCGTAGGAGTGCGATGTTACAGATGAAGATGGAGGGATGTAATCTAAACTTGACAGACAAAGTAACAACCTAAACCGAGAAGATAAATAAAAGACTGTTGCACATAAGCAGAGAATGATATAATAATATACAGCAACTTTGTGGTTCACCAGGTCTTCCATAATTAAAACATAACTATCTTTCTTTTAGTGCCTAGATAATAAACAACAACGTTCAAGAAGTCCATAAGCGTAGCTTTTCGGACTTATTCAACTTCAGATTCAAATACAGGATCTGGAAGAAGTTTTCTAATCTGCGGATTCCTTCCTTTTCTCATAATTCACTAAGCTTTGGAGATGATTGAAAGCTTGATCTTTTGTATTAAATAATTGCAAAGTTTATGGGGAGAATAACCAAGAAATGCAATAAAGTACTTACACAAGTGAAATCGAAGAAACTGAAACACCAGGCCGAATCTTGGATCCATAGAGCCTAAAATGTACATTCGACTTTATTCATTTGAACGTTGTTGTTTATTATCTAGGAATCAAAAGAAAGTTAATTATGTTTCAATTATGGAAGATCTGGTGAACCACAAAGTTGTTGTATATTATTGTATCATTGTCTGCTTATGTGCACAGTCTTCTGTTTAGCTTCTCGTTTTAGGCTGTTACTTTGTCTGTAACGTCCTATCAAGTTTAGGTTACATTCCTCCATCTTCGTCTGTAACATCGCACTCCTACGCCTCTGGATTCATCCTTTCGACGTATTCTTTCCCATTTCTTTCTCTTTTCCGTCATCTCATCTATTACATTGTTTACTTTAAGTGTTTTCTTGTATCCATTCTTTTAATTCCCGTCAATGATCTGAAAAAGCTCATCTCAGCAGTTTCTATTTGTCTTCTTCAATCCAATTCCATACTTTATTTGCATGTGCTTTCGTAGCATTTTTATAATATTCATTTGGTTTCCAAAACTTTCATTTATTGTTTCAGTAATTTTTCTTATACGTTATACCAAAAATAATGGAACGGATAGTATACACATGTAGGGGAAAAGTGATATTTTATTTTATTTAATATCTTGTTGGACCACCACGTTCTGAAATTACGTCAACCATCCTTCTGGGCATATTTTCTACAAGGTTTCGATGAACAGCTTCCGGTACGTGTTCACTCTTGCTACAAGAACCTAGCCATGTCAGCAATGGATTTGGGACGTGGCTCCCTGGCCCTCACGTTCCGTAAATGTTCGATTGGGTAAAGATCAGGGCTCTATGCGGAAGGCGATTGAGATTCACTTCTGTGTGCCACTGCCTGACGTAAACCGAAACACGACTTGCTGTATCATAGTCCTGAAAATACCAATCCTCGTTATCACAAAATTCCCACAGCGTATAAAGCATTGTTCAAAATGTCCTTGTAGGCTTCAAAGTTCAAATTGCTTTCAACAACATGCAAGGACCCCAAGCCATGTCACGAGAAACATCCCACATCATGACTCTACCGTCTTCAAAATGTACGGTTGGAATGATGTGCTCAGGTAAAAGGCGCTCCTCTGTTATTCGCCAACCCAAACACGCCCATCCGACTGGAATAGAGGGTAGCGATAGAATTTGCGTTTTTCCATTCTTCGACAGTCCAGTGTGGACGTCCCAAACACTGCAATCTAGCAGCCTATTTGGCTTGTATGCGACTACACATCCGTGAATGCTGAAATCATGCAAAATGCTGTAATGCACACATAATCCTGTCGCCTATTGATGACCTGGAGTGCTTTCTTGCGGTTTTTATGAACCTCGCGATTCAACAATCATCAATTGCATTCAGTGAGTTTTGGAATTTGTCCGACAGGGGGGGGGGGCCGAAATACATGTTCTATTTGTTTCATTTCTTCTGGATACCACCAATAGTTGAACTGTGATAAGTTTCCTGTAATTTAGCAATAGACATCCCGCAATGTGGCACAAGATTATCACGCCTTTCTCACAGTCACTAAATTCCCTAAAACATAACACGGCAAGTTACACTTAAAAAATGTGTAACCTAACATAATCTAACCTTACATAATCTAACCTAACCTAACCACGCATTAAAAAATATAAGAGTGCAATTAGGGCTTTTAAATTATGGCTTTTAATTATTGCAATTTAAATTTGTTTTTTATTTTTTAAGTGTACTTAATAAAACATTATTAACTCTCTCTATTCTTGCTTAAGTTTTCTTTCTCAATTTTCAGAAGTGCCATCCTTCACTGGAATCGGCGGTGAAGAAACATGGTTACGACCCTACTTGACGGTTCTGCTACGGTGTAGAGCGCGAGTGACTACTGTACGCCGTAGCAGAGTCTCTAAGTTGCGGAGACAGTACAACTATACAATCTACCGTCAACTTAAAGAAAATGAATTATACTCTCACGGAAGAAAATTTTATACCCTCATTTATAAAATTTTATAGCCTCAAAGAGTTTATATTTTTCTCTACCGTTAATTTCATATTGTAGGTGACATATTAGAAAATAAATTTCTTTTGTTGAAATAAATTAATTGCTTTGTTTCTTCATAATTTTCCAGTCTCTTATACGGTTATAGGGATTGTTTTTGTATGCGAAAAAGCCAGCCGAAAGCTGGAATTGGTTGCTCTGCGACGTCGTTTATTATTAATTGCCTGTAATTCACCTATTCGAAACTTGATGATATGATGAATATTTTGTACTATAGCATTTTGAAATCAGGTACGCACTTTTGAATCACCCTGTATACTTCTTATGAACTTCTTACTATTTCGTCAAATAGGTTTTTTACGTTATAAATTACGTAACTCAGAATTGGCTCATTTTTTAACTCTTCGGAAAGATAAACATTCCAAAGCACCAAATAATATGATCATTTCAGGAAGAGGTGTGCACTGGCTTGTAATGACCTCACAATCGAAAAAGGTACACCGTGCATAGGGTCGAAGCAAGTGTTGTCAATTCACATAATAAGCAGGGTGACGAAAAACAAATGGTAGATAATGATACACATAATAGATTAGGGTATAGGGATGCATTTTGTCCCTATGTACATGGGTTCGAATTTGAACACTAACTGAGATATGAACAGAACTAAAAATGCCGCCACCAAGATCAACAAGTTAATAACTGAGATTCTGCAACGCCTAGGATAATGAATTTTGGAGGAATAATAGGGTACATAAAACTCTATACCGTTAAAATTTGATCGTATTCCAACGAGTAGTTTCGAGTTACGCATTCAAAATCGTAACAGTGCTTACATGCGAGTACTAACCAGCACGTGTTACGATGTTGAGTGCGTTACTTGGAAACTACTCGTTGGAATTTGATCAAAGTTTAACGGTATACACAGTTTTATGGACCCTATTATTCCTCCAAATTTCATCATCCCAGATGTTACAGAACCTGAGTCAGCGTTTTTGATCTTGGTGGCGGCATTTTTATTTCTGTTCATATCTTAGTTAGCGTTTAAATTCGGACCCATGTTCACAGGGACAAAATGCGTCGCTATACCATGATCTATTATGTGTATGATTATCTACCGTCTGTTTTTCGTCACCCTGTATACAGGGTGATTACAAAAGAACTTCACACTTTTAAAAATTTATTACATCAAAGCTATTCAGAATATAGACATACCACATATGGATTCTTAAAGAATAACTCTTGAAGTTTATTGTGACACAGTTAAAGATGTTCAATATGCCCCCCTGTCGTGACACGGCATATATCAATACGGTAGTCGAATTCGTCCCAAACCCGCATTAACATGTCTCCATCAATACCACGTATCGCTATCGTAATGCGTTCTTTCAGCTCGTCTAGTTCACGGGGAAGGGGTAGGTTGAAAACCTTGTCTTTTACACACCCCCATAAAAAGAAATCACAAGGTGTGAGATCGGGGCTCCGCGGTGGTCACTTTGCAAGTTCCAGGTTATTGTTTGCTCGAACAATCCACCGCTGAGATTTCTTTTTATGGGGGTGTGTAAAGGACAAGGTCTTCCACCCTACCCCTTCCCCGTCACCTAGACGAGCTGAAAGAACGCATTACGGTAGCGATACGTGGGATTGATGGAGACATGTTAATGCGGGCTTAGGACGAATTCGACTACAGGGGGGCATATTGAACATCTTTAACTGTGTCACAATAAACATCAAGAGTTTTTCTTTAAGAATCCGTATGTGGCGTGTCTATATTCTGAATAGCTTTGATGTAATAAGTTTTTAAAAGTGTGAAGTTCTTTTGTAATCACCCTGTATTTGTATCTAAACGCTAAAAAGAATTATTTTAATAAATTTTACTGCATCTGAAATGTTCGATGCGAAAAACGCCTTACGAGTATGTTATTACGTTTGTGTTACTTTTTAAAATATTTTCAACTCTCTATGATGAATAATCATTATGGTCTTTTGGAACAAAGACATCCTGATCTCATAGAATTCATTTACAATAAAATTTATAAAAGAATTAAAAATTTGTGAGTCCGGCTAATAATAATTCTGTAATTAAAATTTTGAAGAACAAAGTTAACTCAGACCACTAACAGTATCTCTTGGTTCGTCGTTTTGTATTTTTACCATCCCATAGATTTATTCTCATTACGTAACGCTGCCCCAAACCCCCCTCTTCCCCTTTAAGCGTTACATAATTTATGGACAGCCACTAGTCCGATTTTTCTGAGTTGCGGCAGGGTAAAAAAGGGTCTTGCAAGGATTTTGAAAAATGGCTACCATTCTATTCCCCTATAAGATAAAACCTCCCGGGTTTCATTATAATTACGAGGAATGTCATCGGCCTCGGTGGCTCAGCGGTTGCGTGGTCGCCTCTGATGCCCGAGTACGCGGGTTCGATCCCGGCCGAGGACGACGAGGATTTTTCAGGGGGAAATCCTGAGATCACGCACTTCCTTCGGAAGGGAAGTAAAGCCGTTGGTCCCGTGTAGTCGTTTGCCGGCTGCACGTTAAAGAACCCTTGCGAGGCAAAATTTGCGGCCCCTATAACGCCGTCCTGAAATGACCATAGCAGTTGAAAAGGACGTTAATACCAAACAAACCAAACCAAACCAACGAGGAATGTCTGAAAATCTTTTTCTATCCTTGACTTAATCATCCTTGAAATTAGCAGTCTCTCAAGCAAAATCGTCATATTAATGACCTATCCATAGCTTTCACAAAAACTAAGTGTATGAAAAATGGTCAGAAGTAAGTATTCGGAAATATGAAATTTTAAAATTTTTAAATTGAGATTTAATTTTGATAATACTAAAACTGTGGACTAACAAAATAAATAAGAACAGAACTACAATTCCACAAATTTCATTTCTGGTTAAAAAATAATTCTCATCCTGTTACACACTATGGAATCCATTATGATCTAAATTCAAAAGTCAGATATAATATTAATAAAGTAAGAATACACTCACTCACCAAAAGCCACGCCACACCCCTCCAATCATGTTCCCTGCCCGTAATGAGACAGATCCCGCTGCTTCCATTCTTGGAATATAGGTGCACAGCACTCCTTGATATCACACAATCATTGTAAGCAAAACCAGCTACAGAAATGGCAGCACGCCGAGAGCTATCCGCATTTGAACGGGGGATGATTGTTGGTGCAAGACGGATGGGTGCCTCAGTATCAGATGTAGCCAACACCCTGCAATTTTCCCGCACAACCGTTGCAAGGATCTATCGAGAGTACACCCAACGAGAGGTTATAACCCATGTCGGACAGCGGATGGGCCGCCCACGCCTCATTGATGCCAGAGGTGTTCGCCGGGTCACCTGGCTTGCAACTGCTGACCGAAGGGCGACAGCGGGCCAAATCACCATGCGGTACAACCAGGGACGTCCCACAACTATGTCCGTGACGACAATTCGGCGAACCTTGGCAGCTGCAGGCTTTGGGAGCAGGAGGCTACGACGGGTGCCACTCTTGACAGCTGCACATCGTCGGCAACGCCTAGCCTGGGCCAACCAACATCGACATTAGACCGCTGAGGACTGGCGAAGGGTTGCCTCGTCCGACGAGTCACGGTTTCAGCTGTATCGGGCCGATGGTCGTGTCCGTGTCTGGCGCAGCCCACACGAAGCCGTGAACCCCGCTTGTCAGGTGGGGACCGCTCAGGCAGGTGGAGGCTCCATACTGGTCTGGGGTGTTTTTTCGTGACTTGCAATGGGTCCATTGGTGTATCTGACATCCACTCTATGTGCTACTTCCTACGTCGATTTGCTTGGGGACTACCTGCACCCCTCCATGAACTATTTTTCCCCTCGGGCGACGGCATCTTCCAGTAAGATAATGCGCCTTCACACACGATCCTTGTGTCACGGCAGTGGCTGGAGAAACATGCTACCGACTTCACGAAAATGATTTGGCCTCCACGTTCCCCAGATAGCAATCCCATTGAACATTTGTGGGACGTCATTGAACGATCTGTCAGGTCGTCACCAACACAACTAGTAGATGCAGCATCGTTATGTAGTGCAGTGGAGGCGGCATGGCTTGCAGTGCTTGTGGATGTGTTCCGGGAACTGGTAGACTCTCTTCCACGACGGGGTGCCGCCGTTATCCGGGCCAGAGGGGCCCAACACGTTATTAGGCAGGTGTGTCATGACTTTTGGTGAGTGAGTGCATAAAGCTAAGCTAATACAGTAATAATATTCATTAAAAACTATTGGATGTATAGGCTGACGGAAAAATCAAAATACGTGCTTGACAATAAATTTGAAGTTGGGGGCAGTCTCTCTATTGGCGACCTTACGATGACCTGATTATGCAAATTAGAACACATACAAAATTTAACTCATAAACGTAACAAAATGGGACCAATTTCCAATATAACAAACTTGTCCGCTTTCAATTATGAACATCATATAAAACGGCATCATAATCGGAAAAATGCAACGGAAACATTTCTACATTCAAATTATATCACATACCCATCCAATTTTGATATTTCGGAGGTTTCTCATTTCGAGCAAAATATTAGCTATCTTCATGCATGGTACAACTAGAGAGGGTTAACTCTTAATCGGGCTAGAACAATTGTTTCTGTCTCATCTAAACATAAAAAATAAAATGATACCATTAAAACAAACGATCCAATACATAAAGGGATGCACTTCTTCATCGTATAACATTTCATCAACTTATTCGAACATTTATCTCCTATCAAGACATTACTCAATTCATTAATAGCGTTATATGCCTTATTCTTTGTTACCGTGTCGTATTCTGGTAAGTTTCCAAAGAGCATAAACAAAGGAATACAACAGCTATAATAACGAAATTCCAATGGTGTATAAACTCCCGAAATATGACTATAGGATGTTCTCGGAGGAAATGCCACTATTTTGTGTAAATATAAAATGAGTTATTGTAAGTCAAAACGTTTATATAAAAATGTACAGAGGATTGTTAAGGATCTATGGTAACAAGCAACAGAGGGCCAGAAAATATGGAAAACCGCTTTCGCCACCATCGAGTATTTCAATCTGGTAGCCATGCATCACTGCTATTGGCCTGCATCCCAGGAGGCTGGAACGCAGAACACTAAGATCAATTCGTAACCACTCGTATTGACACGCTTTCCAAAGACCCTCCATTGTTCGCGGTCGTCTCTTTCCGAGGGTCCGTTTAAGTAGGCCAAAGCCACAAAAAAACTTATGCGATGCATCCGGCGACTTCGCGGATATGTTGCTGAATGGAATGGAGCGGATTCCGGTATCTTATTACATGCGTTCCAGGAACAGGCGAGTTGACGTCCGGTGTGAGTCGACGCCTTGTCTTGATGCAGCCTACCTTGTTTACCTCTGTACCGTAACAACAAGGATGTATATGAGAGTTAGAACTTTAGTCTGATAGTACATGTCGTTGACTTTGGCCTTTGGCTCAGTTCTGTGTAAAGTTAACTTGCCGTTGTAGCTGTATCCCGCCACGATCATGAAACTTTTTGAAAATGTTTCCTTGCATTCACGGTACCGTTTTCTGAAGACTTAGAATCGATTGTGCTGTAAAAAATGACTCGGCTCTTGTTGCAATCGCTTAAATAAACATATCCCAAATCTAGTGTATCGTTCATACAGTTTACGGTAAATGATCCGTCGCTCTTGAACATGGCGCGCTAACAACTTACGAACGTGGCTATTGTGATCCTTCTCCAGTTGTTCCGGACGACGACAGGAGTACGGCTAGTGGATGGTCTCGGATTGGCCTGCTTTTTACCTTCAGGAATGGCGCCGTTTCTGGTTTTGCCAATATTATTTAGTTCACTTGAGATACTTTCTTGAAAACTGTGAAGCTTCGCTTCTTGCATGCTTTCATAATTTCGGAATAGCTAAATTTGAGTCGGAAAGAGCTGTTATGTAACCCTCCCAATACCTGCTGAAATGAACGCGCGCGCCACATTTAAATATGCTAATTGTTACCACAGATCCATAACAATCAATGACGTATATTAAAGATAGATCCGCTGCCATACTTGAAGCCAATTGGGAAACTCCGCGTCCCAGAACCGTCATGGTCGAAAGTGAGTGAAGATTATGGAAAACACATAATCCTTTCGCACGCCGATCACGGAGTGATAATTTATCTTATCGTTAACTTTGTATTTTAAACTAGTTGTTACCCGCGGCTTCGCCCGCCCGCGCCATCTGTTGAGGGGAATTACAAAGCAAAAGCAGAAAGTGGGGAAGGGGGGGGGGGGTCGTAGGGGGCTGATTTTTGGCGATAGAGCAGGTCCTTTATTGATAAGCCTGTCCTGAAAATTTCAAGTCGCTAGCTCAAACTGTCTAGGAGGAGATAGAATTACAGATAAATAAATAAATAAATACACGCAAGAGTTTTAGTATATAGATGTTTTTATTAAATTTTATAAACAATTTTTCGATCATGGTTTCAATTTCAATTTCGTTTTGATCAGCTTTCAGTTACGTATTTTTGATTTATGCTTGTGGAAGAAAGTGATTCCTTTTTCGTGTCTATTTGTGCAGTTGTACGCGGAACAACTTTGAGAAATGGTTTTGAATTAATTATTACTCGGGCCCAAAATCGTCAAACACAAAGCAGCCAGACTGCTAGCTACTCCATGACTCACTCCTGCCCAGAACTGTCAAGGCTTCAATTGGCTTCACTTTGGTAGCGATGTTAACAATAGGATTCGGAATCTATCTTTAATGTACAGGGTTAGCAAGAAATAAGTTTCCCACTTCAGAGGGCTGTAGAATGCGTTCTATTGGTCCAAATGAGATAAAATTTGAACTAAAGATAATTCAAATCATGCGCTTGACGTTTATTAAATAAAAATTCTTATTACAAAAATCCGTTGACAGGTGGTGCTGTAATACACATAAACACATTTCATATGCCTTATCAATGTGAAATAACATAACCAAGTACGCTTCATAGACGGAAATTCTTTATAGCTGCAACGGCGTTCTGCTGGTTCTGGTAGAACAATTTTACCAGTAACGCTTTTTCAGGCAACGTAGGCATATGTGCAGAGCAGTAACTAATGCTCGTGCAGAATCCGCCGTCTTTTTATCCGAAGAATAATGTTAATAGGCATGCGCTGTAACGCACATGATGTTTCACATTTTCCATATATGAAAAGAAATACAATTTGCGTTAGAGCGCCATCTATTGGTGAATATTAGTACTAAAATTTTTTTATTTATTTAATGTCAAGGGCATTATTTGAATTATCTGTAGTTCAAATTTCATCTCATTTGGACCAATAGAACGCTTTCTACAGCCCTCTGAATTAGGAAACTTATTTCTTGCTAACCCTGTACGACATTGATAACAACCCTCTGTAGACATAGTCTTTTATTAATGGTTTCTGAGATACAGCTCTTTGAAATTAAAATACGTTTTTTATTTTACTGCATTAACATTCTAATAACTTTATCATAAAAATTTTTTTTGATTCTTTGTGAAAATGTAGACTAAGGCATCTTCACGTTCTCTTATTTGATCCACAGTATCTGTTGTATGTGCAATAAGCTCGTCTCTGTAATGATTGTAGTTTTATAAACCTCACTTAACCAACCCTACAAGCAGAACTCCTAGGGAGTTAGGTCGAGTGATCTTGGTTGCAGCTAACTGTTCCATCGCGACCTATCCAGTGCCAGAAATAAATTATTTTAAATTGATCAATACTTAACCAATAGATTCTCTCAGAAACTATTAATAAAGGCTACATGTTGTCGCAAAATCCTGAACAAAATTATAAGCTCACAAAAACTTAAAACAGAAAAATTTTGCTCAAAACTTTAATAAATACAAAATTTGAATAAATATCAAAAAGGTATACATACCATTTGGCCAAAATTATAAACTCACTCTGCAAAATAAATTGTTTCCGCACATTTATTTCGAGTGGAATAAATTTTCGTGTTGCCTTCATTATTTCTGAAAACTTCAACCATTCTGTTTGGCATTGAATCAAGAAAGATATGAAGGTCATGGGAACTGTATACTTTCTCATCAATCCATAATTGCATTTTCAGCTCTTGAACAATTTCAAATGTCTGTGATCTAAACCTGGCATGCAATCTGTACTCAATTACTTTCAATTGGATTAAGGTCATGGGAACGTGCTGCCCAGGTTAAAGCATTAATATGGTTTATATGAAACCATGTTTTCATCATGTTTGATGTGTGGAAGAGAGCAATGTCTTATTGGAAAGTCCAATTCCTTCCACCAAGAATCTTAAAATAAACCGAGATTTTGTTCCTCTTGGGAATGGCTTCACGTGACAACAATAACATGGACTAGCAACAAAAGTCATGAGAACTACGCGCGCATTCCAAACTCGTTGAAATAAACGTAAATATATCTGTACATCAAACAAATAAAAAACACAATTCCACAACAAGAGTTTAATAAAAGCTCGAATGTACAATTCGCTGACAACGTGAATATTCATTCGGATGGGACGAAAGCAGTGCTTTCACAAAGCTCATCTAACTAGAGTATATGCCAAAGGAAATACACTGAGGTAGGCAAAAAGCTTGACCGACCCAGGAGGTCCTCCACATTATACAAAAAACAAATAAGATTGACGATTGTCAGACGTGAAACAACAAAGCAAAACAAAACAACACAGAACAAAAAAAAGGGTATACAGTGCGAATAGCCTATTTATACAGAAAGATCAAACAAAACTGACGAATAAGAGAAAACTAACACAAATGGTGATGAACGAATCCTATGCGAGGTAGTAAACAGTCAAACTAAGGCCCGATATAAGAGCGGCCAAACGGGGGGGGGGGGGAACGAAAAATACCCCAAATTATTTTTTATTCAAGATGGAATCCATAAACGGTAACCATTCTTCTACCTAACCGTCATCACCATTGAGCAGTAGGTTTGAAGGTTTGTTGTTAGCAATTTCTAAAGACTCCAGAAAAGGAAGTACCGGTAGTTTAGGTTTACTATGTATATGAATGATTTTGAAGTTTTTCACAAGCGTAGTCGTCCCCTTCCTTCATTTTATGGTCTGCGAATGCCGACATCCCCCATCTGACGTGTTTAATACAAGCAATGTGCTCTTTCATCAAATGAATTAGTAATAATAATAATAATAATAATAATAATAATAATAATCATGTGACAGCAGCGGGAAACGGGACAATCAGAGACAAACTAACAGCCTGGTAATGCCCCCCCCCCCAAAGGGCCATAAGAACCGGCCCAAACCGGGGTTACTATGATGAAAAAAATCTAATCAAAGTAGGATAAAAAAATTAAAAAAACAGAGTAAAAAAATTAAAATAAAGGATAATGATTATCGATAAAATATCCACGTCATTGTTGCCATAAATGTTAAAAATGTTAATAAGTTTATTAGAAGGGTTATGCCTAAATATTTCAGTGCGCCATTTATTAGTTTTAAGGATAGGTTTATTTTAAATGAAAGGACCAGTTGAGAATTTAAATGAAAGTAAAGTATCAAAGAGATTAGTCGAAACATTGACTTTTATTTTTAACAGACAAACTTTAGGTGTTACAATAAATGTTCGAAATGATGTCCTCTTTTGCGAACACAAATGCGTGTTCGTTTTACCAGATTTCGTGAGACTCTGCGAAGCATGGCAGTATTAATGTTAGAAATGGCTGTTGTGATGTTCGTTTTCAGCTCAGCAATCGTGTGTAGACTCTTGATATAAACCACGTTTTTCAGATAACCCCATAGGACGAAATCAGGGGGTGATAAATCTGGCAAGGAGGGGGGGCACAATCCCTAATTCGAAAGAGGGCGTCATGCTGTAAAACTTCAAAATCTTGAGAAGTTCCAGAAAACCAAATAAGGGCACAATAAGTAATTTTCGGAACAATAATGGCTTTATATAATTTAAGAAACGTATTTGTATTCTTAAAAAAGTTGGAGCATTTCTTAAGAATATCTATTCTGACTAATTAAATGACATGAGTATTTGGTAAAAGAAAGATTATTTTAAATGATGATAAGTAATACTTTGATAAAAAGTTATTTATTCAACATGTTTCGGCCAGGGGCCATCTTCAGGATTATTCATTTTTATCAAAGTATTACTTACAAGTCCATCATTTAAAATAATACAGTAATACAAGAACTAAACCCTGCTATAGAAAGATTATGTTGAAATATTATGCCCAAATCATTTTCGTTAAATTTTCTGTCTCAAATAGTATCAAAAATTTTCTGTCTATAATAATAACATTCTTACAAAAAATTGAATATTGTAAAGAATACAGGGTGAGTCAAAAGTCCGTGGACACATTCATAATGCAGGGAAAAAGTGAAAAATTATGATGGCAACTGATGACGGGCCATGATCAACATACAAGGTGTTTCTAAATTATCTCCCGTATTATACATGTTTATTACTCAAAAACTATTACAGATTTTAACTGATTTTTTTATTCACAAAGAAAAACTCAAAACGTTTCTTAGCATGCCTTAATAAATTTCAATGTGCCCCCTATTTATGACGTAAATGACGTCAAGGGCGAAACTCGATTTTCTCCCATGTTCGGGCTAGCATTTCGGGGGCGATTTCAGTGATTGTTTCAATTATTCTGTTCTTGAGAGTTTCAATGTCATCAACGTTGGCCTTGTACACTCTCACATATCACCAGAAGAAAAAAATCCAGAGGGTTCGCATCGGGTGAGCGAGGAGGCCAAGGGATTGGCCCATCCCTTCTAATCCATCGTCCTGGAAAGTTCGTATCAACTGAGAGGAAGTGCTCCATCTTGTTGGTAGACTATGTTGGGCTGCAGGTTTTCTACCTGTGGAATCAGGTAGTTCTCCAGCATATCTAGATTGATTGCAGCGGTAGTAGTGTCTTCAGCGAAAAAGGTCGGTCCGATTACTCGATCATGCATTAAACCGCGTCGAACATTAACCTTTGGGCTGTCGCGTATATGCTCCCTTAGAACGTGGGGGTTTTTAAGCCCCAAATGCGGCAGTTGTGTTGGTTTACTGCTCCGGAAGTATGGAATGTTGCCTCATTAGAAAACAAAATGCCCTCAAAGAAGGTGGGATCATTGTCGATTTTTTGGAGCATATTCTCAGCAAACTTCTTGCGCTTCGGACGATCATCTGGCTTCAGTTCATGCATCATCTGGATTTTGTAGGGTGTAAGACGAAGGTGGTGCTTCACTATTTTATGTACGGATGTCATTGGCATATCCAGTTGACGAGCCGCTTGGCGAAGTGTGATTTACGGGGACTGCGATCGAACGCCTACCTGACTTTTTCTACTCTCTGTGGTGTCGCTGTAGGTCTACCAACACCCTTTTTGTGTAACAGGCTGCCTGTGTTTAAAAATTTTTCTTTTGACTTATGATTTGGAGGATTCTTTTTAAACTTTGTTTTGAACATTCTCTGAACTGCAGTCATTCACTTAAATTCCGCAAGCCATAACACGCATTGAGCTTTTTCTTGAACACTCGCCATTGTTTACTGCGTCTTGCGAAAAATGGAACAACGCGCTAACAATGGTACCAAGTGCCAACCGTGTGTTTCATTACCAACTCACGCGAGGCTAAGAACTTTTTTGGGTTTTTCTTTGTGAATAAAAAAAATCACGTTAAAATCTGTAAAAGTTTTTGAGTAATAAACATGTATGGTACGGGAGATAATTTAGAAACACTCTGTACATCCCACAGGATGCGGCCCATCACCCATCATCAGTTGCCATTATAATTTTTCACTTTCTCCCTTCAGGTTTCGCATTATGAAGGTGTCCAAATGAAGGTGACTTTGACTCACCCTGTACTTATTGATCAAATTAGAATAAAATAAATTCAAAGGTTTATTGTATAAAAGAACATTATTTATGAATAGAAAGGTGTCCAAAAGAACTGGAGCCCTATCTAGGGGCATCTTTCATACATATATATATATATATTTTTTTTATTGATTGTAATCCAATACGTCCATCCAGGGCCTGTATGGCCTGAGGCTGAAGGGTTGGGTCCCTGGATGAACCTGGATTAACGACTGCTGTATGATGGTCACAGCAGCCGGGGGGAGGGGGTGAAGATTGTGGATCACGGATGGTCACCCATCCAGTGACTAGCCGTACCTGATGTTGCTTAACTTCTGAAATTGTCTTGCAGTGAAAGCCCACCAGGCCATCCAGACTCCCCCTATGGATTAATAGAGATTAATATACAGAAATAGTACAAAATAATAAAATATTAAAGTAAACACATCAACAGTAATAATAATAATAATAATAAAATTAACAGTGAAATTCAGTTGAAAATCTACGCATCTCTACCCAGTTTGCGATCATGAAAACGGAAATTGAAATTTTAGCCACTTCTATTAACGTAACTGATCCCAGCATGCAACGCGGTATTGCTTCATAATAAAATGGTGACTCTTGAGCGGAAAGCTATGGTGCTATGGTTATCGGAATTAAAATCTCCGATTAAAGTTCATCGACGTTACAGTTTAGAAATATGGGGAAGCCCTACCTGATAAGAGATTATTAAATCGCTAGCTCCAATAACATTAAGTATATTGCACCAGATGGGCACAGGAAGGCCATCGTCCAAGTCGTATCCACCGACCACCCAGGAGATGCTCAACTGAGAAGAGTTCTCACACTGTAAGGTGAAATGGAAGAGTTCACTTTGTCGCGCTCAATAGGTAGGGATGCCATATAAATAGTATAATTTATACCCTCATGCGCTATCTGTGAGCTGCTTGTTTTTTTTTTCACTCAAGCCAGCTCGCAACTGCTTGCAGCCTATTGTTGAAGTGCCAGATTTAAGAAAATTAGAACATTTTTAAAAATTTTTCCCTCCCGATCCCTACCATTTCGCGGAATGATATTGGAGTTAGACGCATGGGACATTCCATTTCTGGGTTGACCAAAAACGTGATTTCCATTTAATTTACCAATTCCTTAATACCAGTAACAAAAATTGCTTCATATCAGTGACTAGCAGAGATACCCGGCGTTGCCCGAGATAATTACAGTTGTAGATTAAACAGACCAACCTCATGAAGTTAAATAATAAATTTGTTTTCAGTAATTCTACTATTTCCTTCTATAGACGAAGCAGTTGTTCAGATGTTTCCGATGCCCGGATAACTTTTTGTCATTTCTGCCCAATACTCATTCATTTCTTCGCTGGCATTTCGATATATATGAATTATTGTTATAATCCTTGGAAAGATTATTATAGGACATAACACCATATGGTTGTAGGTTTGAAGAGTTGAGTTCATGTATGCTTTGTTATCGCTTATGTCGCCAACTGTAGCTCGAATGAAGGGACTGCCTCCTCTGTCATCTTTCACTCTTTCTCAATAGTCTCCATTATCTCCAGTTACGGGTCATTATTAAATATTTCCAAAAAAAAAGTTAACTTCTAAGAAAAGCCCGAACAACAGGAATTCTACGTATTATTACAAAGTCAATTTTGTTTTATAATTCTCAGAGGTGGGATGTAACCATCATTCTTAATGAACTTACTTATACTGCATACTTTGCCCGGGCTTTACTTACCCTCTTGTTGTTCTGTCTCAGATTAAAATGTTATCCATCTTCACCCCCAGGGAGCATCACTGGATACTTTAGACCAGGGCCGTCCAACTCGTGCACTTCCCCCGCGTGCAACATAAAATGCTCGCGGACAAAGCTCACGGGCAAAGCCGAGGAGATAGTCCAAAACTCATGAGGGGAGTGGGTATAGTTTTCCTATGCAGTGTTGCCAGACTTTAGGGGGCAATTGCATTAAATGAGGTATTATTTCTTTTGTTACTGATACTTGCTTGTTTTTAGTCTCGCATAATATGGCGCACATTCCTAAAAAGCATAAAATCACTGAACCAGTATTTAAACCGCAGTGGGAGAATATGATTTTTTTTCATTGTTCACAGATCGGATTCGAAATTCTTAATATGTAATCATGTCCTATCGGGGAAAAAAAATATAATTCTAACTGACATCGAGAAAATTGTCACATTACAACGAAGGAAATAAAATGGTAAGCTGCCTCGTTTTCTTTTTTTTTTACAATGTCGAATTTATAATTAGCAACTCGACTTTAAGGAACTGATCAACATAATGTGGAGGGGGGTTTAAGGAAGATTACCCGCGTATACGGGCGCTGCCCGTGGACAGAAATCTTGGACAGCCCTGCTTTAGTCCTATCTTTTAAAATTTCCCTTGCCCTTGACGTAGAAGCTCTTATACCCTCCTGCTCTAGATGTTTCCAATGCCCGGATAGCTTTTAATCTTTCTGTTGCAAATTTCACTGATCAATACTCGTTCTTTCTCTTACTTTTGCCATACACACAACTTTTCGCCAGTCGTCTGGACGTTTTTAGACAGCTCAAGGGAGACCCGTGTGATTCCTTATCCTCCTCGATAAACACTGCCTTATCTATGTCCTGTCATTGCATAATCATATTTATGCTCGTTGTTAATAATTCGTTACCCCTCCCTAAAATATGTTAATATGGTTAATTATGTAGTGCCACACCAGTAAATGTGTTACGTTTGTAGTGCCACACCAGTTAATGTGTTAACAAACTTTCAACCCCCCCTTTCCCTTTCTTACGGGTTGAATTTCGAAAAAACCCTTCTTAGTGCTCACTTACATTTTGTAAAGAACCTCTGTACAAAATTTCAAGTTTCTAGGCCTTATGGTTTGGGCTGTGCGTTGATCACTCACTCACTCACTCAGTTTCTTCTTTTATATACAGAGTGGGCCAGAAAAAAGGATTCATGAAATTTTCTAAGTTCGATGGGTATGGTCCAATGGGGGTGAGAGGTACTTAATCACCTGTAATTGTCAATCCTTTGTTGCAACCATGTAATTTTTTCTTTCGTGAAATTATGGTTGAGAGAGTTTTTTTCAATAAACCATCATCTCCTATTTTTGAATGGACACGTCTCATATTACATTTCCTTTCACTGATGACTGACCCCCATTGGACCATACCCATTTAACTTAGAAAATTTTCATGAATCTTTTTTTCTGGCCCACTCTGTGTATAGATAAGTGCAATTAAAACACCACTGAGAAAACTATTATTCGAACATTCCAAGCTTAAGAAAAAATTATTCGAACACAAAACAAGTCAGGGGAAACATCAATCAAAGTAACCCTCCTCTAACGAATGTCTGTTTTCGACGTCGTTTGAACCTAATCATTACTTACGTTCTTGTAGAGTACTTTCACCGTAAGCTTTACGCAATTTTTCATGAGTTTGATGCGCGTTCTTCCCTTTACGGCAGTTTTGTGGAAGCGCTGCTTCTGCCGCACCCGATGAAAGGTACACTCCGCTGTTCGATTGTTGATCAGAATGCGCAGTATTCGCAACCACTAAGGCCATGGACTCAAGTTGTCAGGAATGCACTGTGCAAGCTGCTGGTGGCTCCATCATTGTGTGGGCATGTTTACATGGCAGGGTTTGGGTCATCTGATCAAATTAGACCTACCACTGATTGGGAATCGTTATATCCAGCTGCTTGATGAACACCATGCAGCCCTTCATGTTTCTTATGGTTATGAATAATTTATGCCCATCCTGTACAGTACTGAAACCACGGATAAGGTATACTGATGCGATACATTAACAGATTATGTTTAAACTTATATTAGTGTCCCCCCTCTAGTAGTTGCAGTTGAAAATTAAAAGCATTCCTGGCAGCCTACTTTCTGAAGCTGCTTATAAATATTCCTCGCAGCCGACTCCGCAAATTAAATATGTTAATTGATTAAGTTATATACTTTTGCAAACTTCATTAATTAAATTTTTGTGGTCAATACAAACAAATTTCTTTCTTCAAAGTAATTTTATTAAATATAACATACACTACATGATCAAAGGAGTTGGGACACCCCTGTAAACACCTGAAAATGGATCGTTTCATGAAAAAAACTCATTTAAAGTTAACAACAAAATTTAAATATTTTTTTTAATGGAATGATCCATTTCAAGCACAGTTGAATTGTAGAACAAATGACATGTCATCAATATGCCACGACAGAAGGATCACTCTGGCCAATGCTAAACGTCGCCTGGAGTGGTGCAAAGAACGTCGGAACTGGACACCGGACCAATGGAGAAGTGTGGAATGGAGTGATGAATCACGGTTTACGTTGTGGAAATCAGATGGCAGAGTCTGGGTCTGGCGAATGCCCGGAGCGCGCTTCCTGCCGGAATGTGTTGTTCGAACAGTGAAGTTTGGTGGTGATGGAGTGACGGTCTGGGGGTATTTCTCCTATAGTGGACTGGGCCTGCTCATCAAGGTGGACGGAAACCTCAATGCTGATGGCTACAGGACTATTCTGGATAATGGGTCACTTCCAGCGCTGTGGGAACACTTCGGTGACGGGCCGTTCCTCTTCCAGCACGACAATGCGCCTTGCCACAAAGCAAGATCCATATCCGACTGGTTTGACGAGATGCGGGTTGAAGAACTGGATTGGCCCGCCCAGAGTCCTTATCTCAACCCCATCGAACATCTTTGGGACGAATTGGAAGGACGTGTGAGATCCAAGATGGTTCGCCCTACATCTGTCCAGGAACTGACCACGACACTCCTCGAGGAATGGAGGTTAATACCTGTGGACACATACAGTAAACTTGTGGACAGTATGCCATGTAGGGTGGAGACAGTGATAACCGCTCGGGATGGTCCTACACGCAACTGATTGAAGCTTTTTGCGGTTTTACGGTAGAGCAACAGGTGTCCCAACTCCTTTGATCATGTAGTGTACAATTCTACCGCTTACACATGCACTTTTTGCATAGCACAGTTTACACTACATAGCATTTTAAATAATTTTTTAAGTTATTTTAAAAGCTTCTAATTTACTTAAAATAGTATTTCCAAACCTTTCCTATTTTATCTTATGTAGAATATACGAGGATCGATCGAAAAGTAATGCCTCCATAGTTGTAACTTCTATTTGGTAATCGATTTTCAAAATTCTTTTTGTATCTGATAAATACATTTTTTCTCTATTCGCTTTTCGACATAGACTTCTTCCCTTTCCACGCACTTGCACCAAAACGTGACTAGACGGATGAATCCGTCGGAGAATTCATCGTATCGAGATTGTAGTCGACACCAGGATTGAATTTCACCTCGTCGCAACGCGTCGTCAGAACGAAACAAATGTCCTTAAGGTGCTCTTTCATATTTGGGAAGCGGTGAAGTCGCTAGGTCCAAAGTCGGTGAAAAAGCGCAAAACAAGTTGGGATTCTTCTTCGACAGGTTCACCCGTTGGCGCCAGTGATGGAAAGAGATGGAGACTATTATCGCAAAGTGAATAGTGCATTACATAGAACACAAATGTATGTATTAGGTACAAAAAGAATTTTGAAAATAGGTTACCAAATTAAAAAAAAAATTTACAGCCATGGAGGCATTACTTTTCGATCGACCCTCGTATTTTCAAGTACAACTACGTAATTGAATTTAATATCTCCATACCTAACCTCACTTAAATTAAAATTAATAAAAAACTCAATAAATAAAACTTGCTTAGTGCTTTCAAAGTTGTTTTATTCACGAATTTTATAAATAATTCATGAAATATTTTTCTTGGAAATGCTGTGCACATTTAAACTACGCGTATTATAAATATATCCAACAAACAAAAAATTAGTGATTGTTAAAATCCAAGATAGAGACAATGTAGGTGTCTGGATTATAGTGTGAGAAATTGTAAACAATGCCACCTACTATCGATTTTAAAAAATTCTTTGTGTGAGTGTTTTGCTCGCCAATGCTGGACAAAAAAAACAAACAAAAACGTTCAAATACAAATTGTTGTGCATTTGGCAGCAGTAATGAACATAATAGTACAGAAAGAATAACGTTTTATCCCTTTCCAAATGAAAATGTCATAAATCAATGCAAGAAAAATGGATTCAAGATCAGAGCCAATTCGTCAAGTATTCATAAAATCTTAAAAAGAGCTTTTAATAAAACCATTTTTAAAATATAACCTATAAATAAAAAAAAAAAAAAGAAGAACCACTGGATGTCTATTGATTCTGGAAAATACACAATTAATTTATGTCTTTGACAATGTCTAAAAAAATATTTTCTTCAGCAGTGAGATCTCAAGCTTTTTGGGGGTTTTTTTTCATAAAAATTTTAAAGGTTACTTATAAAAATGAATTAGAATCTTATTTTTCATTTGCTTGTTAGTTAAAAAATTTCAAATAAACTTCCTTCTTCTCTATGCAAGGGGAAAATTAATTTTAGACACATTCTCTTCATTAGGAACAGATGAGTTTGTATCCACAATTTCCAATTACATTTACAAACACCAGAAATAAAATCTCTACTGTTGAGATTTTTAAAAGAATTTTGATTTATTTTCAATAAAGTTAAAAATTTTATTTCATTTGAAATAATAAAACAAAATCCTTTTATTAATAAAATTTAATAATTGTTTTTAAATTTTATTAATAAAAGGATTTTCGTTTTATTGGTATTGATTAACATTAGTTTCACGTTTACAAGAAGCTAATATTTTAGTTTCTTCTTTGGTAATTAATTTGCAAACATCAACTTCATTTCCATATACTGTGGAAATCTTTCTTTTTCTCAATTAATCGGTCTGAAGAAAATATTTTTTTCACTTTTTTCCCAATTCAACTAGAACTTCCAATTCAACACTTGCTAATGTTTGCACTTCTCACACAAATTTTTTGCGCATTTCTCACTAAGTGGCAACCTTGTTGTTTTCGAGCTAACTTCTCGAGATAGGTCTTTTTCTATCGTCGGCTGCAGGTTACAGCAGACAAAGACCTCTAGTGGTCGAGTAGAAAACCGCTTAAAATTAGTTTGAAAAATCGGGCCGAGTTGCGCATTCGTTATACCTTATCCGTGAACACATCCGAGAGAAATTTACAAAGGAGTCTTTAGCAACAATGGACTTATATTGTTGAAATGAGGAACACTTGTGAACACTCAGTTGATAAGTCTTAGCTGAGAAAGTAGACAATGAACTGGCCCTAAGGCTCAATCAAGTAACTCAATTATGCTTCCGTTATGAAATTTCGCCCATCTGGAACTGTAGAGTGTACTTTTCCCATTGCCATTCCACAGCGCCAATTTTACATCACCTGATGACTACTTAGATGGTTAAAGGAGAATGTGTTCAACTATGAAGATCCGCCAAAACTGCCTGCATTACGCGAACAAATCGTCTCCTTTTGTAGGAGTTTGCAGTGAGATGGTGAACGCTCCAAACACGTACATTATACTGTGCTTACTGTGGTAAATCAACACGCTAATAATGTGTACGTTAATTTCTTTTAAGAAAAATCACAAAAGTTAATCAATGTTGTTCTTCTTTTCATTTTAAATCTGTATGTTTTGCTGCTTTCTGTATAAACACAATAACCATGCCAGCGGCCGAAGTGAAGCCCATAAGCTGAGAATTGCAAAAAAACACCCAACCCTCTACAAAGATACCGTGGTGTTTTTCCAGAAGTGAAAATGCTTTAATAATATGTACCAGCACTATTTATATCATCGGGATAAATGTATATGTAAATGCTGACAAGAACGTAATCATGTTTTAAAAATCAAAACTTACAATTCATACAATGAAAACATTAAACTTGTTTTTAGGTCAATTTATTCTCATACATCGGACAAAGGCAGAAAGAAACTTTCCCCTCAATATACCATAGATGAATATAAGAAAAATTTGTTTAATGGCTATAAATATTATACACAGGGCAATCAAAGTGCATTTATACAACAAATTTTCTTCGACCTCGCCAACCCCTCAGTTTTAATATACTGATGTTAAATGTAGTTTTCAAAGACGAAACCATAAATATGATTTTGATATACATTAAAAATATACCCACCATCAGGAAAAATACAATAAAAAATATTTTACTGTCCTAAATGACTGCTTAATCTCGAATACTTTTGGAAATTTCTTTTATTACTCTGTACAAGTAACGTAAAAGTAAACGAGCCGGAATTGATGTTAACGTCCCAAAGTTTTAATCTCTATGATTTACCACTCTTTAGGCTCCTTGAACAATTCTTCCACAGAACCTTTACCATTGTTCTCTACTTCTTCAGAAGTTTCTTTCTCGGTGATTTCACTATCGGAGTTGTCTTCTATTAAAAAAAAAAATATAAATATTGCTTAAACTTAACTATTCCAAAGCAATAACGTCAGCATTTGTAGGGATGATTTTTCAATTCCCATTCTCAAGTCGTTAAAAAGTAATCCACAAAAGTGCTTTTGCAAAGCAATTTCCTGCTCAAAATTGTCACCTGGTGCCCATAATTTAAATCTCTTATTGAGTAACGTGACTTATATGCGCTTTAAACAAGTAATCAAATGCAATTGCCAACCACCATTTTCCATTAAAACTTGATGGCTGAGTGGTTGGCGCCCATCCAATATTATCTTTTAACCACCAACTAAACCACGTTCCAATTCATGGCAAGAGCTGTATACTTAAATTACTGACTAATTGCTTATACGAGGGGAGGGGGGGGGGTCCTAGCTGAAGTTAGAAAATGAAACGAATATTACCAAAACCGATACTGCCATATTTCTCAATGTAATCTCCACCCGTTTCAATACCCTTGTCTGCACCATCTGCTTGAAGTACTTGGATTTCGGCAGAAAAAGGGTTTGAATGGTTATCTCACCCATTCATGCACCGCTTTCAACTGTCTTGAATCGACGACCCAGATAGTTTTTTAGCGGTCCAAAAAGGTGGAAATCATACGTTGCCAAATATGGCAATACCTCAAACTTTAGTTTCTTAAACAAGCGCTCGTGTTCCTAGCAGTATATGGCGGGCACTGTCTTGCAGCAGCAAAAAAAAAAACAAACTCCGCGAAACAGCCGCCCCTGCCGCTTGAATCGAACAGTAGGTTTCACGTTTTCTCCATAAAGTCACGATATGTAAGCTTGGGTTAAGTTTCCAGCCGACCCGCCATTTTAGAAGCTGCCTGGTTCTCATTATTACGTCAGTGAAAGTGTAAAATCAGTTAAAAGCACTCACTCACAGTGGTAGTGCAATATTCAGAGGCCTTATATTACTAGTCTCATACTATACGCATTTTCTAACATTAGCTCGACTCCTAATACTGAAAATCTCTAATGGTAAAAATATTCATTTTAGATAAAGAAATAAGTTCACCAATATCACTTGAAGACGTATCATTACTGTCTTGTAGTTCTTCTTCTTCTGGAATGGTTTCAATGCTTCGTCGGAAATCGGGGCACCTGTAAGAAAAGGCTCCTTAACAAGAATATCTGTATAAGTTGAATGAATTATAATCACACTAAAATATTTTAATTATAACAATATTAGGCATTTCATCTACTTAAACTTTTTAATATTCTCATTTCGATTGTATTTTCTTCTGAATTTATTCTTATACAATGACAATCCATTAAAAACATAGATACAATTAAAAACAAACATAATATTTTTTAGAAGCGATGTCCTTAATGTAGTTTTCTCTTACCGCCTTCGTATCTTCATCAATAATACCCAAACCCAAAGGGGAATGTCAAGAGAGCCGAACGATGTCGACTCTTATAAGCTGACGAATAAATTCCAAGCGGGGAAAAAATCACTCAAAAAAAATTCCTGAACAGAACGCTATCAGATTTAAAGGTTCCGAGATGTAAATCGCCGAAGAAATTAATGATCGTAGAAGACAGTTATGGCAAGAATTTATTCATAGCCATTTCTTTCTTTTACAAGGAGAAAAGAAACACTGGACACTAGATTCAAATAATCAGGCGTTGGATTCAAAAAAATATATATTTTATCTTTAATTACGATTTTATCTTCAAATACATAATTGAACGATCTATTTTACATTAAAAGTATCATGAATTTTCAAAAAGCATTTTATTTCTATTCAATGAAACAACACCAAAAAACGTTAGTCTTCACGAATTACAGACATTCTAAGGAAGAGGTTCATTTTTTTTAAATGGAAAACAGTTGCCTTTTTATAGATTCAAAATAAAGCAGCAACTGGGAACAGAGGACTAATGTCGGAATTTCTCAGTTTATGAATTAATGCTTAAGTTCTGTTACTTTCTGAATTTTTCATTTTTATAGTTTTTAGCATGTCCAGAAAAAGCGAATCTGCTCCAATGAAATAATCACCAGAGTCCTCCACTGCCATGATCTGCTTTTGTCAATTAGCGACCGTTATTGGTAATGGAGAAATTGCTCATGTATCCCTCTAGAATCAATATAAATTAATTTTTAACTGTTTCATTCTTCTGGAATTGGGCAGCATCTGCTTCTCATCGAAATTGGCAACATCAATGAAGATCGCTATTCATTTGTTGAAGTATTTCGTTGTGCGCAGTAGCAATAGTAAGAGCTTTCTTAAAATTCATGTCTAAATCGATTTTTAAATCTGCCAAATGACAATTCTTCCTATCACTTAAAAAGTGATGAAGTAAGAATGCTGAATGCTTGAGTTTTCGTTAAACAAAAAAAAAATTACTTTCGTTGATGGTGTCGAGTTATTCACCATACGATTTAAGTGCATTCAGACGCCACTTATGAATTCGAATTTTGATCGTAAGGGTATATAAATCACACCGTTGTACACAATAAAACCCAATGCCACCGCATTATCCTTCAATAATGAAACAAACACCTCCTATTTTACATTAAATCTAATTGGCGCATGGAATTGATGCTCGCAAATCAAAATCAGTTGGCGATATTCTGCAGAAATGGAATATTACAGGCATCGGAATACTCACACCTAAGTCGGACAATCCCCAAAACACTGAACACTATCGAAGATTTGAAGCGCGAGGTTCATTAAACCCACAAGAAACCACTTCATGCCATCTATAAGGAGTTCCAACAGGCAGCATGAGTTAGAAAGGAACTGAATGCATTGGGCATTCACAGATGCGTAGACGCACACAAGTCAAACAATTAGGATGCCAGGTTCCAATGATGTTGGAAATGGCGACATTAGATTTTCGAACAGGGAAAAACATTTTGTGGAATGACGAATCACGCTACAAATTATGTTCCAGTCGGATCGACGTATTTAACCGAGTGAAATCGTTCCAACCGTGAAAACTGGTAGTGGCGGAGTGTGTGGGGATGTTTTCATGGCATGGTTTGGGGCCCTTGCATGGTTTTCATGATTGCAATTTGAACAATCTGCAGACATTTTGGACAATCGGGTGCTGTGGAAATTTTTTAGTAACGAAAATTGTTACATTCAAACGATTGTTTCGGCTTGCCTCAGGCAGTGGCACAAAGAATGAATGTCAATAGCCTTCCGTGAACCGAAGAACCCTGACTTTAACCAATCCAACATTTATAAATGAGCATCGATTGAGGACCAGGTAACCACGTCCGAAATCCACTGCTAACATGGACGCAAATACCGGAAGCTATTTATCGAAACCTTATACAGAAGGTCATTAACACTTTATAGAAACGATATTAAATTTTGCGTGCATGCAAATTTATCTGCGTGAACGGGACTTATGGTTAAGAAATCTCTAGTACATAAGCACGTATTGGTGGGTTATTATCTTGTTTTCAGGTAACTATGCCACCAAAAGTGGACCGTTGGTTAGAAGGGTACGTTACCGCCCTTTCCGAGATTTACTCGTACAGTCAACTAGTACAACGTTGTAAACAAAAAGGTCTTGCCATTTCTAAGAAAGGAGTTTTCAATATACTTAATTCCCGTGGTAAAGCTCGTTCCGCAGAAAGAATGGGTCAATTGTCAGGTCCGAAAGCGCATCCCGAGAAAGTGAGGAGGACCGCAGACGTCACTCGAAGAGTATGAAAATTGGTCTCCGTCGAAAATCCCCAACACAAAATAAGTATTGCTTCGAAACTAGGAATATCGTCCGCAACTAACGAGATTAATATAATTAGAGTGGAAATAACGACGCCATAATTGAAGTGATGTCCGCCATGACAGTTGAGGTAAAAACTTGAAATATGATGCGAAGTCACAATACAAAGTATAAACATACGGTTTATTATAATCATATTTATCATGGTGTTGTATGCAGGAAATGAATATAAAAGGAAAATAATAATTCTCTGTGAAATTTATTCCATTTACTACAATATTATTATATACAGAAATAAGAGAAAATAATTATTGAATAACTCATGAATGGTCTGTGAGGGTTTTATCCTAATCCATATCTCAGCTGTTCAAATTATTGATGAAAAAGAAAAATTTTCTTTTCTAGTTTTCATCAAATAATTATTCCTTTGGATCCTAAAGGAAATGTACATTCTGCTCTTGGAATTATTTATTTTACATTATTAAGTAGCGGAAGAATGGAGCTACTTATTGGTTTCACAATGTCCGTCTGTCCGTCCCCTGCATTATTTCCACATTTTTTTGAGGTAGAAGGTTGAAATTCGGAATGTAGCTTACTATGTGCATGTGCATCTTCACTGTTTAGTTTGGATTTGATTGGCCCACTGGGGTCGGAGTTTCGGGGGCGGAAATTAGAAGAGAGCAAAAGGTCTACGTGTCTTACACAGCGATGCCAGACCTGGGTTTTTTCACCCAGATCTAGTTTTTTTTCTATCCCAGCGACATCTGCTGAGAAAATAAAAACCCAGAAAAAACCTAGATGGAAAAAAAACCCAGGGAAAAAACTCAGATGGAAAAAAAATAAACCCAGAAAAAACCCAAGTTCCATTAGAAAACCATTCATATGTATATAAATGTAAAATTAAAGATTTATATATAAATGTATATAAAAATATATGTCTATTTCTGAGCCCTCGGGAAGTGACGGTGCAGAACTTTGACAGGCCTTTGGAAAGCTGCGCAAGAGGAATTGGACAAATTGGACCTCGTAGCCCTCCAAAACAGCCTTGTATCCTGGAAATACTGGTGTCAGGGGAATCAGATCGAACATGACAGGAAAAATAGATATGGATTGTTAGACTAAAATTCAAAAATATAAAATAGTTTCCATAAAATGTGAATGACCTTCTGTAGAAAGTATTACCAAAAGGGTGGCTGACGTAATTTCAGCTCGTGGAAGTCTAACAAGATATATTTAAGAAAATAACCATTTTTCCCGTATCTGCGTACTGTCCACTCTATTATTATAAATACATGTATGTCTTCATTCATTGCCTGATATTTATCGAAATACGCCTAAAAGAATACGCCTGATAATGAATAGCAGGGTTTTAGGTGAAATAAACGAAGGTGCAGTTCCCGCATTTCTAAGTAATAAATGACTGCCGAAATTTCGAATAGTCAGATGTCGAGGGTTATCTGTATATTGTATTGATTTCACTTTTGTTATAGAACAACAATAATGCAGCTACATTTAGAATCCATCAGAACGGAGTTAACACAAGCAAAGATGAGCCATCTAGTGAGCTTTTTGTCTCTTAAAAGTTATACATAACAATTACAACAATAACAGAAAATATTAGTAAATAAAAAAATAAAGTATTAAACGACTCTTTGTAATATTAACACACGCATAGAAATAACAAACGTCACCGCAGAATCATCTGCTTTCATAAAAAAATTTTCAATACTGTTACGTAAAGGAAATGCCAGGAAAATCGTACACTTTTAAAAAATTCAAACACTCCAAACTACTTTTCCACGTCTTATCCTTCTCGTGGGTGGGTCGTGTAATAAGTAGCTCTCGCAGATTGGAAAAAAAAAAAGAAATAAGAGGGGGAGGAGGTTTTAAAAACCCCCAACCCAAAATCCTTCCTTTTAATCTTTGATGAAATCATTGCTGCCGTGGACTGAGAGACAGATTATGAGTGATGGGTTCTGTCATAACCGAGTGGCCGCGCTCTCCCTCCTGTCACGATTTCGTTCAGCTTTGACGCTCACGTGACAGGGATTAAACATGAATGAATATTGCATGATTCTTGTCTCGTACAAGGGAAAGGGTTTGGCCCCCCAAGAAAAATCAACATTGATTCCTCCTCTGCCTCCCACTCTCCATGGATGCTGGCTCCTGGCTCCCAGATTCAACCCATTACAAAACCGGACGAAGCCTACGAAGTAATTTCTATGCAATTCCTTCTAATGATGACAAGGAAACAATAAAGAAACAATTAATAATTTATATAAATTTCATTCAAATAACATGTTTCAAATTCTCTGGCCGATCTGAGGTGTTGCCGAGCTGGGAAAATTTGACCCCTCACCTTCAATAAACAAAGAAGTTTTAACACCTTTGTTTACGTTAACCCACGTGGAGTACGTTATTGTTTCTCGAATGCTATTAATAACATTTGTCGACAACATTTTGTCTACATGAATAATTTTCGTTCTTCTTATATATTTTTGGGTGGGATTTCGAAAATGCGGCCAGAATTGGTCCTAAGGGCTATTTTTCTGTAAATATATTTATAAACTTTGTTGAAAACAGCCTGCTGAGTACTTTTTGCCCCCCACCCCCTTGTATGAAGCCTTTTATCATGAGGAAAAAACTCATTAAATGCAATATACCTATTCCTTATTAATTATCATTTATTTACAGGGATGGAAAAAAATAATAAACTCGCATGCATTTTGCATAAAACTTCAATGAAAAAGAAAAAAAAATCCCTTTACAAACTTGATAGGCAAATGTATTCACTATCAAATGACCACTAAACTTGTATCATGTTCTTCTATTCATAACTTTTTCAACAATATTATGGCCAAATCATAAACTCGTGGGACCTACAAAACATTGTTTCCAGACGTTTAGTACTTCTTGGGGCCTCAATTATTTCTGAAACTTCGAGCATTCTGTTTGGCATTGAACCAAGAAGGATATGAAGGAATTCAACTGTAATATTTCCCATCCAACTATCATTACACTTCTCGGTTTCTGAATATTAAACTCTGTGATCTTTGTAAACCAGGCATGCAAGCTATCCCCAAACATTTTCAATTGAACTATGATCTGGAAAACGCCCAGGAGATGCTAAAACATTAATATGATTTTCATGAAATCATCTTTTCATCTTGTTTGAGATGTGGCAGGTAGCATTATCTTGCTGGAAAGTCCAATTTTTCCAGCAAGAATCTCAGCATAAGAATTCTTCCGACTATCTACCACTACCAGATCACTTTTAATCATAGGAAAACGAGCTCAAAGCCATAACCGAACCATTAGTCATTTAAGGAGTCATTTGAACCTTCTTTTCTTTTCGAAGATCATGCCAGTAGGCATTCCAGCCATCAGGATCGTCTAGGTTAAATCTCTTCTCATCCGAAAAAAACATTCGCGAGTCCAAGGCATTTTTTGGTGTACCACTCACTAAGAGTGAAGGCGTATGTGTTCGTTTCAGAAACTCAATTTTTTTTTTTTTTCTGAAATCGACTTAAAAGCTCATGATTCGAAAAGATAAGTTGAAATTTTGAAGAAAAGAAAAAAATTCCGTCGGTACGGTGTGACCAATTTTGTGCAGCTAATACGGCAAATAGCAGAACCGAATAAAAATTATACATTCTTAGAGAATACCTTAAATTAGGCATTGGCGTATTTTTTATGTGAATGGGTAAGCTTTTTTAGAGGCTGGGGTAGCTTAAAAATTAATAAATGTCTGTAGCTTTCAGACCAGCGAACCAAACTCAATAAACTCGACATGTAAGGACTCCTCTCTTTAAGGCGAATTTTTACTGTATACGAGTTGTTTGGCTCTGATGACTCGTTTTGGAGTTCTTATCGCCCCCCCCCCCCCCCAACCTCCGACAGAATTTTTTTTTTAATCAAATATTGAGATGAACCTTTTTTGAACAGAAACTGTTTAGCTGCGAAGAGCCTTTTTGGAGTAATTAAGGTTTTAAGGACCGCCAATCCCATCCTCCCCACAACAGAAAAAAAAATTCATTTTTTTATCAGTTTCATGACCTGATGAAAGGCCTGTGCGAATGTACCATTCCGCCATTACAATTTATTTTTTTAAGCAAACTTTAATCTTGCTTTTTTATAAACTAATTTCAATGAGAGGGGGTTCTTTTCATCTTTACGTGAGAGATGAATGAACATTCTGTAATACAATGAGAAACAGCTCGTCGAGAAAAGCTCAGGACAAGAACAAAACCAGGAGAAGAAAGATTTCTCTCTGTTGCACGGCGACGAACATGAGAGTCAGCTTTGGAGTTTAGGATATTCTTCCTACCCAATCGCTTTTTAATTTTGCACCAAGTACTCTTGCTAACACATCTCCGACAGCACTCTTGAGAGACCTACAAATTGTCTCTTTAAGTGGCCTACAATTTGTCTCTTCGACATCCAAGAACCATGCAAATCCAAGTGTTACGAATTTCTTCTTCCTTTAGTTTAGTTCCTCTTGGCATTGTGAAAACACAAAACAAGCAGCTACCCACATTGACAACATTCTTATTCCTAATTTTATTCTGAAATGCTTAAATTCATTGACATAAAGTAGACAGAACCATTTTATTCAGAGTTAGTTTATAATTCTCACCAAAAATCCAATATTTTTCAATATACACGCACAAACTCAGCCTCCTTTTGAATTTTTGAAATTCTGACTTTGGATTCTTAAAGACCATCAAAAAGTAGAATAAGAATGTCTGTAAGACCCACCCTCTATCTCTTTGTTTTCATCGATAAAATTGGGTTCAAAACTTTAAAAGTTCCACACTTTCAGGGCCTCTATCCCCTAAACGGTCAGATCAATTGAAAAACACCAAGAATAAAACATTTCTCGAATATTGTGTATAATCTGAATATACCATTAAAAATAGGGGTTCCTATTTAAGATTTCAAAGTTACCCCTCACCCCCCCCCCTCACAAAGAGGAGGGACTGATTTTTTGGCTAATGAATTTCCCCCACGAAGTAATTCACTTTTGATTTTGGACATTTTTTCGTACAATGCTTCGTTTTAGAGATATTTCCATGTTTACACTTAAATGGACCACCCTGTATATAATGTTCAATAAGACATGTAAATTAATCTCAAGACTGATAATTTTGTAAATTTCATTAACAAAAATATTTTGCTCTGCCATTTTCTTAATTTACTATTTTATTTTATTAATTTTAGAAGGACTTTTGCAAGAGAGCGCCATGATATTTTGCTTTGGTAACAAAGGACTACGCTGCATGGTTGCGCTTCCAGTGTATGCTTGCACGCAAACAAAGAATTCGGTTTTATTTTTTGGTGCATTTAAAAATAATAAAATAGTCCGACTTCTTATTTGCTAAGGGCAATCAGAAGCTTTAGGTGAATAAAATATTTCAATTTGGTTTGAAACTGTGAGATACAGGTTCAGATGATTCCCTTGAAAGTCCCGCATCGAATACATATCTCCGAAGCTAGTGAACGTAAATGCGCATAAATTAGAATTACTTAAGGGCTATGTACTCCCTGTAAGACGTCCAAATTTCATGGAGATAGTTAGCATAGAAGCCCATGTGACACAAACAAAACTTGAGGCCATCATATTTCAGTCATTTTTCTCGAAACTTATTAAAAAAAAACTTCAAGAACATTTTCGTCTTATTTTGTTCTTAAGAAACTATCCTTCAAATAGCGCCCAACAATTAGTTTGCATCCTGTATAATGCCTTGCCTTGGGATTGAATAAAATCGTGGTGCTGTTCTATAATTTCCTAGATTTGCGTAAAAAATTAGATTTGTCGAATAAAATTTTTAAACTGATTTATTTCATAACTTTAACATTTGTAATGTTTTAAAGATATTCTAATGGCATGCCGATAGTTTGATCTATTGTTCTGAAATATCTAATCACAAACTGCCTTCACAGTTTATCCAGAAAGGTTTATCACTGGGCGGGAAGGAAGAAATAGCCAGATGGACAAATATTAAAAAGAAACAATACATTGTGCAATACAATAAAATAAAGATCAGGGGTTCGAGTATACAAGAAGCTTTTTTAATACAAATGGAACATGTTTGGGTCTTTGACCATCATCAGCTGTTATAAGAAATTTTATTCTTATAAACAAAGTATATTTTAACATCTTTTGTTCATAAAGCTGGGCAGTCACTGAATGCCTCACCTTCTGAACAATCTTCATGGTACGCTTGAGAGCCATCCTTTCCCTAGAGGGCCCAGGTTCGTTCACTGATGCAGGAATTTCGGATTTTCGCTTCTCATTAAGCACATTACTCAAACCACCTTTGGAAATCACCTATCTTCATGTTTTGCGCATGTTTATAATTAAAGAATTGGCATTGAAAATCACCTATCAATTTTTTGGCTGCATCACGCTACTGGCATTTATCAAGACACACCTGCGATTGACCCCTTCCTATTCCTATCACATTGTAGCATAGCTAGCTGACTATCTCGACAAACCTCATCAAACATTTATGGAACGTGTTGGAGAGCTTCCTGCACAGCTAGCATCCTTCACCTATCAATACAAGGGAATCCAGACAAATGGCTCAATATCCCATGCCGAGTTACAGCTCTTCTTGGAAAAGAAGGGTCCCATGCATTACTTAGAAGCCCTCACATGCCTTTTGAGTTTTCAATGTAATTGGATGATAGAAATTATGTAGCAAACCTTTCCAAATTTTAACATGAAATGGCCATCTTGCTTCAATGTGACTGCCATTTGTGATATGATATTCTATGGAATTTTCTCATTCCATGATTTCAAGATGACCACATAGGATGCCTTTACTTTCAGCAAAGACGATGAATCCCCCCCCCCCCCCTCTCTCTATCTCTGTCTAACAAAGGTCTGGGATATGAATTATATTAATTGTTAGGGTGGTCAAACAGGGCTAATGGATTGGTCACCTCTGTTCCCAATCTGACCCCTTGATAGTTTTTTCTTTGCTGGGTTTCATTAAAGATGTTTCTTCCACCCTGACATGCCAGCTTGCTGAGCCACTCACAGTTGCATATAAACCATATTGTGTTTGGGAAGAAAATGACTTCAAATGGAATGTCTACTATCACCAACAGCAATCACATCAAATCAAAATAACTGCTGGAGTTAAAATTGTGTTTTATTACATAATGACCCATTAATGAAATACAACATATTTATAAATCTTTGAAATGAAATTTTACACTATAATAAAATCGTAAAAATCCTTTTGAAATTACTATAAAAAATTGAAAAAAAAATCATCTTATGAAAGTTGTGTTATGTGACGCACGTAAAACTTTAAATTAAATAAAAATATAGCTATAATTTAACAATGTCCATTTTGCAATACAACGGTTTTTATTAAGATAAAATCAATTTTCATTCTTTCGGACATCATAAGTATTTACATCAGTTTTTTGATTAAAAACTTTTATGGAGGGTTGTTTCATGTTTATGGTGACGAGAACACACTTACTGCAGGTCTACTGGAACACCTTTCTCCACTATCTATTGTGCTCCATAAACTGCCCTTTCTTCTAGCAGTCGCTCGACATCTTACATTCCACAGTAAAGGCCGGTTTCCATTTAGCATCGGTTCGGCGTAGGTTAGGCGTCTGCGTCTTTTTTTGGAATTTTTGAAAAACGCATTCGTTTTCCAATTAGCATCTGTTAAGCATCTGCGTCGGTTCAGCGTCATGCGTCGTTTCAAAATCTGGCATGGCTAGACTTTTAGGCGTCTTTTTGATCTAGCCAATCAGGTGCGATCTACTTCGCTATGGATTTTGGGTAGTTGTCTTCGCCGATACAGATGGAGAATCATGGCTGCCGTAGCTGCTGTTCACCGACACGGGTTCTCGTGACTTTTCCCTCGTGAATTTATTAATAAACAGGTTATAAAAATTTGGTGAATCATTTATTTATTAAATAAAAATGACATAGTAATAAATTCAAAGCGTGAACTTGACCGGAGTGGTTGATATCTTCTTTTTCCATCACCTTGAGAGAGCGACAATTGTTTGCAGAGACTCGCCCAATCAGATCAGACCAGATTCAGGATAACAGTTGAAAGTCGCTAAATGGAAAACGACCGCGCTCGCGTGCTAATCAGGGTGTGTCTCACAGGCGACGATTGCAAAAAAGGACGCTGAAGCAAAAAGGACGCCGCACATGAACCGACGCTAAATGGAAACCAGCCTTAAGATGCTCTACAGAGAACAGCAAGGTTGATTCTGTTCCACTCCTCTTGACAGGCTTCCCATAATCCAGAAAGCACTCTCGAATGATTTACATGAAGAGCTCCTTTAAAAAGACCGAATTCAGAAAAAATCTATGAGAGAGGCATCAGGTGACTTGACAGGAATGTCTGAAAATGGGATAACCTTAATCCCAGTTTCCTGTTCAATTCAATTTCAATATAAAAACTTTAAAGTAAGAATTCATATGTATGGTAGGCTACTGAAAACAATTTTCCCCTGGAAGAGGGCTGCACGGTGGAACAAATAACTTTCTCCCACAACCAATAGAGGGCACCACAAAAACGAGTTATACAGTAATGTAAAGGAGTGCCGTATCAGTTTTACTTTATCCATGGCGTGAACTTGGGCCTCATGACGGTGCTCTAATTTCAAATCTTGATTGAGTAAAACGATCTACTGATGCAGCATAGGGGTTCCAATCTTTCTTGCAATGACTGCTGTGTTGGCAGATTTTCCGTAAAAACTAGCCTCTTCACTGCTCGAATGTTAGCCTTAGTAGGGGAAGAATGGAAGTGCGCTTTTTGTCCATTTGTCTTCTGTATTTGATAACTTCTGTTATACCATACTTGGAAATAATGAAATCTTTTCCCTTACACTGTTTTATTGTTTTGGAATAAGAGTAACCAGCATCGGAAAAGATTATGACATAGCCTCTCATATCATTCAATTTTTGAGGGCATTTTGGCAGCAAACTTGAAAATGAAGAACAGAATGATAAGTTCGATTGTTACCGAACTAACATGTAACAATTCACGAGCCTCATGCGACGACGTTTTAACAATCGTCACTAATGTATAAACATGAAACAAACTTTCATAAATACTAAATATAAATCACATGTTAAAATTTTAAAGTGTTCGTAAGCCAACATATAAATTAACAAGCAATTGAAGTATAAACTTCATTATAAAAAAAAAAAAAAAAAGTAAATCCAAGTTAATTCAAAGAAAATTACCGTTTTTTCCTAGACTGGAATTCGGAAGAATCCTCTTCAGTGAATCGCCTTTTTTTAGGCAGATTTCTAATAGCATCAGCAGTATAAGATAATTTCTTCTGCTGCCTATTTACAAATTCTTGATATGAAAGAACTCTATAAATATCGCTTTGTGTTAAGGTCTTCATAACTGAAAATATCAATAAATTTGAGTAAAATATTTTCCTCATTATAAATATACACATTATTCCAATCTTTGTTGTAAGTTTTTCATTAGCTTTCTACTGGTATACAGTCCATCAATGTTTTGCTGATTACGTCACTATGACGTCAATGATGTCACGGAAAGTTTTTGGGTTTTGAATGAAAGCATGTGCAAGTTGATAATACACAAACATGACAAAAATTTTACTTTTCACAAAAGCATTTGGTTTATAATTTAATACCAAAATTCAATTATTGTGCTCCAAATTCGAATTATTATGGCTGCAAGGTGCATCCTCTACATGTGCAACCGAAATTACAATTAGTTTTCCTGGCCACTGTCCTGGTAGGCTTCTTGTTTGCTCACCACTCACTAGCAACTGTCTGCTTTTGCCTGATATAGAGTGGATATTTACTTCTTACTCATCCGTACAAGAAAAAAGGATGATATCAAGTCTACAGCCGTCAAGAAGGAACAGAGTAATTAGCTTAAAAGATAAGTTACATCTGATAAATACCGTAAATACTGTATTTAGCGCCGGACCTGAAATACCGGCCCACCTGCATTAAGTGCCTGGGGGTCCGCTGATTTTTTGCAAATAAGCGCCGGACCTTCAATAACCGCCCGGGCGCTTATTTTAGTTCATTCCGTGGATTTTTCTTCTCTTGCTGCTTTCTCACGGGAATGTTTGCTCTCCCAAATGCCACTGCTAAACCGGAAATTAGATACCAGCATGAATGTCTTCTAATTTCTTGCTTTTAATATTGGATTCAGTCAAGCAACATAGCTGATGAAAAATGAAAACTTCACAGTTATAGCATCAATTTTAATCTCGCAAAAGTAAAGTAGGCTGAAAACCATTCTACAGAGGCTACAGCCAAACAGTTTAGCATTGATCCTATACGGGAATGGAAAACACAGCAGGATACTTTTGAAAAGATGAAGGAGAAGGGAGAGAATTTTGCATAATAGTATCCATCACAGTTGTGCAGAATTTTATAAGCGCCGGACCTGTAATACTGGCCCACCTGCATTAAGCGCCTGGGGGTCCGCTGAATTTTTGCAAATAAGCGCTCGGGCGCTTAATACAGTATTTACGGTAAGTATAAAGCAGGCATAACCAAAGCCAAAATTGCAAAACAGTATTGTCAGCTGTTCACTATATTTTAAATAAACCTGCAAACGATAAGCAACTAGGACTAAGTGACCGACTCATCTGGTCCCAAACTACGAGAAACTGAAACTGTCTTATGATTGACAAAAACTATTCTCATACGATATAAATAAAGTTTAAAAAAAAAAAAATTCTGTTTTTCTAAATGAATCTTCATTTTTAACATAACATGTTTAATACCTTTCTTTTTATCTCTTATATATTGTTTAATTAATAAGTTGAAAAATTTTTGATAATGATCACACATATTACATTCATTATTTATCCTGATTATCATGGATTCGATTATTGCGGTATTTTTCATGGCAACAATAAATGGTGATAATTGAGGCATTCTTGTATAAGAAAAATTGCTAGAAAGGCAAGTCCTGGCTGCAAGTAGCTACGATGGCCAATCTTTGATGCCTGCATTTGACGTTTGCTGACACGGCACTTTAGTGACATCTTTTCACATGAAGTTTGTAATAAATAAGTAATTTTAATATAAAACATAAAGGGGCTTAACAAAAATATGGAAACACCAAGTAAAACAACAAATTACTTAATAGTATATTGGGCTGCCTTTGCCATCTAAGACAGCCTTTATTTTCCTGGGAATTGATTGGCTAATATAAGTACTGGATAATGGATACTATTCTGATATTGCCTGATACTCTTCTTCGTGCCAAAATCATCCCAGCTCTCACAGAGATGCTGGAGGTGGAAAATCAGCCCGAATGGTACACGTATTTGCCATACATAAATGCCCAATGGTTGGAAAGAGTATTTACTCGATTCATCACATCATATTACAATCTTCCAATGCTCCACAATTTATGAGTCCACGATTTACGGTTGTTGCATCACTCTCTTCTTTTCTGAGCATTAATTTCAGCCGCTAATGGATTTGACAATTTAAGCACAGAAATATTATTAAGTATTACTACAGAATATTAAAAATAATTGCCATCAAATATAGCAAAACCAAAACTTATGCCAAGGATTCTAAGGATGACATCATTGGCAAGCGAAGAATTACTGCATTGGCCCGATTATAAGCCACCCTTTTTTCCCGGACATTGAGGGTTTAAAACTCAAGGTGCGGCTTACAATCGAGTCCTTCAAATGTTGGCCACTAATTTGACTTAAAGTTATTGTGTAAAGATGCATTTAAGGAGAACATTAAACTATTACTATCAAAAATGCTTATTCAGGGGCAGCTTATAGTCAGGCCAATATGGTATTACTAAGTATTAATATAAGATATCTAATATAGGTATATGTAATTCCTTCTTGTCTGTCCAAAGCCAACCAAACAATCAATAATGGGCTGCACAGTTGTTTATTGACATAATCCACCATCATAAATGGCCTCTGTGTAGCATGTCCCATGCAATCTAAACTTCATTGTTTGCAGACTTGAGCTTCAAGCTAAATACTCTGGCTACCAAGTCTGGTTGATCACAAAATTGTTGTCAGATCAATGTGGAATCAGTCTATTCGGTAAAGGCAATTAAATATATCTATAAATACATTATTCAAAGGTGGTGCCAAAGTTGCAGCTGAATTCCACAATGCAGGCGATCTCATATATGAGAATCTAATTTTATTACTAACATATGGAACCCAAATTCAATTAACAAGAATACTCACAAAAAAGATTTCGTGTCATATGTGAAATTTTGAAGAAATGATAGAGACTATGCTAAAATAAATACAGTAATACACTATTTTCATCTCTTTACCAGCTGAACCTAACAAGTACAAACCTATTTTCATTTCTTTTAACAACATTAAAATTATTAAAAAGTTAAAATTATTGCTATTAAATTAACAACACTACTATAATTTAACAAAAGAATTGTATATTAATTTTCAACTCACCTACCGTGGCTTGATTTCGTTTATGTAATGCAACAAAAGCTGAATTATCATTGATCCATGCTACATAAACAGATCCTAAAAAAGGGAAAAAACTTTAACAATTAATGCAAAATTCTGAGTTAAATTATAATGTAGTTAGTTGAATTAAAAACAAACGTAATTCAAAAAACACAAACACTAACAAGAAATTAAGCCTCCCAAGTAAGGTATAGATAGGAAAGTAGGGGAAGCTCTGAGTTCATCAATTTTTTTACCCCTTCATCTGCACTTTTAACCCCTAATTCTTTTATAAAAATATTTATTTTCTCGTACTTAGTATTTAGAAAGTATAAGAGAACCCTATCTTCTTTACTTTCTCTTAATTTACGATCGAATGATACAATGGAACGTCCATTGTCCAAACACCGGTCATCCGAAACGTCGGTTATCCGAACTCGAAGGTGAGGGCACCCTTATCATTTTTCTAGCACATAGCTAGCTCTTCCTTGCACGTGTTTGGCTCTTCCTGTCTTTCCTCCCGCTCTCGCTTTTGATTTGTTTGTTTGGTATTAACGTACTTTTCAACTGACATGGTCATTTCAGGACGGCGTTATAGGGGTCGCAAAATTTGCCTCGCAAGGGTTCTTTATCGTGCAGCCGGCAAACGATTACATGGGACCAACGTCTTTACTTCCCTTCCGAGGGAAGTGCGTGATCTCAGGATTTCCCCCCTGAAATGAGCATCAGAGGCGATCGCTCTCGCTTTGAAGTTTATTCATTCCGAAACGAAGCGAGGGCACCTGTATCATTTTTCAACATGTGGCTTGATTTTTTTTTTTTTTTTTTTTTTAATTTACAATATAACATTGTAGACATGTGCACTAATTTTTCAATAAAACATTTTTAATCATTTTGTTTGTATTAATACTGTAAATTAATACTTGAAAATTTCTTTTTTATTGTGAGTCCCACACCCTTGTATTCCCCCCACGAACTAAACTGAATAGACTGAAATAAGGGCATTTCATTTCCTGTCACCAAAACTAATATTAAAGTACCATATTTATTCGTGTATAATGCGACCCCTTGTTTTTATGTCCAAAAATAGGGTAAAAATTGTATCCTCGTATATAATGCGACCCAACATTTGACAAAAGACATACCGATAGTTATAACACAAATCTGAAGTCAACATTTTTTAATAACTGAATAAATATCAATAATACAAAAAAAAACAAAAAAAAAACATAATTTTATACACGTTACATATCAAAAACCTTCTAAATCCGAATCGTCGTCAGACTCGCCAACGATTCATTTAACGGTCCGAAATAATTCCTTCCAGGTTTCTTCATCTAACGGTTCATCTGTATCCCAGGTAGATCCTTCTTCTTCCTCATGCCAGTTTGTATCAGAAGTGGCATTTTCTTCATCCCATAGCAGGTCATCTTCAGTGCCATCCAGGCTGTTAGTTACTAATGCCAGTCTTTAAAAAACTCCGGGATACCATTATTTCTGGCAGTGATTCCCAACTTTCTTTCACCCATTTGACAACTATAGATAGTTCTGGTTTTTTTAGATTTCCACCTTTCGTCTTCTGAACATTGTCTGAGGACATCCAAGAGATCCAGTGCTTTCTTACTGCATCTTTAAAAGGTTTATTAAGGACTACATCACGTTTACCTTCACGTTTTCACGCTTTTCGATCTTTTCCAAAATGGCAGATATGAAAACATAATGGCGGATGTGCAGGCATTGACCTAACTTTTTAAATTTTTACTCCTGTATATAATGCGACCCCCCCATTTTTGACCCGCTTTTTTGGTATAAAATTTTTCGCATTATACACGAATAAATACGGTAACTTCTCAAAGAGATGGCAACTTCAAAACTGCTTTAATCGGATGAAGTTGCATTCTGTCCCGATTGGTTAGTCTTGATTGGTAATAGCACTGCAAGCACTATATAAACTCTGGTAATATGATCTCGTGCCACGTTTGCTTAGTATATTCTATCATAGTGGCGAGAGCAGTCAGGTCAGGAAAGTTCAGAATCTGCAGTAATTGTAAAAAAAAATAAGAACCAGGCCCACTTATAAATAGAATTAGCCAAGCATGTGATAGTTTATTTTTCAGATAGTTGAACTAACGCCACTGGCGATTTGGCGAGCAGCCTGCGTGGACACTGATCACCATAATATGTGGCAATATTTAACTATTCAATTACAATTTCCTAAATGTAAATTACTAAGGAGCTAATTAAATACCTACCAAATGGTTGAAATAATTGACATAAATCTGATGTTTTCCATTCTTTTGGAAATGTAATATGGAATACATGATCACGAGATGGTTTCACTACAAAAAAAAAAAGATAAAACATTTGCTAGCAATAGTTTGTTACTTTGATTCTACAGAAGAAATTCAATAAGAATATTAAATTTATACGTTACTCACAGTCGTCACCAGATAAATTAATATATGGTATATCTTGCACCATCATCAAAAACAATCTACAAACATACAATAAATATATCATTGTCAGCAAAAGAAGGATTCAAAATTAATTTTATGAAAGAAAGAAAAAAATGGATTTCAATACTTATTGATAAAAGGCTCCAGAAGTGGTGAATCAATTAAATTTTTCTTAGAATTAGAGTCTTTCTGCAAACTACCTGTAATGAATTACCTATACATGTTTTGTGATCTTTTAAAAGTTAAAAACCTTTCATGCTAAATACAGAAATTGCATAAAGATACATTTCTACAGAGGGTTGAGGCAAGTAATAATGAACGGTTTTGACCTTCTTACATGATTACTCATGATTACATCTACCAATTACTGATAAGGTAAGTGGTGAAAGAACTTAACATGTACCTATGAACCATTCCAGACACAGTTTCAATTATTCCCTGATAACTGGAAAGCGCAAGGAGCAAGGTCTAATCTTAAGTAAAGGTACCTTCAGTAAAGTTATTCAGAGAAACAAATAGCTTCCATTCAGGTTAAAAATAACAGAACCCCCCCCCCCCCCCTCATCCATAACACACAAATGTGACGATAGTTTTAACTATGGCGTGCTTAGAAATTTCATTACGCAGCACCTCAAAGAGGTGTCGGATGCAGCATTTGAAAAAACTTGAAGCTGCAGTGTTGGCATAAAGCTCGTAATCATTGTCTGACAGAACTACATATCCACGAATGCTTCACCAATGCCAGAAACCTGATAGACAGCAATGGTGGTACACTAAATGAAGGTTGGTTATACCTCAATGACACCAAATACACCATGAGCTAATCATTAACATCACAAATATGGCAAAGGATGGGCTACTTTCATGAGCCAATGCAAAGAGAAGTTCCCAAAAGGTTTGTAGTTGCAGCTGCTTATTGTGCTCATGGAAAGATCAGGCTGCACAAGGTGGCTACTAACATTTAAGCAAACTCTGCTTACTTCCACTAGAAGGTAACGGACTAAATTTACTATCAAGATATTCCCAGTCTCTACAATAGAGATGCTCATTGAGTACGTAGGGTGATCAACCATCGTAACATGTGCTCACATGTGTGTACTAACCACCACGTGTTACGATGTTGACTGCGTAACTTGGAAAGTACTCATTAGAATTCAATCAAATTTTAACGGTATACACAGTATGCACTCTATTATTTCTCCAAATTTCATCATCCTAGATGTTACAGAATCTGAATTATTAACTTGTTGATCTTGGTGGCAAGATTTTTATTTCTGTTCATATTCATATCGTTCAAATTCAGACACATGTTCATATTAATTTTTTTTTTTAGAATCACCTATACTATAGGGTTCTCCCCAGGTCCTTTTGAACAGGCATGCCGCTGGCTGATTTTGGTGAACATCCGGCTGAATACAAAAAAAACTGCACACCACTGCATGATATTTTATTTGTTTTTAATTTTTGTCTGCCTGGCTATTTTATCCTTCCACTCACCCGATAAAATTTTCTCGGGCGAACACTACATACTACCTCCCCTAAAAGTTTGTACGTTGAGTTTTGAATCACCCTGTATACACATGAATAAAAGTCAAGCCACATCTTGAGTTCTTCACTGGGCTATTATGCACAAAACGATATAGGAATCAGAATCAAGGTGATCCCGTTTTCATCCTTCTGGTTAAGTTCCCAGAAATCTCACCCTTAGATTTCGGTGGCTTTAGACTCCTTAAAAGAGAGCTTGGAAATCATTGACCTACAACACTAGGAGGCTTATGGAAAGTGGAAAATGAGGTGTGGAGCACCCCCTCCCCCTTCCACTTGCATTGCTTCACAAGTTTGATATCATGGAAATTGCATGTCAGGCCATTTTCCATAAGAAGTGAAATCATACTGAATGTGAAAGCTGGTAGAAGAACAGGATTTCAAAGAGAAGCTGAAGATCACAATTATTCAATTTTAACAGCCTCAACCCTCTGTAAATCTTGATTGAAACAAAGTTCATTTTTCAATATAATTTAATTTAGAATAATAAATTTAAAACGAACTTAGATAGTTTGCCATAGTGGCAAAACATAATCCGGTTATGTATGAATCGTAACCAGCTTCGTGCAACTGTTCACAGGAATTTGAGTAGACAGCATCATTATCTCCTCCAACTGACAAAGAAAAACAAAGACACTGTGGAATCAAACCTTCAGGGAGAATCAATTCTACTTGTACTGTGGCAATTCCCAGATGTGGGAACCAGATCATACCTACTGCTGCTTTGGTAAATGGCACCCGATTGAACACATCCACTAAATCACTTAAATTTGTGCTAATAATTTTTTCCTGAGTATGAAAGGAATTATCAGCATTAGATAATAGTATCAAAAATGTGTCTAAAATCCATATATGTTTTAAACCATTTTATTACCTTAAAAGGGTGCATGCTTGCCATTAATTTTGTGTCTATCAATCTAAAATATAAAAGTGGCAAAGTTGTGAAATGAAAGGTTTACATTAGCAATAAACATCTCTAAATTTTTATGCATATAAATACCATATTGGATAGAATATAAGCCGACCTTTTTATCCCAAAAAACATAGTCCAAAACCAGTCCTTGGCTTAGATTCGAGTCAAGACTCAAAATATCCCCCCTCCCCCCAACTTGACGCCATTAAATGACTGCCTCCCCCCACCTCGGACTTATCCTGCCGTTGTAAATTCAATTATATGTCATTTAAAAACAATAATTATCAAATTACGTTAACTTTAGATAGGCAACCACTGATAGGTTTTTGTTTTTAATTTCACAAAGCTTGTTAGTGTAACTGCCGGGATGGCTAACTTTTTTTTTTTTTAAACGGATAAATCGCCGTATGCATGAAGAATTTGACTAAGTTAATTTTAAGCTTTTACTTTGGGTTTTCATGCACGTTTCTTAACTCATAACTTGGACACTTAAGCGATATTTTATTACTGTGAGATTCACATAAATACACCTTTGATATTATATTCTCAATAATAAGGACATGCAAAAAGTGAGATCGTCGGTAACAGATTAGAAATCGTCGAAATTGCAATGATTAAAATTAAAAAGCTTGCAAGATATCCTAAATCGTTCCTAAACAGGATAAAAGCACGGAGAAGGTTAATTTCTCCATGGGTAAATGTTAAGAGTTTTGTTCCCAAACTTTCCCGGAGAACTGTTACCCAGCCTAATTGCATTAATGAATTTAATACTGTATCATCTCAACGTTATGTTTACTTATGTTTTAGATAATGAAAGAGATGGTTAAGAGCAAATACCAGTTTATTTATTTATTAAGAAATCCACACTGGAAAAAACGTTACGAAAGCCCGGTATCAGTGAACATTAGCGATGGGAGGCCATGTTTCTCCATCAGACTTTTACTATTGCTCGTCACTAAATTTTGCCAACACCAGCTTTCATGACTTTTTTTTTTTTACCGTGTGAATTTGATAAAGTTCTTAAACTATGGAAAATAGTTTACTTATCAAGTAAAGATGATACAGTAATAAATTCAGATCAAGAATGGAACTGAAGATGAGATGATCTGGACAAGCTTTAATAGCCAGAAAGATTCATTGGAGGAATCAGAATGCAAATTTAAAAAAAGAATCCAAATGAAATGAACAAATATTTTATATAAATTGTCACAACTTTGGAGTGAATAATTAATTATGCAAACCATTTTAGCAAAATAACTGGAAAATACTTACACTACCTAGCCATTCGTCACCGTACATATGATATCAGTAAGTTAAACTGGATCCTGCACGATCAATATTGTGTAGGGCTACCCTTCGCCACAATAACATTTGCAACCCTTCAGGAAAGACTTTCCACGAATTTGCAATACGTGTCGGTGGGAATCTTGCACCATTCATCCTTCAAATTGGCAAACAGCTCATGGTGGCATGGCCTGGCTCTCAACCCACACCCTTTCCTCAAACCAGGTGTGAATAACTGCATGACTGGAGCATTGTCATGATGAAACAGGTTTGGGCCATTGCAAAAGTGTTCCCACAATGTCAGTACCATAGAATTGTCCAGGACTGTTTGGTATGCTTTGGCATTCATGGTCCCGCAGATAAAACAAGAGGACCAAAACCTGCCATGAAAATCACAACCAGACGATGATGCCACCTCCACCAAATTTTACTGTGAATACGACACAGTCCTGCAAATATCGTTCACCGGTAATTTGCCAGATCCACACACATCCATGCATCTCCACAACTGGTAATGGGATTCATCATTCCATAGGATAGTTTTCCATTGTTCTGGAGTCCTGCGGTGGCCTTCTTTGCACCACTGTAACAGACAGGCTGCATTGAGGGCTGTGATATTCGGGTTGTGAACTGCTGCTAGTCCATGAAAACCAAATGCGATGATCTACCAGTGGAGAGTATGATCATTTGCATCACTAGACGATGCCGAGCAAAAGTTCTATGCCAATTTTTGTAATGAAGCCTTCCAATTTGACATCACCACGTTTCAAAGATCGACGTCACAAGCTGTCAATTTCGTCGATTTACTGGGTCTGGGTTGGCATGTTATAAGCCCCTCTCGCTTTCACTTCAAAATAACATCACTTACTGTCGAACGGGATATCTGAAATTTGTTAACAAATCTCACGAACGGGATATCTGAAATTTGTTAACATCACCAACTGCCCAAACCTGCGAGTTCTTTCCTCCCCAAAAGTTTGCGCTGTCTATTCATATTGACTGTAGTAGCTGCTATGAGTGTATTCTAACTTGTCAAGGTCTTTTCTGGGTTGTCTGATATGTATGGATGATCCCATGCATTTTTGGAGAGGAATCTAGTGACAAATGGCCAGATGGTGTATGTGCAGTGCAATTTACTACTAAAATAACTAAAATGATACTTAAGTTGATAATGGACTTAATATAAGTGACGATTTAAAATTTCCATCTTTTAAAGTCGGTTAGATGCACATGAAGTTATTCTTAAAACGCTGGATATTACTCTCCCAACGAATTTTTATGTAGATAACAATCAAACGTTGTAGACACACGAATCACACACAGTTAACTAACTCTAATGAATTCCTTTCCTGATGGCGACAAACTCTCCAGTCAGATATGATGGCAAAAGTTAAATATAAAAAGCAATGGAACAACATCGTTTCCTTCAATTCTGTATGACACAGACATTGATTATGATGGTATTAAGATAAATAAATGAGATGATTGAAATAAAAAAATAAAGAATTGAAATTCTTCTAAAATGGAAATTATAAATCATCACTAAAATAACTAAAATGATAGTGAACATAATCAAACTTTAATTTCATAAAGAATGCCAATGAAAGCTTGGACACTTAGATCTGAATTCCTAAATCCATAACGTTTGTACACATACATGTTTTACACAATGTCTGATCCTCATTATGTGAATTCAGATGTGTAAATAAAAAAGGATCAATTTTTTTTTTTTTAATTAAATAATTTCCACATGTGTACACCCTTCTGGTGGTATGTTGTGGCTTGTCTTCTGGCTATAGTATCTGTCCCTTGTATAAACAAATGCAACTGTGATAAATGCTGCTTACAAAAACAGACTTACAAGACTGCTATCTTACAAAAACCAGTGCAATGTTTCACATGGGTGTTACTTCGTAGGTGATAACATTCAATTACAAAATTTTTGAATAAACTTATTTTTTTTTACCATCATCTCATTACTTTTGGGACAGACAGCGTATTTCATTAATTGGAAAGTTCAATGCTTATCTGGATAATCTTTACATAAAAATAAGTAAATGTAATTTCAATGATAAACAAGAAACATTATACATGTACATTTCACTGTCAAACAAATTATTTGTCCTAAGAACATGCAAAAGAGCACCATACAGAATTTTCAAAGACTAATTTAGTTAACCGTATGCAAATTTCTCTATGTATGCTGGCAATTTGTCATGTTCAAAGAAAATGAAAGTTGTTATATTTTCAAATAGAATTCAACAGGACTTACTTAGGGAATACACATCGAACAAGATCTTTGAACTCTTCATAACTCTATGGGTGAAAGATGAATTTAAAAATCAATCTTTAAAAACTATATAAATATAGACATATTATGCAATTCTTAATGCTTACTGATGGGAGTGGTGAAACAAACTGATGAATAGTATGACAAACATCTAACAACATATTGTGACCAATAACTAGTTTTTCCTGCAAACACATTACAAAAGGGTTAAATAATTCATTGGTTTTGTGTTTTTCCTTTTATCTTCTTAACATGCAGTTAAGAGTAAAAGAAGGGGAAAAAATCCAAACATCTTTAAGCAAATTATGTATATGAGAATAAGTTTCTGCCCTTTTCGAAAGATGCACTAGTGGTACTAATTTCATGTTTGATGAACAGCTATACTTGGGTTTTGAAGGTGTATTGTGAACTTTGAATTGCAATAATAGACTTCGTTTGAAACGCAAACATCAATGTTTTTTCACGTCGAAAATGGCGACAAATACCCCAACAAAGTAACATTTGCGGGAAATGTTACTCCGTTACTGATATCCTGAAGAAAAGTGCTGCTTGTTGATATAAACAGAAATCGTGCTATGGGTCTTAAGATATTATAACAACAACAAATCATGAGTTGAATTCAGATTTTAATTTAAGAAGCTATATTCAAGTGTGATATCACAGTATTTTTGAAGTAGTAGTTAGAATTATACTAACGAACATTTTCATCATTTAGTATATTCTTATAAAAAAATCATTAGAATTTATTCTCATCAAGTTTCCTGTTCGTTTCAACGTTTAATCAACTACATTCCTGAGTTACAGTCGAACCCGAATAACTCAAACTCTGATAACTCAAAAATCCCGGTTAACTCAAACGAAATTCTAAGTCCCATCCCCCAGAGCATTTAATTCAATAGAAAATTCACTCATTAACTCAAACAAATTTTTTAATAAATCCCAGATAACTCAAAGAAATGTTGGATTTAGTGCATCGATATTCCTAAATTTAAGCAAAACCTATCTTAAGAAAAACAAGCTTTGCCTGTTGAAACTTTATTTCATTTTTTAACTTTAATTTTTGCATCCACCTGACAAAGAAAATGATGCAGGAATCTTTCGCAGTCACTGGCAGCCATTATGTAAATCAAAACTTGACGCGAACACAAAATTGCGAATTGAACTTGATTGTGATCATTCAATGGGAGAATATTTAGACTTAGTAATTGCACGAATGATGGCAAGCGAGTTTTTAGAAGCAGGCATACACTTCTGATTGGCCGTCTCCATTTTGATTTCGAAATTTACTGTCTCATTGCTTTGTCGATGTAAAAGTAACAGAAATTCGAGAAAAAAAGTGAATTCTCTGTGAAGTTTCAAATATAAAACCTTTATATATATATATCATAAATGTCATCAGATGAAAAATAAATGGGCAAAAATCGCAGAGATGCCTTTCGAAAGTTTTTACAACCGGAAGTAGAATTTGGAAGCCATGCCAAAGCAGCATTGGAATTGATTTTGTGTTGGAACGGACTGTATTTTACTGGGTCCATACTGTATTTGTATATGGATCTCATTAAGACTATTCCAATTCATAGAAATATTGTGAGTACCATGTAATCTTTGTAGTGGTCATGTAGTCTTGGTTTCAACTTACTGGTTAACTCCGAAACCTGATAAGTCAAAATTTTTATTTGGTCCGCTGACAATTTGAGTTATCAGGGTTCGACTGTACCAGTCAGTAATGATAGATAATAGACTTTATTAACCATTAAAAGAATTTTAGAATTTATTATAATAAAATCAATTGTCAGTGAAGGAGTGGTTTTTCCTTTCTTCTTAAGTAGAGACAGAATTTGAGACCAGATGTCCACCCCTGCCTTGGAGGAGCAACTTGAGGTACCGTTGGGAGCAGCATCGCTTCTCCCAGAGTCCAAGGTCCAACCACTGATTTTCGGGGGGTGTCACCTGAATTATTGACATCCGTGAGGAAATGATTTCTCTCTCTCAACCAATTGCAATATTGGGATTATTCGAAAAACCCGTATGTCATCAATACGTAATTAAGAATGGCAATTTGGGATGTTCTCAAGTGAGAAACTTTTGTGTAGAAAAATAGTTAGTTGCCCGCCAGTTGTAGAAGTGAATAGTCGAGTTGCCCGTTAGATATGGAGAAGAACGGAAGTCTTGCCAATTTGATTTGATGATGAGTACACGTGTTATTAATTAGTTCTAAAAAATGTAAGATGATAATCCCGAAACGTGGAGATCCTGAACAGTGTTGCAGTGTTCAGATGAGATTGAGAAGAATGTCAATTCTACGTACTGCTAGTTCTGAAGTTGCCAGCAGTCCGAGTAACTGAGTAGCCGCATGTGTCTGTAAACATGGAGAAGTGCCAAGTGTAATCCAAATCAGCCGCCGACAAAAGCCATTCTGAGGGTCGTGCCTACGACGGAGCCAAACAAGATTCACCGCCGATGCTATGCCCTTTCCGCATCGCCACTTGTTCAGCCTTCCGCACTGCCGTCACGTCGTGGGTCCCACCATCAACTTTAATGAGGGTCCTAAAGGTAATCTCGTGACAATTATTTCTCACGGCCATCAATTATTATCACAAAAATTAACACTATAATAAATATGGTTCAAAGAACTAGGGATCTATGCTCTCCAAATCATTTGATTAAGTATATCCATAGATTAAAAAATACTTTAATTTAAGAGTTTAAATTTGTTTCTAAGTATATTAATGGTAAGGTTAAAGCAATAACAGTGTTTAACAGGGAATAAGTTTATTTCCTTAAGGGATTAAAAGGGACTAATTATTGGGGGCTATTGTTCTTATTGTCCAGTCAGACCTGTGATGCGGAAATCTTTGAATGTGTTGCTGAACCCCATTCTATGTGAAAAACTGATTTTATAAATAAATTGGTCATTGAGCCATGATTAATTGCTTTTCCCATTGAGCCACGGGCCCCACAGTGCTTCGTCATGGTGGTGATAATGATAAGAACCAGGTCCATCAACTTCAAAATGGAGCATCCACCGTTCAAAAGTTATGGTATGCATCTGTTGGGATCAGAAGGGTGTTATTATTATGAGCTTCTAAAACAGTCTGAAACCATCACTGGGAATGGAATAATAGGCACAATACGACAATATATTTCAAAACTGATCCAAAAATACTTGGAAAAATTGAATTGGAAAATTTTGCCGAACCCGCTGTTTTCACCAGATACAGCAAAACCTCCGTAGAGCGAACGTCGATATAGCGAAATCAGGGCTCCCAGTGAGAAACTTGTTCAAAAAAGTTGAAAAAGTTGAATAAATAGCAAAAAAAGTGACCAAAAAGTTGATAATCACCAAAAAAAAGTGACCAAAAAGTTTACTTCTAGTTTATAATTTCACGCTAATATTTCAAGATTTTACCAATCAAAATTGCACTTAATTCTACACACTATTATAAGCAAAATTACAGTATTTTGAAAAACAGTAATTAAAAGTAACAAAAGTATACGGTATATACTCGCGTATAAGCCGACCCCCTGTTTTTGAGCCCAAAAAGTGGAAAAACGCCTTGACCCGAGCATAAGCAGAGGCAAAAAGGGAAAAAAAATGCAACGCTTGAGGGAAAAAAAATTTTATTACAAAAAGAATAAAATTTATAATAAGAACATCAAAAGAATATATTTTAATTATAACCGTATTAAAACATTCTTGGACGATTTTCAAGTTTGGGGCAAACTTCCGCCCCTAAGCCTATCTCAGTTTGCATTAATATTCGAACCCATGTTTACCTTGACCCCCTTAAATTGTTTTACACATGATTTGAATCACCCTATATATATAATCTTTAAAATTGCAACGTTAAACAGATACAAAAAAATTATTTGAAGAATTTTATATTTTATAAACCATTTTTCGATCATGGTTTCAATTTTGTTTCGATAATTTTTCAGTAGGCCTATCGCATTTTTATTTTAGTTATGCATTTTTGATTTGATTTTTGGTTGTGAAAATCGATTCCTGATCTTTTTTTGTGTATGTAATAATATATTTTAATTATACCATATAACTTTATTTATTAAAACATTCTTGGACAATTTTCAAGACGCGCTTGGCAAGAACACGATAGTAGGCTATCGATGTTCAAAAGGCACGCGGCAGTTTGGGGCACACTTCCATGGGGCAAATCACCAGACCCTAGAGCATTTGCTTTTAACAATGGAAAAGTGGATGGAAAATTGAGGAAAAAAGACGTGAAATACTGCACTGTATATTGTTTATAATTGAACAATTTGCTGTTAAGGTCTATTAAATTTCATTTGCTAGTGCTTGGCGATAGTATCAATGGTAGCTCATGTAACGATGTCAAAAAAGTTTCGAAATCGAATTTTTTCGTCTTCTTGAATCTTCAATGCTTCGATGTTCCATTTTGAATACCGTAACTGTTTAGATTAATGTATTTACAGTATGTGTTGCAATGAGAGAACACGTAAAAATGCGCTGGTTTCCTTTGAAACCCCTCCCCCTCTCATATTTTTTCTAATATGGCCGCCACAGCCTTTTAGAGATTCTCATTATGCTGCAAAGAGAGAGAATACTTTTATATTATCAGAAATTTATTTATGCAGTGAAAGGGTTAATAAATGAAATCTAAACGGATTAATAAATAAAATTATTGCCTATTTTTTTGTAAACTCCACTTATAAGAATTTTCATCAACTCTGATCTGCGCATAGGCCGAATGTGGTTTTTAGGGGTCATTTTTAGGGGAAAAAAATTTGGCGTATACGAGAGTATATACGGTAATGCAATTCACACCAACCATTTTCAACACAAGCAGAAGTTTTTGAACAGTTTAATAGTTTAATTAAATGCACTGATTAATACATTTTCAGTCTACTACATACATTTAATACTGAAATACATGTAGAGTTTATCAATAAAAAAAGGAAAACAATAACTTTGAAAAAAAAAAAAAATTTTTATTATACAGTTTTTTGTTTTTTTGAAAAATAATTGGTCAGGACATTTGCTTGTCTTTTTAATACTTTTTTCAATTTTTTCAGTTTCACCAGCACAAATTCTTTCTTCATCTCTTTGCTTTAGCACTTTCAAGGATTGATTGACTGAACAATTTCCACTGCTACAAAATCTTTCGCTTTTAATGGAGTTCTCAATTTCATTTGCCTCTTCAAATAATTTATCTGAAATTATTCTTTTCTCATCCTGACTTTTCTTTGATTTCAACAAATTATCTTCTAGAATCTGGAGGTTTTTCTTTGAATGCTCCAATTCTTTCATTTTTGTCATTTCTTCAATACATATCTTTTCTTCTTCTTTTTTTCTCTTTGCAATCTCTTTTTTCTGTTTTTCATCTTCCAAGTATTTTGTGTAGCATTTGTGAGCATTATGAGCTATTGCTATAAGTTCCTTTGTAATAGGAACAAGTTTGGGTTTGTTTTTGAATTTTTTAAACCATCAGCTACCGTTAAACGAGCATTCAACATTTTAACTGACATCGATGCTTTAGTTAGTTTGTTTAGGTCAAATCTTGTAATCAATATTAAACAACTTCCCGGCAAGCTAAAGAGCTGAAACTTGATACACATACATACTGTAGGATCGATGACAATCTTTTTGTATGTTAAAGAAAAAATTTTTAGAATTGGTTCGTGTTCTAATGGTACTAATTCGTTACTACGAATTGTCCAATTGCCACAACAAATAATTCGTTATGGCGAGAATTAAATCTATCTATTGTTTATTGTTGCAAAATTAAGCCTTATTTAGCTCACTAAATAAAACATTATAAAAGTTTGGTTTGAAAAAACCCTTTTCCTCTTATTTATTTAGACTGAAATTGATGGTAGGGAGTAATAAAACACTCAAGATAGTAGAGATGCTAAAGATGATAATAAAATTTTTTCCAAAATTTCAAAATTTTGATCCAAAATTCAATTTTCACGTACCCACTCCCCCTTAAAAGTATTCAGTTAGGCAAACTATACAAACGACAAAAATACTTAGATGTAGATTGTGAATTAAATGTTTCCTTAATATAAACCATAATTCTCAATTGAGTTATAAATATATGAAATGCATCAAAAAGTAAATAAGTAAAATATTCCTCAAACCAAACAGTTTTCAACTGTTGTTACAAAGACAGTATAATCAAAACTTAACTGTAATCACAGTCTAAAGAAATAGCAGTAAGAAGATGGAATAGAAATCAGAGGGTGGCAACTGCCAGTAATGCCAAGGAGTCAAATAAAAGGCATGATAATGAAAGTAGGCCAAAGGTTATCAGAAGTTTTCTCAAAACAGTTTTCCAGGAATTTACATAGAAAATCTGTTACACTGAATAAAGAAAAACAGAAACATTCAATTAAATTCATATATATCTCACAAACAGAAATCATATTTCCTTCAAAAAAGCTATAAAAAGTGACTTTAGTGACCGTTTTTTTTTAAAAAGTGACCAAAAGTGACCAACGCCTAAAAAAGTGACTTTTAGTTGAAAAAGTGACACAGTGGGAGCCCTGTGAAATTCTCTCAATAATGAAATTTTTCTCTGGTCCCAGGAAAAATCCTATTGATTTGCTGCTGTTTCAATCTCCATATAGCGAAATCTTTATAGCGTAATTATCCCTATAACATAAGGATTTTTCGGTCCAGACAATAAATTTTAAGGTATATTTTAGCTCTTTATTACGAAATTTGATTCCCGTACTTAGCGTGACCTGACAGCCAACAAACGAAATCATCGCGAACGGCGAACAAGCGAAGTTAAAAACAAATTTTTACGTCACAAGCTCTGCCCAGTCGGCTGCCACTGTGGTATTAAGCTTATTTTATCAGCAAAATTACGAAGAGTTCTCGAGAACAATGTTATCGCACCAAACTACCCATGATGCACTGCCCAGCAATAATGGCAGCCTACTGAGGAGTTTAAATGTGCAAGTATGTTAAAAATTTATTTTCCATGAGAGTCGGCATGAGAACTACTATAAAAGCTGTCGAAACTCGAAGATTTTTTATATTAAAATCTTTAATATTTGTTCAAATTTATTTTATTGAAAGTTTACCATAAACATTTTTGTGAAATGCTAATTTTACCGAGGCTGGCGAAAAAACACTCGTAAGCCTTAATATACCGTATTTGCCCGAAAATAGGCCGCCCCCGAATATAGGCCGCATGGTGAAATTTGGAAGCAGTTTTTAGGAAAAAAATAAAATACAAGTATAATAAGTAAAAAATATATTAATACAATTTTTTTTTTTTTTTACTGAGATTAAAAATGAGAAAAAGTTAAATAACAGTAACAAGATATTGGTAGAGAAAAAAACTTAATGTTACTGTATAAGAGTACAGTATTTTATGATTAAGACTTATGGTTGCATTAATCATATTAGTCATTTTCTTCTTCACTGTTTTCTTCATTAGTGCTACTCTGGCAGGTGTCTTCACTTTCACTTTGGCTGCTCTTTTCATCACTTTCAATTTCTTCATTGTTCCTTTCTTCTTGGTCTTCCCATAATATGTCATCATCTCTCCCATCCATCATGTTTGACAAACAACATTTTTTAAAACCTTTGACAATTGATTCTGGTTTTATGTTATCCCAGGCTGCAAGAATCCATTGACATAGCTGGGTTACAGATGGCTTCTTAATTTTTCCTCCTGGTGTGAGGGCATAATCTCCAGCCAATAGCCAATCTGAATACTGCTTTCTCAAATGGTCTTTGAAAGGCTTATTAACTGAAATATCGAGCACTTGCAGTTGAGATGTCATACCTCCAGGAATTACTACAAGATCTGAGTTTAGTGATCTAATTTTTTCTTTAACCTCTGGGGTCAGATGGCCTTTAAAGGCATCCAATGTTAGTAATGCTCGTTTTCTGAGAAGAGCACCAGGCCTTCTATTCCAAACAACTGACAACCAGTCCAGCATTAATTCATTCGTCATCCATCCCTTTGCTTGGCATCTTAAAATTATTCCTTTTGGAATCGGATCCTTAGGCATTGTCTTTCGTTTTAAAATAATATACGGAGGCAATTTCCTGCCATCAGCTGTTACAGCTAACATTGCTGTTATTCTAAGTTTTTCATTTCCAGTCGTTTTAACAATAACTGATTTTTCACCCTTTTGATTTACAGTAGTTTTGCTTGGCATATCAAAGAAAACAGGGGTTTCATCTGCATTTCCGATTTGACCTAATAAATAATTATGAGTTCTTCTGAGACCAATAACAAATCTTTGATAAGCAATAAGTTTCTCCTCAAAATCTGACGGTAATTTTTGGGCTAGTGTTGTTCTGCGTCTAAGTGAAAGATTATGTCTTCGCATAAATCTTCGAGACCAGCCAATGCTTGCACGAAATTCTCTCCTTGAAATCTGGAGATGCGAAGCAACTTCTAATGCTTTTAACTGAATAATTTCTCGACTGATTGGAACTCCATTTTTTCGTTGTTCCTGGACAAAATTAAAAACCAAATTTTCAAGTTCAGGATATCGACCATGTTTAGGCCCTCTGAAAGATTTTCTTAAGGAAGATGCATATTGTAGTTTTGTCTTCATTAATCTCCATCGATGTATATTTTTTTCGTCAATTCCGTATTTCCTGGCAGCCTCTCTATTGCTCGTTTCTTCTGCATAATTAATAACTGTCCGTTTGACATTTGCAGTGTAATTTCGTCTCATTCCTTTATTGAATGCCGATGCTTTTATTTCCACATGATCTCCCATAATGTAAAATTTTTTGCGTGATATTCCCGTAAAAAAAAAACTCAAATGCCGGCAACTCTGTTTACCAAATAAACGCATGTGTAGTAAAGAGGCGGGAAAAATTACGTCAAATAAGCAACGCCCGCTAAAATTTATTCCACCAATAGTATATTAGCTTTTATGGCCATTCACTTGTTTCGTATCCGAATAACCCAAAGAAAAATGTAACCTGCTCTACCATTGGCTGGTTTCTTATCTCAAAGACTCACGGGAAAAAATGGCTGCCACTTAGTATTGTAGTTTATATCGGGCTTTTTAAAAATCGAAATAATTTATTGTATACAATATTACAAGTGATATTTTTTTTTAAAATTCAAGTCAAGATTTTAGTAAAAAATAAAAAATAAAAAAAAAAAACGGCGATTAAACAGTAGTGTGAATTAATAAAAATAAAAGTTGCCCATTGTGGAGAAAGTCTTATGGAGACATATGTGGAACAAAAAAACACAGGTGAAGATTAGAGAAAGTCTCGTAGAATAACAGTCACTTTTATTTTTATTTTTTCATTTTATTTTTATTTTTCAATT
>JAHWFO010005168.1:1883086-1895204 GCA_023313115.1 Rhysida immarginata | reverse complement strand
ATAAAATTTGGAAAAAAAGTGCGGCCTATTTTCGGGCAAATACGGTACACGCTTATGGATATGTTCTATCGGTATTTTTCCGTAAAATACGTAGTGCAAAATTATTTTCTGCCAGTTCTGCTTTCAAATTTTAATTATTTGAGAAAAAATAATCGCGATCCAAACAAAATTTTCAGCAATGGTGACCTAGATGACTTTAGATAGGCAGCGATGTCAAGTTTGAAAAACTTTTATTCTTTATGTTAAGAAGCATTCAAATTAATATAAAATACTAAATTTTTATATATAAATACTAATTTTAAAATACATGTGTAATTTATACATCAAAATTAGGCAAATCTATCTCCATGCAACGGAATATCTATATAACGAAATGATTTTGTTGGTCTGTTGCGTTTCGCTATACGGAGGTTCTACTGTATTGCTCTATCGGACTTTCACTTTCGGTCCATGCAGTCGGCCCATGATGGAGAGCAGTTCAAATCTCATGAAGATATTGAAAAATGGCTTAATGAATCGATAGAGTCAAAAGAACCCGATTTTTTTTTTTTTTCCTTTTAAAGGAATGGGCCATGCTTTGAATAAAATCCCTTAAATACAAGACTAATTTGCATTTAAAATGGGCAGAAACTTATTCCCATACTCAATATTTTTCTTATAAAAAAGGGGTAAAAGAATTAAAAGTATTTAATTAAAAATATTTTACGAGCACAATTTAAAAAAAATAAATTTTATTTAAATAGCATAAAATTTTAAAAAAATATCAATGAAAATTTATTCCTAAAAAATTATCGATCTATTGTAATTAGAAAAATAATTTCTTTAAATATATATAAAATGTATATACACAATTTCTTAACAAAAAAAGAAATACAATTTCTGTTCAAAATGTTCCAGGACAGTTTAAATTGCATGGCGAATTGTATTGCAAATGAATTCCGGTAGAGAGCATTCGAAACCTTTATATTGCCTGGATAAACTCTCGTTTTTGGTTTGTTGATATCTGTTTTAGTTCCCAGTTACAATAGTGTTGCCGTAAGGTGTCTTTTCACTCGTGGCAATTTTCCACCTTGATGATACGACCTGAAATTTGGAGGAAAAATTCGTGGTTCCTCCATCACCACAATGCCCAGTGCATTCGGCACTCAGGATCTGTGAGTCTTGTGCCCAAAATTCATTGTCTGTTCTTCCCCAAACACCTTACTCTCCTGATATGGACCCACCGATTTTTTTCTGTTCCCCAAACGGAAGAAACCACTCAAATAAAGGTTTGAGACGATAGATGCCATAAAGAAAAATTCGATGCAAAAGCTTTCAGTGATTGATAAAAACGAATTTAAATAGTGTTTCCTGCAGTGGAAATAACGCTGGGAAAAGTGGGTAAAACAGTGGGGAGAGTACTTTGAAGGGGATCACGTGGAATAAGTCGTAAGAGTTCACAATAAATTTTTAAAAAATCTGTCCTGGAATTTTCTGAACAGCCCTCGTATGTATAAATGGAGTACTTACCGACTGTGATATCATTTTGATAACTTTTGAAAACCCAGCAGCACTATCTAACTCATCCTGTAATAAAAAAAAAAAAAAAAGAAAAAGAAAAATGAGACAAGGGAGAATATAATTAGCATTAAATGGTAGAGATAGTGGATAAAACAAAAGAGACAGTGTGATAGGAAGTTTTAATTGACCTTTGTTTTATCCACTATCTCCCCCCCCCCCCGCCCAACTAAAGGTCCGCATTGAACTGATTCTTTTTTTTTTTTTTTTTTTCTTGTTGATAAAATCCTATAGGACAGTTATAGTTGACTCGCACTTATTCAAGCAGAGGAAGCAAAACACTTTCTGTTGCTGGGTCGCCTTATTGAAAACGACTGACTGGGAGACCTCTATCAGCAACCTCAACAAGCTTGACGATTCTCTCTTTCCAATGATAGGCAGATCATTCAGCTGCCATTAACAGTTGCGTAGTAGTTATAAAACTTTGAAGTCTAATACGGACCTTTGAATTTTGCTTTAAGTAAGTTTCAAGTAGAGAAAAAACATACATGCACCGTATTAATTCTACAAATCTTTTGAATGCGAACGTATGATGGAAAGTAAAAAGAAATTATTTTAATGTGAAATATTCTTTATTGACAGTGTGAACGTTAAAATGATTAAATTACCATTTCAGCTTTCTTTTTTTCATTCTCCATGTTCTTCATTTTCTCATGATCAGCTTTTGTTATCTTTATATATCTGTCATTGGAGTTGTCATTTTTTCTCGTGTCAATGTAGATACCAGAAGAATACCTTAAAATAAAGAACAATTTACGCTCTGTGAAGGACATACATCATTTTATTAAGTATTTAATTTTATGAGGTCTAGAATAAATAATTTCACGATGATCCTAAATTTATCAGATATTAATTCAAAATCGTGCACAATTTTCTTCCTTCAATTAAGAAAATGCAATTAATCTCTCTTATTCAAAATCCCATCATTTTCAGGATAATTCTCCCTGCTTTGAAAAAGGCTAGACTCTATCCGATACGTCATTATTTTTTATTTATTTTGTTTTATTTTTTATTTAATATCCATTATTTATGGTATTCCAGGGATCTTGTGTATCGTCTATCTTCCCTACATTCATCATCTCTTATTCACAAGGATTAGGTTCCTCAAAAATCCAATGAAAAAGAATCCACAATTACTGAATCATTCATCATAAGAGAAATGAGTAATAGGCTCCTACAAAAATTTATTCACGAACAGTGATCATATACAGTGGCGGTCACAGAAATAAGACACTTAGAAAAATTACATTATTATCAACATAATATTTAATACAAGAATAATTCTTTTCCAATATGAATATAAACCTCAATGAATTGTTAAGCAACATGAAATCAAATGCTTCATGTAATAATATTGTCGTGAGTTCGTTTTTAACACAAACATCATGGTGCAGCCAGTTGGAAAATTGGAAGTGCGAGCCATGATAAGGTTCCTGCATTTGAAGGGAAACAACGCCAAACAAAGCCATGAAGAGAGTGTCTGTTTATGGTGAAAATGACCCATCGTATAAGACAGTTGCCAAGTGGCGTCGACATTTCCACTGCGGCCAGACAAGCATGGAAGAAGAACATCAATCTGCGACGAGCCACAAATTGCGAAGGAAAGGTCAGATAATCACGAGAAATTCCCGATCTGTGAACTGGGTGCCGGTCCTACCATTGGGCTTTCCATCTTGACAACTTGATTGTCTTTAAGATACTTAGTGACAGCATGGCTGTACAGTGTCTGCGATGGCCCAAGTGGTAGAGGCGTCGAGCGTGAAACTCGTGGTTCCTGGTTCAAATCCAGGTCGCAGACTTTTTCCTTCCATTTTTTCAAATATCATTGCCTGATGTTTGGAGAATTATCTCCAGTCCTTATTTATTATTTCTTATGTGTCTTCATCGAACCAATTATATTTTATATAATCAACAACAGCTTACCTGGACTTCACTTGCTGATAAATTAATTTTCTTAGGAATCTACAAAATTAAAAAAAAAAAAAAAAAAATTATTAAAAATAAGGAGCTGTTAAATTTTCTGGAATTTAAAAAAAAACCGTAGACATCTGCAAAAGATAAGAAGTACACAAGAGCATCTCAAAGCTAATGAAAAATTACTTTAAAAATTTTAGCTCGAGTAATCTCCTTTATATGTACCACTAAAGAGTATTTGCGGATGACAATTGTAAAATAAATGTATACAACGACACTCACGCATTGCAGGGTTCTAAATTTAATGATTCATTTTCACTCTTTAAGAGATCTTCAATTTTCTGGCAAACACCGTTTATGAAAGGTTTATGTTCTTCAGGAACAGCCATAGGACTCTTTTTATTTTCCTCATCATTAGCATTTGATATCCTTGGTGAGGATAATGAGTGTTTTTGCTGTAATTCTTCTCTTAATCTTTGCTCATCAGAAGGGCGTAAATAAGATATTCCTTTAAAATAAAAATGAAATCTATTAATAGACATTAAACAACACAGTAAAATCCCGTTACAATGTACATTTAACGTACATTTCAAAATAATGTTCAAATTTGATATCCCTGGCAGAAATGCTATTATTGTAATGTTAAAAAGTTTCTGTTTAACATTTCTCAAATTAACGTACATTTCAGATTAATGTTCTAATTTATCATACCCTAGTAAGCTTATTTAGTTTATACAGTATAACGATCATAGGTCGAAATTCATGCTCTGATTGGTCAACAACTTGAATAGCCAGTGAAAAAGTGACGAATGGGAAAGCATGAAAATCGCTTAGTGGCAGCCATTCTGTGTCATAATTTGGGAAGGCAAGTTTTGCAAGTAAGCAAACTACAATTATAAATTTTTTTTTCCCAGATTAATCTACTGTAAAACTGTACTGTACTGGCAAATATCATATATAAACTAAACCATTAAGGAATGACGTAACCAAGTACCAAAAGGCTAAACTACTCACAGTCACATACCGTATTGGCTCGAATCTAAGCCGACCCTTAAATTTTCATGGCGTTTTGGAGGAAAAAAATTTTTTTATGTGAAATCAAGTTTAGTTATTAAAAAAAATTAATAAAAAAAAACCCACAAATAATTCAATAAAATGTTTTGGAAAAAAAAAAATTATGGTGAATATTACTTATACAAAAAATTATAGTATTGTTAATATTTACCAAAAGTATAAAACACAAATATTAAAAAAAAAATTCAGTTTAATTATTCACTCCAAAGTTGTGACTAAAATTTCATTTGATTCTTTTTTTTTTTTTTTTGTTTAAATCAGATTACTCTGATTCCTTTCTGAATATTAATAGTTTGTCCATCTTCAGTCGCGTTCATGATCTGAATTTATTACTGTACAGGAATGGATCTGGAATTATTTTTTTTATAGCCACTGTTTAGCCTCTTTCATATTTTCTTAGCCACTTTCGACTTTTTTCAGCCACCGATGTTGCCAACACAAAAAAATTTTCCCACTACAACCAAGCAAAAATCCGCTGAATTCAATTGTACTAATCAAATTAAATCCACTAAATAAGGAATAAGTAAGAAATTACATCAAAAGTTATTCAGTGGATAATTTGTATAATTTTGTTAAAATTCACTAAATTTAGTGGAATATCCACTAAGTTGGTAACACTGGTGGAATAAGCACCTAGGGTATTGAACGTTCATGTCAATCGTGAAACGTCTGATAACAACATACCCTAAACAGTATGCCAAATGCGATATTTGATGGAAAAGTTGTGTATGAACTCAGATTTATGGCTTATAAAATTATTTGTAAGTGACTTCCAAAAGATAATTCGATACATCATGTTCACATTAAAATGATCCAAAATATATTAAGCTCCTTAGGAGTAATTCAAGATTAGCTCCAGCAGAGAATGGCGATTAGGGAAAAATTTTGGTGTTAACGTGATTTATTTTTTCGCCACCTGCTTTTGCCACTTTTAAATAAAAATTGCCACTTCGATTTTTTTGGGACCATTGGCGAAAGTGGCGATCAGCAGCGCGACCCCTGCTGTATCATCTCTACATAATAAATAAATGGTTTTCCATAGTTTGAGAATTTATATTAAATTCACGCAGAAAAGTTATGGAAGCTGGTGTCAGTGAACGTTAGCGATGGCCGGCCATGAAGTTCCGACAAGAATCAAGGCCGCTGGTCGCCAATATTCGCCACACCGGCTTTCGTGACATTATTTTTTTTCCATTGTGATTTTCTTAATAAATAAACTGTATTTGGTCTTAATCAAGCGCCATATCATTTTTATAATTATCTAAAATAAAGGTAAATATAACAAGAAGAGAACCAACATCGCAACAGGGATGGATGAAGGGAGGGGGGGGTTAACAGTTTCTCCCGGAAAGTTAGGGAACAACTCTCAAAATTTATCGATGAAATTAACCTGTTCCATGCTTTGAGTCAGTCTCGAATCCAAGCCGAGGCTTGCTTTACGACTTCATTTTTTGGGATAAAAAGTTCGGCTTATATTCGAGCCAATATGGTAATCCCTCTGAAAGACATTTCCAAAATATTTGAATCGTTTTTGAAAACATTAAAACATGTTCCACTGAATCAAATTCGACCATCTTCGTACTCATTCACTACTAATATATTTGATCATGAAATGTCGTTTCAATGTATATATGTTAGCATTGAAAATTTTCAAAGGTACCATACTGGGGTGTCATTAGAACACGTACCACTGAATTAAATTCAACCATCTCCGAAATTCATAATTACTCTTATGGCAGGTCGTTAGCAGTCATTTGATATATTACATGCCATATCTTAGCACTGAAAATTTCCAGTGGTACCATAATTGTATCATTAGCATGGGTACTACCAAATCAAAGTCGACCATCTTCGAACTTGTTAAGCACCCTTATATATTCGATCATAATATGCTGTTACAAGTTCTTTGATATAATATATATATATATAGTATATCTTAGCACCGAAAATTTTCAATGGTACCATAATGGTATCATTAAAAGAGGTACCACTGAATCAATTTCAACAATCTTCAAATCATACTTACAGGTTGTGAAAACGTACCTAATAGCATTATATTCGCTCTTGTCATTAAGGATAATTTGATATGCTATTTGCTCTGTCTTAGCAATAAAAATTTTAGAGGACATTATAATACTTAATTCAGTCATAGCTCATCGCTACAAGTTATTTGATGTATTACTTGTACTATCTTAGCATTGATAATTTTAGAGGCTGTCATAATGTACCATTATAGCACGTGTCAATGTATCTAAAATAGTTTGTATGCTGAACCATGTTTATCGATTGACGAAAAGGTATTTAATAATGTTATATTCGCAAATAGCTCGTTGCTACTTATTGTTTGATGTATTACTTGCTATACCTTAGCACTGAAGATTGATAGGGGATACCAAATTGATACAATTAGAGCAAGAGCTTTGATATCAATTGGTGAAAACAGTACTTAATAACATTATATTCGCTTATAGCACATCATTATGAGTTTTTTTATGTATTACTTGATATATGTTAACATGGAAAATTTCTAGAAGGTATCATAATGGTACAATTAAAGCAGGTGCCATTGCACCGATTTTGATCATCTTCAAACAGGTTCATGCAATTCAATCATCAATTTTAAATTTACTACACTAAGTCAAAGCCCGTCGCAAAGTTCGTTTTGGAGCCACCAGTGACTGATTCGAAATTTCGACTAGTTTACTAACCATTAGGAACACATTATAAAAAATAAAAAAGAAGAAAAAGAAAGAAAGAACCAGGTAACAGTACAAAAATAATACTGACCTTCTTTAAAGAGTTTGTTGAAATCAAATCCTACATTTGATAAAAAGTCTATGCTTGAACTCTATGAATAAAAAAGTTTTAAAACACATTAGATAAGATTCCTACTCAGAAGCATTAAAAAAAATTAGGACAGCAGTTTTTGTGAATTTTTCTTATACAATCGTCTGAAAGGTGTATCGAAAATGGTTCACCACACAAAACACAATGAGTCAACAGCACTCCAGTGGAATGAAAACCACTTGTTGATGAGAGAGGTCAATGGAAGGTGGTAGACTTCTGCAAGTCTACAGAGAGCTGCTGTTGCCCAATTGACATCTGAATTTACACATAATTATCTTACAATGTACCTATAGATGGATGCTGTTGCATCAGGGTACAACAGCTAAGGGCCACATCAGATACCATTGGTATCGGATTTGTATTCAATGTAATGGGAAAGCACGCCTTTGATGAACACCAGAACTGGACCCGTGATTGGAAAAAAGATGCTTGATGCATCATGTTGATTGCATATATGCAGAATTTGGCCCAAAAACATAAATCCATGGACCCATCATATCCGTTGACAACTGTGTAAGCCATCAAGGGCAGTGTCATGGTGGGAGCTATATTTTACAACAATTGATTTAAAAACTGCATATTGGAAGAAGAAGATATCTCAAGAACTGCATTGTAATATCCTATGAGCATTATTAATGTTTACATATGCGTTTTGGATTAACAAATTGCACCAGCTATATTTCAACGCACAATGAATGAAATATTTTATGATACGATTGGAAGAAGAATCTATTTTAATATCCCTGGATCTCAGAGCATATGTAGGATCATTGCTGAATAAGTGCATCCATTTATGTTAACAGTTTATCCACAAGCAGATGGATATTTCCAGCAGGATAAAGCACCCTCATGCAAGAACATGATTTTTCTTTCCTGCAAGTGAAACACCCAGTTGCTAGATCTCAATTCGATCAAATATTTGTAGGACAAACCGGAAAGGAATATTCGCTCCATGCTTACATCCCCTTCAAATGCTGAAAACTATGGGACATATTTATGTCTGCATGGTATGCAATACCTCAGAATGCTTTTAGCACCTTGTTGGTTCCATACCTTGATGAATTCAGGCTGTTTTGAAGGTGAAAAGAGACAACGCATTACTAGGTAAGTACCATGGAGTAGTGAAAGGGAAGATCATTATGCTCCAGGTGCCAGTCTTGATACCCTTGTAAGAGAGGGACGGGACATGCCACATAGAATAGATATGAGAAGATGGGAAGAAAAACTGAATACCATGCCCCAGGTGCCTTTTACCCTTGCTATGCACAGGGTGGGTTTACCTAATGAAGTAGCTGGACAGTGTATGTCTTAAGTTTAAAAAGTAGATACAATTTTTTGTATATCTAAAGTAAAAGGTCTTCCTATAGGAAAACTACAATATTTGTTTTATTAAACTTTAAATGAAGTGTACAGTTTTAAGTTTTGCATTTCAGACTTACTTGGCTCAGAAAACGTACATCAGGGAATTGGCGTCCAAATGGTCGAGGAAATACATAAAAATTAAAGGACCTCGTTTCATAACTGCAGTTAGAAAATAAAAAAAAGGACCTCGTTTCAATTTTTTTTATTATTATTTTAAGACGTAAATAAAATTATACGTGTACTTCAATTCAAAAGACTGCAGTACCTATCGGTCTCTTTTATGTATTTAAATGTAGATAAACCAAACTGTACAAGAAGAAATTCCATAGCACCCTAGAGAAAATATTTCCAAATAGAAACAAAATTGGTCTCTTGCAATAAAAAGTCACAACAAAATAAATACAGCAGAGTCTGCTTAATGCAATATTATTGGATATTAGCCATGAGAACCATTCAGAGAGAAAGGATACTAAAGGATATCTGACATATTGATGTAATGATACTATACACCATCTGGCCATTCGTCACCGACAGCCCGTACTAGTAAGTTAAACTGGACCCTACGCAACATCAGTATCATGTATTTTGCCACAATCCTTTGAGGAAGGCTTTCCACTAATTTGCGATACATGTCGGCAGGAATCTTGCTCTATTCATCCTTCAAATTGGCAAATAGCTCAGTGATGTTTTTTGGGCAGCTTGACCTGGCTTTGAACCTGCACTCACGAAGGTGTTAATAATGGGGTTGACGTCCCATTTCCTCAAACCAGGTGTTAATAATGCCAGTATAACAGGGACCATTGTCATGCTGAAACAGATATGGGCCATTATCAAAGTGTTCTCACAATGTTAGTAGCACACAGTGCTCCCGCTAGCCTATTTTAGGAGCGCGCTGCGCCCTGCCTCAAGAGTATCGCGCCCTGCCTCGAGAGTATCGCGCCCTGCCTCGAGAGTATCGCGCCCTGCCGCGAGAGTGGTGCGTTCGTTCCCAAAAACAGTGCTTTTCCGCGAAAATAGTTCTGGTTAATTTGCTCTAGCTCTTTCATGTATCCTTCACGTAGATTAAGGCACTTTTCATTCCATTAAGGCAGTTTGTATTTAGAAAACGGTTTCTTAAACATTAAGGCAAAAATATACTAATCAATCGACGTGCCTAATGTATTACTAAAAATTCTAGCGGGAGCACTGGCACAGAATTGTCCAGAGCTGTTTGGTAAGCTTTGGCATTCATGTTTCCGCGAACTAAACACAAAGACCATGATGCCACCTCCTCCAAATTTCACTGAAGATACGACAATCCTGCAAATAACATTTGCCAGGCATAAGCCAAACCTACACATGCCTATGGGATTGTCATAACTGGTAGCGGGATTCATCACTCCAAGGAATGGTTTTCCATTGTTCTGAAGTGCAATGGCGGCTTTCCTTGCATCGCTGTAACCAACAGGTAACATAGAGGGCTGCAACATTTGACTGGTGAACTGCTGCTCATTCTTGAAAACCAAGTGCTACAATCTCCTAGCGGATAGTACAATCACTTGCATCAGTAAACAATGCCAATCGAAAATCCTGTGCCAACGTTTTTAATAAAGCCTTCCAGTTTGACATCACCGACATTTCAAGCATCAACAATTGCAATCTGTCAATTTCATTGTTTCCTGGGTCTGTTATAACCCCTTCGTGCTTTCACTTCAAAATAACATACTCAATGTCAAGTGAGGTATCTGACATTAGTTGAAAATCTCATGGATCGAATGCCCAAACATGTAGACTCCAATGATCCTTTTAAAAAAATAATTTTAATGTTAAACAAATAGTGGACCAATTTTATATAAGTACTTGAAAGGGAAAGGACAAATGATTTTCCCAAATGTATAACAACTTTTTATTTTAATATTATATTATTGCAGTTTCTTCTTTCATTAATTCCAACTGCATTATTGACCATTATGCAGAACTTTTTCTTACTGTGACTACCGTACTTTCTGATGTATATATTTATACGGTCGAACCTCTTAACGAACAACCAATTGAGATGGTTGAGATAGGTAGGGCCGGTTTTAGGAAAGAGTCAAAGTGGCCCAGGCCCTGGGGAGCAAAACTTTTGAGCCAATGGGTGAGATTTTATCAGGCCAATGGGGGCAAAAAATGGAAATCTAGCCCTGAATATCGGAGATATAGAAACTAATCGCTTCAACCAAGTTGTCGAAGTCGGACACTGAACAATATTTTTGTGAACAGTATTTTTGTGAAATACAATTCCCAGTTTTCCGGGATCGCTGGACGCCCTAATAATGCACATATACAACCAAATATTTTGAAATACAATATAATTTTCTTCAGTTATCCCTAACAGATAATCATCCTAACAATCAGTTTTATAAATAATAAAAAAGGCAAGTGTGGATAATTGTAATGGTAAACTTAGAAATAAAAAACTCTTTCACCACAACGATAATAGATTGAAAATATACAACCTGATACTGGAAGTACTTTTCGGAAGCAAATGCTTCCATCATTCAGCAGCCCAGGAGCACCTCAAAGAAATCGAGAGAACTGCCTGTGTCTTGAAACAGCTGAGTATTTATAAGGAACACAACCAATAAAAGAAAAAGCATAAGAATCATTTTCTCTGATTGGTTACTTGGGTCAACCACCGAATTAGAGGGGAGTCGCTGATCGGACCTCTATCTAGGTTAAGTAATAAATTACTATCCGATTGTTGGATAGCAATGCTTTCAAAAGCATCCAGTAGGTGTTTCTTGTTTATTGATTTTATCAAATGTACATTGCTGTTAGGAAAATCGTGGCCTGTATCGATTGAATGTTTTGCTACGGAGGACTGGCTGCTTCTTCCATTCTTCCTGTGTCCCATATGTTCTTTATATCTGGTTTCGATGTTACGCACCGTTTGCCCTTTGTAAAACCTAGGGCATTGGGCACACTTTATTATATAGATTCCTGACCTGAGAAGTGGCGGTATTTTGTCTTTTGGGTTGGGGAAAATGTTCTTGGCTTGGTTAGGGTTACTGTAAGAAATAGAAAGATCAAAAGATTTAAAAACTGTGCTGAGACCTCTGATTACTTGTTTGTTGTAAGGTAATGAGATGGTTCTTCCCTTTTTCCCGGTTGTTTCCATGGTGGTGATATCCTGTATGAATTTTTTGTATCGTCTTTTTCTAAGTAGGTCTGTGATGGTGCGTCTGCTGTAACCGTTCTTTGTTGCGATGTCCTGAATAAGGGAAATTTCTTGATTGAATCGTTCTTGATTGAGTGGGATATTTAAGGCTCTGTCCAACATGGAAATGAAAGTGGACATCTTCTGGTTCCAGGGATGGCTCGAGTCGCTGGTGATGTAATTAAG
>JAHWFO010005168.1:1871416-1883076 GCA_023313115.1 Rhysida immarginata | reverse complement strand
CTTAATTACATCACCAGCGACTCGAGCCATCCCTGGAACCAGAAGATGTCCACTTTCATTTCCATGTTGGACAGAGCCTTAAATATCCCACTCAATCAAGAACGATTCAATCAAGAAATTTCCCTTATTCAGGACATCGCAACAAAGAACGGTTACAGCAGACGCACCATCACAGACCTACTTAGAAAAAGACGATACAAAAAATTCATACAGGATATCACCACCATGGAAACAACCGGGAAAAAGGGAAGAACCATCTCATTACCTTACAACAAACAAGTAATCAGAGGTCTCAGCACAGTTTTTAAATCTTTTGATCTTTCTATTTCTTACAGTAACCCTAACCAAGCCAAGAACATTTTCCCCAACCCAAAAGACAAAATACCGCCACTTCTCAGGTCAGGAATCTATATAATAAAGTGTGCCCAATGCCCTAGGTTTTACAAAGGGCAAACGGTGCGTAACATCGAAACCAGATATAAAGAACATATGGGACACAGGAAGAATGGAAGAAGCAGCCAGTCCTCCGTAGCAAAACATTCAATCGATACAGGCCACGATTTTCCTAACAGCAATGTACATTTGATAAAATCAATAAACAAGAAACACCTACTGGATGCTTTTGAAAGCATTGCTATCCAACAATCGGATAGTAATTTATTACTTAACCTAGATAGAGGTCCGATCAGCGACTCCCCTCTAATTCGGTGGTTGACCCAAGTAACCAATCAGAGAAAATGATTCTTATGCTTTTTCTTTTACTGGTTGTGTTCCTTATAAATACTCAGCTGTTTCAAGACACAGGCAGTTCTCTCGATTTCTTTGAGGTGCTCCTGGGCTGCTGAATGATGGAAGCATTTGCTTCCGAAAAGTACTTCCAGTATCAGGTTGTATATTTTCAATCTATTAATTCGTTGTGGTGAAAGAGTTTTTTATTTCTAAGTTTACCAATCAGTTTTATGTTTTAGGAAAATAATTATTTGTAAGCCTTAAATGCTTTTCTGTACTCTTTGGTTATTGCCTGAAATACCAAAACAGAAACAGCACATTTTATTCACAATTCCACTTTTAATTACTTTCCGAAGAATTTTCAAGGCTCTAAAGTTGAAAGGAGCTCGGAATGCTGTCCAATATGAGAAAGCAAACAGATTATCTGACCTTTAGAAATTGTATACCGTTTTCGAGTCTGAGAAAGGAAACTTAACCACATTATGTGGATATGCAGTGAGATCATTTGAACATTAAGATGACTCTGCTGTAAAATATTTTTAAACATAAATATAGAATGATCTCTTTTAACAGCATTAGTTGTCATGAAATAGTTTGGATATTTCAGACAGACACATAAATGTTAGTTTTTTATTAATTAAAATTGTTAATCAAAACTTGTTACTAATATCAAAAATTTTAAAAACAAAAGACCTTCAACAATCAATTGCTTTCAAGGGGGGCTTGCAATTTCATACAGAATTTGGATAACTTTAAAATCATCCTTTATGGAAAAATTCGACATGAATTGCTTATACAATTGCTTAGAATAATATTAATGAATATACAAGATGAACGAAAATCTTTTACCCCCCTCATATCTTTGATACAAACATAAATTGCAAATTATTCTAAAGGCAATGAATACTGATAATAAAAATAAAAATGCAATTAGACTCAAAATGAACTGTTTTCAGAGCATGGAGGGCTATTTATGGAATTGCTGGGCCTCTTTATATTAAACTGATTATCCAAACATTTCACCACTATTATGTTATAAAGATATCAATTAGAGTCTCAAGTAATTTATATATTGGTTACATCTCTCAACTTTTGATACCGTTCTTCTGGTGTATCGAATCCGTGCAAAGTTTTACTGCTGTTGAGACCTAAAAATAATTTGGTTTTAGTAAGATTTCAATCAGATGAATAATAATATTAATAAAAGTTAAGTATGTACCTGTGAATTCTCCATCTATAGCTATAAATGAGGCTTCTTGAATTGCCGATGAAATGATAGGGAGCTTGCTTTTAAAATCTGGAATGACATTATGAAAGTAAAATTATATCAAGATTTAAAACAATTTAAAACAACCGATTTTCAGTATTACTGAGTTCAATAAATAAAAATCATGATGGGCCAATTCTCTATGCTTATCGAGATTAGGTCTTGCATGCTATGTGATTCAACTTATTTCTGAGATTTAACTTCAGATTTAAGTTCGGAGAAGAATTGAAAGTAAATTTTTCAGGGATCTCTACTGGAATGCATGCATACAGGCTGGCAGAAGCATGAGCAATGATCTTCTATTTTGTAGTTAGGAAGAATATCCATAGATAACATTTTGAAACAAAATAAAAATCACTTTATGTAAGGTTTGTGATATAATAGGACATGTTTTAAGTATATGATGATAAATTTGTTATGTGTTGTTTGGCCTCTGTAAAGTTTACATTATCTCATTCACAACACCTATAAAATACGCTACCTTCCAAAACTTAAGCGTGAAATGCAAATTTACAATAACATTTAAGTCAATTGGAGTATGTGCCAAATTGTTTGTAATGTTGCATCAGAAAATTCAAATGTGGAAATGTTTTTGAACTAATTTATTATCCTGCCTAATAATAAGTTGGATAAAATAAGTATTTCCTTCTGGTGGTTATCACTTAAGTTGAGAGAAATTCCATGAAAACTGCAATAGGCATGTTTCCCCCCCATCACATCAGAAAGAAGATGTTTGGATGATGCAACATCTGTGATCTCATGGTTATGGACTCCGTTCTCCAAACCACAGAAACAGTCACCAGATGATCTGTTTCAGGTCTCTTGAATGAGAACTGCTGCATAGAAATATTAACTAGACGTAATGATCAATCAACAGTGCTTATGTAAGGACAATGTAGAACAACCAGCAGGATGTGTGCCATTGTACACAACATGCGGACATGACTAATTATGCAGAAGTGAAGACTATGTCAAATGGACTAGAGATCAGTGGAGCAATGTCCTTTTTAGAGGAGTACAGCTTCTCCATGGAACCAGATTCTCTGCAAATCTGGAGAGCCTGGAACTAGATGTCAGTTCATTGATATCATTTAAGAGCCATTCCTTTGTGAATACAGTTCATTGATGAATACAATTAATCAGACGAACAGATCACTCAAAAATGAAGCTGAAACATTTCTATCATATACTTTAAGCTTTTCTGGGATACTAAATTATACAATTACCAGTCTATTTAACCCCCTTCCTCGGATTATAATAATACAGCAGTTGGTTTTTATTGGGAAAATTGTACTAGTACATTAGATGCCTTGCAGTGCAAAATAGGACAACATATTTTAATAAGCAAGGAGCTCCATAACAGACCAGTTCCATATTTATTTCAGTGGAAAAATGACAAAAAAGAGGGAGGGAACAGTTACACTATTCCCAGGTTTCCCTAGTAGCTGATATAGCCAGCCCAGCGAAGAAATTCCTTGCCTGCCGTCTTCATATATTTGGGGCGAAAACCATCCCTAGCTATTCTCATAAGAACATGTATAAGAACATTCAGTACATGTATAAGAAATTTGAATATGCAAAATTGCAGGCATGCAGATACATTAACATATTAAGTTTAAGCATAGTTTGCTATTGTTGATCGAAGCTGCTATGATAACTGACAAGATTTGGTATGTTTGTTATAAAAGTTTGTTATATAACTGCAAATGTGAATCAGAGGCTGCAAGAAATCAACAAAGCATGGGACAAAATTCAATTAAATCCAGAAATATAAACCTTAACACCCCCCTCCCCTCACTCCAGATATTCATCAAAAGATGATAATGACCTCATAAATCAAGTCATTAGTGGAATCAAATCTCTGGTAAATATCATGAGAACTTGCATCCACGATTGGAAATGATCATACAACTGCAGAGTTTGTTAGGTACATTTAAAGTAAATTGGTAAAGTGCTCTAGCTGGAAAAATGGTTATTCCCTTAGTTGAGCGAAGGCAAAAAGATCAACATTTGTCTATTTGTTCCGCACTCATTCTGCAAAATGAAACTAACCCCTTCTAATTTGAATTATGACATGTGAATGAGAAATGGATCCTATATAACAATTTCCAACGTTCAAGATTGGATAGACAGTCGTGCATCTCCAGCAAAAAAAATCAATAACTGCAAAATGATCAATATTGTAAAGTACAAATTAATAAAAACACAAAATCCAAATATAGTTGAATCTCCATATCTCTAATTTTGTGGTACCGGAAAAAACATTCAAGATAAACAGGTTTCGAGATACGGTGGGTTACTTTTAAATCAAGATATCTTAAAGATATGGTGAGAATATGGAGAATAATAGAAGATAAAATGGCATGTATATAAAGAGTTACATCAAGTACAATTGGAGCCACTAGCATCAGAAATGCACAAGCTGTGCATGCTCAATAGTCTCGTACGCAAACGAAACTTGCCATCATGATCGAAAAATGTTTTCATGAATTTTTATCATAACGTGCGAGAATCGTCTAATTTTAACGGAAGTGACATCAATTTTTTCATTTTTGTTAAGAAAAAATTTCTTTACGAAAAATATCTTTATTCTAAAGTTTTTAAACGCCTTGCACTTCTTTGGCACATGAAGTCAAAATTCGAGGTTTTCCAAGAAAATATTTCGAGATAATGAGAAAAATTACATTAAATTTATAGAGAACATGTAGAAAATAAAAATTTTTTGAGACATCGAGGTTCAACTGTATTGCAATAAGGTAGGAATTTTAATTTAGCTGCCAAGTTTCGGTAATAGCACTCATCATCACGACCACAAAATAATTACCAAAACAATGACCACATGTTTCCTTTGTCGACATCAGTTATGGAACCATGATTGTCGGAGAGCTTCTTAATTTGAATGGCAATCTTATGGTCAGGATAGCATTCCGCCATTTTCCAAATCTTCCTCACTTCTTAGGTCACTTGTACGCATAGGTTAGCATGGTCCTAGGAGTTGACTTTCAGTAGGGCCATCTCGATGTGGATCACTATGTTGACATAGTCGTCTTTCATAAGGTGCTTACACAGGTTATACTTCAGGCCTTTGCTTAGGAAATCTTTTCTTCTTTGTTGAAAACAATACTCATAAAATTTAAGGCACAACTATGAAAGAAGTTATTTTGTGCCCATGATGATGGTGTTATTCCTGAAACGCATCGGCTGTTATTAAATTCCTATTATGTTGCAATATTTGGATTTTTTGTTTTTTATTAAAAAGAGACCAAACATGTTCTCCTTCATGATGATGCTTGCCCTTGTACAGCAAAATTAACCAAATAAAAGTTAAAGGAGTTAGATTATGAAACTTTGCCACATCCAACATACTCATTTCCTCAAGGAAGCAAAACTTCATTAAATCAGCAATTGAAAAACGTCCTATATGTTAGGAGGTTATTTCTGTTTACGAATCATATTTTGATAAATACAAAAGTATTGTGTTTATCATTATTCCCGAATTCAAATTGATAGTTCAATAAAAAAAATTTCCAAGTTGGCAGGGTTTTTGCTGACCTTATGGGATATAACAAGAGTGTTCTGCGATTAGTCAATTTATTTCCGATCGTGCGTAATCTAAGTTGCTTATAGCTCTAAAGTGCTTTCATTCTTGGACAATCATTTTAGGTGAGGAACTACAATGGTATTTCAATATGATAGCTACAAATCAGGTAAGAACACGAGGAAGTATACACAAGGAAATGAATCACCAACTATATCAATCTCTTTTCGATATTTAAGCGAATTGAAATATGAATTTTTAATTTTATTGAATCAATCGACCTAGGAAAACTAATAAACGTTAGAATTAGGTATGATCCAGTACTGGTATGATCTAATGAAATAAAATTATGATGCTGTGTTCATTATGACCGCATAAGCTAAACAAAACCATGGGATAGGATCCTCCCTGTTCATGTTTACAACCGTTTTTTGATCACACTATGTGCATATCATAAATTACAATTTCATATTTCCACGGTTCTTTATTTCATTGTATATATTTCGAATTTTTTATCTAAAACTATATTAAAATAGCATTAATTTTAATGGTAATTGATGGTGATGATGGTGATAAGTAAAATTTGCCGCCTTACTTGAGCGTGTAATCTCCATTTTTAAAGTACCAGTCGTAATCAATGCATCGGGATTTCATTTTATTTCCAGGACGGCGAAGGAGAAATTCCAGATATGAATTTTCACGATATGAATCAATGATATAGTTATTTAAAAAATGTATTTGCTGAAAAGAGATATTTATTAAAATTTCAAAATTAATTATTATTAAAATTCGAAATTACTTTATATTATATTTGTAATAAATTTATTTATTAGATATTAAAAATTAATATTTAAAATAAATAACTAATAAACATTAATAATATTTAAAATTTATAATGTAGAATATAACATTATATCCTACCTATGCTTCTATGTTTACTGATCTTCTGCTCCCTAATTCAAATTGACTATTAACCTCTACATGAAACACTGTTTTCATTATTATTACTTGCAAGTTGACAGAACTGATTAATTTTGTGACTCTAATTTTTTTTTTTCAATTCAATAATTTCATGCTAAATGTTATTACAATGAACTAAGTAACGCGATGATAAAAAGAAGATTTCCTGTAAGATTTTTTTAGAAAAGAAATATAGATTTCACGAAACATGATACTGAAATTCTGAAACAAGGACATTTAGAAAAGAAGTTGCTAGAAATCCTTTAGAAATTTAGATTTGGAAAGAAAATTTATACAACAATAACTGCATCACGCAGCAATTCTTTGTAAGGCAGACTTGAATTAACTCATCCTACAGTCGCTTTCAAAAAAAAAATTGTGTTTAAATAAATAAATAAAAAAAAAAAAGATAAAAAAAAAATTGGGTTGATTTTTATATTTTATACATTTTTGCAATTTTTTGAAATTTTTTTTTATTATAATGGGTCGAATAACAATTACTTGAGTGACCAATCAATTTAACTGCACATTAAAAAGAAATAAAATTCTTCAAACACTATTAAATTCTTTCTCCGAGTTCTCTAGCAAAACTGACTTCTAGTGACAAATTTCAAACCTTTAATGAATTTATTGAGTACATTTCAACAAAACTGTTTTATTTAAATGAGCAAGTAATATGCCTGTAGGGTAAAGCGAATGTTCGTTGAGTCTATCAATTAAAACTGCTCGAAAGTAATGCATCATAGCACGTATTTTCATATAAAAACTTTAATTACAAGCACACACTTTTAAAGTTTACTATTGTTAAAAAAACACACTTTCCAAACTCTTTGTTGAATTCAGAAACAAAATCTTTGCAAGATCAACTTTTTGTAATTTCTATAAAGATATGCCCTTTTTTTTTCCTACGTTTATTTGTGTAGAAATTTAGTGTTGAAAAGCGCAAACCAGAAAATTTAAATTAAATTAATATTTTGAAACAAATTTTAAATATGTTCGTTTGTTGTATTATTATTATTATTTTTTCTTTATCAAAATGTAATTGTACCAATTATTTTATAAGAGACGAATGAAGGGAGAAATATGTTACAACGATAATTTTTAGAATATGTTCCAAACATGACTGGAAAACTCAAAATATAACGCCTTACACACCTACCCAAAGTTAATTGAGCCAAAAATATAAATAACACAGGCCAACGATGAAAAAACTACTTGAATAAATTTCCTTACTCTTTTGGTTTTTAAAGTGATGAATCTGAATCTGCTTTTAAATTTTTTCTATCACGTTACATTTCCAAGTTATGCACATAGAGACTGCAAATCGTTAAAATTGATCAGGCCCCAAGATCTGAATTTAAAATATTTCATTGAGCAACAAGATATCTGTTAGTGACAGAAAAAAAACTTAGGTTAGATACGGATTCAGTACACAAAAAAAAGCATAAGAATCAGCTCTTAACTTTAAAAATGCCTTTAAAAGGTTATTTTTAGTTGGCCTGTGTAATCTAAGTAATCAATCAGAAAAAATTATTAATAAAAAAATTATTAATAAAAATTTTATTTTGATTAAAAAAAGATTAACATGTAAATTTCAGTGAGAGCTACTATATAGTTCGGAGTGTTTCAAATTTATTAAAAACATTTTTTTTTGCCATTGCCAACCAAAAATGGCAATAAAAAACATATACGTAACTTATATTGAGGTAGCAGAAATTTGGAAATGCAAAAGTAAAGAAGTGTTGTCGAAATTGCAAAAAAAAAAAAAAAAAAAAAAAATTGGTAGAAGTGTTGCTGTCATGTTAATCTTAAGGCAATGTTTGAGATTCCGTCGATTTCGGTCGCCCATTTTCTCAAAATCTTTCAAGGGGAAGGATGTGATTAAAAATTGTTTTTAGACTAATGTGCTGTTGCTCTACAGGGTAGCAAATGGAAAATTTTCTCTATCTTTAATAGTTTTCGAGCTGGCAAATAGATCACCTTAAATTTGGGGGTTCATAGCAGTTGAAAAGGACGTTAATACCAAATAAACCAAACCAACCAAATTTGGGGGTTAAGGTCAAATTTGAGTGCGGCAATGAATTCCCCACCCCCTTATTACCTGTAAACAACACTCATGAGATTTCGCCTACCTGGCAGCTTTGAGATATCTGCCATGTTACCAGATTTTTTGGACACCTGTTTAATTATTTCAATTATAATATGCAACAAAATTTTTCAATCAAAATTTTGAAAATTAAACGAACCTCGATTATCAGAACTAATGTAGAAATTGTACATGACTTTCTCGAATCTACTGATGTAAAAATGGACCAAGTGAACATCTTAAGTGTTATACTTCTCTTTAATTTAAGATATTTTTTTTTCCACCGAAAAGACGTTTTAATGAACTATAAAGTTTACTTCTTCAATTTGATCTTTCATTTTATCTAGATAAAATAATTTTTTGGCTTTATTAAATTTTTAGTTTCTCTTTATGTTCAATAAAACAGAGATGCGCATTATTAATTTCATTAAAAGAAGGCTAAAAACCTTGATATTTTTAGCTTCTACTTTTACTAACTAGGATTAACATTTAACATGAATATTCGACACTTTCGTATTTCTACTATAACTTGGAGCAGATCTATTCCAACGGTCACATTGCAACCATAATAAATGTATTTTAATTTTTTTGCCAAGTTCTTTAAATAATAAATGAATACAATGTACTAAGCGTTAACCTACTTCCCTTCTTTTCCTGTTTAAATAACCATAATGAATTCTTTAGAAATTCAACGAATTTTAAACTCCAATTTTCAATAGATAGTAGCTAAAAATGATTTTTATTATCAGTAGTCTGCTGTTTAAGATAATCATTTTATTGCATTTCTTCCTGTTCCACCTCATGAAAGATTATCTCATATTCCAAAGGTTGAAGAGTTTCTTCATTGAGTTTAGGTAGTTCCAAAGCAAAATATGAATCTTTTAAATATTTCTGCTACAATTATTAAGAATTTATATCATCATATAATCTACATTATTAGTATACTTCATAGAATATCTCAAAAAAGTGACATTCTGGAGCTTTCTCTAAATAGATCTCGAAAATATACCGCACCTTTCTACATAGCCATTATTCATCTGATAAAAAATATTAGCCTCTTTGTAGGGTCATTCTGCTGGCGATTTGTGATTACATACTCATATATGTATAAAAATTATTGAATCCTTTCTAGATCACGATGAGTCTGAAAGTTGTTCTCTATTTTTTATTTATTTCTAAATTTGTAATTTGTATGCTCTTTATATTCAGAGCTTTTGAATCACCATCGCAAAACGATCGGTCTGCACGTAAGAGACATTGACAAAAATCGCATAACACATTGAATCTAGATTAAGATTAATCCTATTGAAACCATTTCTTAATACTTTTAGCTGTACAAAGGATAAAAATGAAAATTCGAAATACAAATTATTCTGAGCAAGTGTGCCTGAATCCATTTTCATCGTTGAGCGCCTACTTGAAAAGTTCACAAGGTAAGCTTTAATAAATATTCAATACGAATAACGAGGTAACTTAATTAAAATAAATAATATTTCTTCCTTAAATAAACCATTATCCGAATTTTTGTCTTAAATAAACCATTATCCATATTTTTACTTCGTTTGCCTTCTTTCCCTTTCTTGATCGTTGAACATAGTTGTTGCTATAATGTTATTCTTTATCTTATTATAATCGATAAGAGCTCAGTATCATTATTCGGTTTCATGATTGCTGAATTTCAAAAAAAAACTGTTTGAAAACTTTTTTTTGCACTGGAAGAAAATTAATTTGTATGTAAATGTCAGTTATAGTTTGTAAAGATGATCATACAAAATAAAACTAACTTACTTTCATTTATACAGGAGAATACTAAAAATTTACAAAGACGACATTTTAAATTTTGAACTCTTTAATATAAGTTTCGTAAATGTTCAATTCTACGAAACTTTTTTTTTAAAATTGTTATAATTCGCACACAAAAGAATTCAAAGCATTTTTGCTTAACATTAATATTTTTAGGTGCAATTTTTTTTGTTATTTATTAAGAAATAACCATTAGATTATAGTATTGAAGCATATTCAATTTTAATTATTTTTTTTATTAGCGAACAGACGAAAAGGTCGCTATAATAATGGTCACGGAAATAAATTTTAAGATTATTAAATTAAAATGTACCTGAGCTTCTTCATTCGAGAGCTATTGATTTAAATGAAACTCTACTAGTAGGAGAAATGCAACCAGAAATTAATTTCAGTTAGCATCATTTCATTATTTTTCCTTTTATTTTTATCCCAAACTTTATAAATATCCATGGATTTAACTTCAAAATACGTAAACATCCTCGGCAATATATTGCCTAAGCTCTAAGGAACAAAACCCAGGCCTCTGTAAGTTGTTATTTTAGGGTAACAAATTGCTTTCGACGCCTATTCAGGGGCTATAAAATCGTTCTGAAAGAATATAATTAGACACAAAATAGAATGTTAAATAAATAATGAAGTCTTTATTGTTTCGGAAAGAGAAAGAAATTTTCTTGTTAAGCCAAACAGGCATTATTAGTCTAGATATAAAAACAGTTTCATAGATATACGAGATGCGATCAAAAAGTTCCAGGACTGGTTCTTTTCAAGAGAAAGTACGTATTTAAATATATTCATTTAAATACATTCAATTAAATACATTTACACAGTGTTCCCTTTAAAACAGTCCCCTTGCGAAGCCATACAATGAATCCAGTGTTCTGTAACTTTAGGAATGTGTCATGGAAGCTGTGTTGCCAATTTAGTATTTTTTTCATGCGCTTGTCTTTTGCTTGATATCACGGTCTATAGATATTCATGGTCATCGAGCTTCGGCCATTTTCTATTGTTTCGAGAAACAGGAAAACTATTCCCGACCGCAACCTGCGATAGAGATTTTCATTGAAACTGAATACGAAAGCAAAGTTTCTGTCTGCCGATAGGGTGGCGCTGCACGCGCAGTTGGGCAGATTGTGCATGCAACGCCACTTTTCAATAGAATTCCCGCCCTACCGGGAGCTAGAAACGTTAGCTTCATTTTAACAATGGAGCTCGATGACCATGAATATCTATATTTAAAATGAATTTAGTCTCCTTATAATGGGGAAAATCGTGAAATA
>JAHWFO010005168.1:1769470-1866416 GCA_023313115.1 Rhysida immarginata | reverse complement strand
AGGAGACTAAATTCATTTTAAATTTAAATTTAAATTACTCCTTAAATCAATAATGAATATCTATAGACCGTGCTTGATATTATTAATAAGAATTAAACAATGCACAAAACAATGAAAACGGGTTTTTAAATTGGACAAAACTGCCTGAAATTCGCACTGAATCTGCTCAGTCGTATCAAAACAACGACCTTTCAACTGGAGCTTCATTTTCGGAAAGAGCGCAAAGTCTGCAGGAGCCAAATCTGGCGTGTAGGGTGGTGTGGAAGCGAAATCATGTTGCTTTTCGCAATAAACTCGCGTGTGAGGAGAACTCGGTGAGAGAATGCACTGTCATGGTGGATCATCCAGTTTTTTTCATCTCACAGATCTGGTCGCTTTCGCCGAATTTTGCTCGAATTTACTCGTTCTCAAATTTAATGTCCATCATAAAATCACAGACGATCAATGATGTCAACAACAATAAAGAATAATGACATTTATGCTATTTAATTTAATAACTTTCTGTTGAAATCCCACCGCCAAAGAAAGTAATGTTAATTCCATGAGAGTTAAAAAATTATTTTCAGCTTAATTAACATGTTTACCATTATTCAAATGTTCAAAAATTCTGGCTATCAGATATAGGTGCACGATGCTATTCGTGGGCTTTTCCAGGCAATTCTTTAGACATGTGCCTGTGTTAACGCGCTCATAGACGGCTCGATCCAGTCTTTATTATTGTTGACATCATTAATTTTCTCAAGACGTCAATGCACATGAAACAGAATACTTTGAAAAGCTGATTTATGAATATTAGGGCTATAATTTATTATATTTGTGGACTTGTGCTATCATTTGTTGGCGAGATACCCAACCAGTTCCGTAACTTTTTGATCGCCCCTCTATCAATTTACAGATTGTTATCAATACAAGTCGTTAAAATAAACTGTTAACGATTGTTGATAGCCATGGCCATAACAGTAAGCATCATCAGCTCTGGGATACTTTACTGATGTCTAATGGTTTTCAACAATGGTCTTCAGTAATACTTAATAACATTTGGAATCTCAATGTTATTATAAATGTTATTAAAATACAAATGTTACTCTCTTACAGAATTTTGAAAAAGTGACTTAGCAACTATGTCTTGGATGCCAATTGTTATTAAATTATACAAAAATCATCATAAAGCACCAGATTTTTAAACCACGACTTAACAATCTTTGATTTAAAATGAATGAAAAGCTGTTAAGTCGTTTCGCTTAACAACTTCTGACCCTTAATTTTTGGATTTTTTCCTCCATAACCAATTAGTTAAGAATTATGCACCCACTCCTTTTTTAAAGGTGTATTAGTCGAGAAGCAGATGGCGATATTTCAAAGAGCAAACAATAAAAACGTCTACTTAAAACAAGTTAAACAAAATATTGCATGTCTAGTAGTTGTTAAAAATAATTCTCATAGAGTAAATTATATTAGCCAGTTTTAGCACTGTAGGAGCCCTATGTGCAGAAAATTCAGCTTTAATGTGAGGCCCTGTGCAATTGCTCCGTTTAGCCTGCCTTAAATCCGGCCCCGGCTCCTTCTTTAATTTTTATGTAAGGTTTTTATATAAATATTGGTTCCGCCCACCCTTCTGGGTTCTTCAAATGGGAAACGCTGTTCTATACGATAATAAATCATCATATTCTCATTATATGACTTTTTGTTTCATCATTCCATCGTTCCCTCTGGCAGAGTATATGTTCCAATTCCAACTCCTGAAAACCCTGAAATCTGTTATGTAATTAGATCTATAATTTTGCAATATGCTGTGTGGTCAGCAACGTATTAAAAATTCTCACACAGAAAGAGCTTAACAAATTATGACCCCGAAAGGCGAACTTAAAGAGTTTATGTTTCAGAAATTGAATTCTTTTCAATATGACCGGTTCATCATTTAATTTATTGAACCGTTTTCTGATGTAATGTAGTACTGGCCTCCAGGATACAAATCTTGGCTTACACAAGGAACTCCCAAAACGCTTAACTTGACATATTTTGGTTCTATACTTTGTCCAAAGAATATTTGACTTCCGATTTCAATTGTTAGAGTTTGTTGTAAAGTAAAATTAACAATATCTAACAATTGAAATTGGAATTCAATTGGACACTACCTGTTTTTCTTCCTTTGGACAGACTATAGGCGTGAATAATTAAATTTCCGACTTCAATTATTATATATTGTTGCAATAAGAATTTACAATAAATCTCACAATTGAAGTCAGTAATTTAATTGGTCTCGCACAATCTTTCTGTTATTGGACAGATCACCTGTAGACATAGGCTGGTCCGACCTAGAGACAATCTTTCTTTCATTTGTCTCTGGTCCGACCGATACTGAAGGTAACTGACCAAATCATGATATACTGGATTTTTATTTGCTTGGTCTTAACAATCAAGTTTGTTATTTTTAAAACAATATTTTCTTATTGTATACAAAATCCACAATGCCAAACAAGATTAATCGTGAGCGCAAAATTACATTCGGTCGCCATCGGTTGAGTTTTTTAGACACAGGCATCTATACTATTATTGTCATTGTTTGGGGAAGCCAAACTCGGATCAAGTCCGGAAGCCAATCCCAGAGGCGGACCCAAAAGAGGCCAAGCCAAGGGACTCAAATGCAAGGGAGGGAAAGTTACGCACTCGTGGGAGTATGGATGTTTGGGGGTAGGAATTTCCTTACTATGAGACAGGTGTTTAGAATTGTGGTTTTCTGTAAGGTTTTGTATAAGTGTGGGTTTAAATTTAGTGTTGGCAGGCTTTTGTGTAGCGAGTGTGGAATAACCCCAGTGGCAGAAAGAACGATAGGAACAATGTGTACTGTTAGCTCCCCAAAGGCGTTTTATTCCGTGTGCAAGATCCGTATATTTAGTGATTATGTCAGTGTATGTCTTTTGTAAATTGTGTGTGTCGGGGATGGAGATATCAATTATGTAAGTCACTTTGTTTTGCTTATCTACTAGTGTAATGTCTGGTCTGTTATGCGGGATATAGTTTATGTGTGGTGTTCTCTAAGAAAGTATCGGGGATATATTTATAGTATGGAGTGTGAATGTCCCTTAGCGTATGTATCTTAGCTAGATGTTGATGTATGATGTTGGCTACCTGGTTATGTCTGTTTAAATAATCTGTCTGCGTGAATATTTTGCAACTGGATATGACGTATTGGATGGTTTCCTCTGCGATATGGCATTTCCTGCAAGACCCGTCAGTCGAATCTTTGATAATATGTTTTCTGTAGCTTTTAGTGTTAAGAACCTGGTCTTGTATGGCAATCATGGTTCCTTCAGTTTCCCCAAAGAGACTCCCTTCACTCAACCAAAAGCTCGACGCTTTTTTGTCGACGTGCGGCTGGTTGAGGTCAGAAGGATGTCTACCGTGGAGTTGCTTTCCGAGTCATGATTGAAGTTTAGTGCATGTTGTAGGAATGTTATGGGCGCTCTGCATGCTGTTCAGATTCAGAGGTGTGTATTTTGTATCAGCCATGCAGACTGCTTTGTGTAATGGTGGTGTTGTTTAGAGTAAAAGAATTCTCTGAGTGACTGAGTCTGTTTCTGGTGTAGATCTATTATGTCAATAAGACCTCTGCCTCCCTCTGAACGAGGCAGGGTGAGTCTTTCAATAGCTGCGTGTGGATGGTGCTTTCTGTGCTTTGTAAGCAGTTTTTGTTATTATTATTATTATTATTATTATTATTATTATTATTATTATTATTACACTTTGTGCGCTCACTTGGAGCAAAATACTACTAATTATTGTTGATCGTCTTGTTGCTTGCTCATAATCCAATTTGTAAGTAAAGTTTGTATATGCTGTTGATGATTATTACATTTAGGCGAGTCATATTTAATAATTATTTGTCGAATATCTAAAGGCATCTCATTCCACCATTGTATACATTTAAAAGGAAAATATTTTTCCCGTGTTACTGAAATTATCCTAGGCGATTGTATGAGTAACAATTTAGTACTTGTACCATAATCATAGAAGGATATGAGTGACAATTTAGTACTTCTACCCTTCTATGATTATGCTTCTACTGTCCGGCGCCTTATTCAACCAGTCATAAATAAAATGCTGAAGTAAAATGCTTTTGCTAATTCAACGTTTCAATAGAATTAAAATTCAATTGATTAAGTTCATTACATGTTTTTGGGTAATCGATTGCTTTCTCTGTAGATTTAAAGCTGCTCGTAGCATATTGTTGTTTGCTACCTTTAATTTCTCCTTAGAATGTTTGTAAGATATTAGTCTATAGGCTATTTTTGGCAAAATTTTGGCTTTTAGTATTTTTACCATTTCTTTTTTGGTTAAGGTTCGACGTAATTTACCTACTAGAAATCGTAGCTTATTGCATTGACAAATGAAATTCTCTATCTGCTGAATAAGTATTATTTAATTTATTGTCGAAAATAATACCCAGGATTTTTTTTACGTTTCAACGGTTTTAGTTATCTTCTTATCTATGACCAAGACGGTACTTTTAAATTTGTTGATCCTCATTCTTCTTTGCATGAACCATTCCTGCAGCCTATCCATGTCCTGCCTAATATCTTGGTCCATTTGCTGCACGGCCATAATATCATAAGTTTTCGTTAGGAAAATATCGTCAACAAAAGCTCTCAATTTAAAAGTCAGAAGTAGCTTGAAAACAGTCGCCAATAATGTTGCAAAAAGTATGTTCCGATGGCTAGTAAAAGGTTTGAAAGCCACATTCTACTCTGTTCATCCGCTGGGAAAACAGGTCTTGGATTAATCTTAAAGTCTGACCTGCAATACCGTGCGCTTTTAGTTCTTCGAACAGTTGTGCTCGTGACACTTTGTTAAAAGCTTTTGCAATATCCACGCATATTATGACTAAACATAGTTTATTCTCTAAAGCTTCACTAGCTTCAAGTAGTATTGAAAGTAGTAATTCTTGGGGGGATATGTTCAGCCTTCTTCTGTATTGTTTTTGGAAAGAATCTCCCATAGATAATTGGTCATAGGTTGGAATATTATTTTTTCAATAATTTTGTAGATCGTTGGTAAGATCGAAATGGGCCGAAAGTTTTAAAAATAGTCCGTATAAGTGCTTGCTGTTTCCCATATCTTCTGTATCAGATGCGCCAATAAGCAATTGCCTTGATAATCCCCGTTTTCAAAACGTTATGATTTAAAAGTCCATCATTCGGATTTGGTTTTAATTGGGTTGTTTTTCTCATCCAATAAATTTCTTGCGTTAGGCTAACTGGCAAAAGCCAATTCATTTCAGCCTTCAGTTGAGATACCTTGATTGGTGGGGGTAATTTTGTTTCCTTAGGATTGTCAATCCATTTCAGGTAAGCCATAACTTTGTCCTCCTTTTTTGCTCAACCTTTACCCACAAATTTCCAAAGCTGGAAGTAATAGTTCGTAATTATAAAATATTAATAAAAGTCAATGTCTGTCTGTATTCGCGAAAATAGGTATATTAATATTTGCGAAAATCTCTACAACGTGTAACCAATGATGCCTTAACATAGTCCGGGAAAGGTTTTTTACTACTTTGCCATGGATTTCCTCGGTTTTATGATTGAAAAAACACCCGCTTTTCATGCAACAATTTATATTTAAATTTATAAATTCAACAATAATACTATCTACAACAATATGACAAGCCAACAGTAATAAACAGCAATCCACTCTTACACTGAACATTATTAAAATTACAAAAAAATATGACTTTTCATGTAACGGATTTTTTCTTGGGAATGACCCTGGAGAATTCATGGGTGAATTAAACCACTCGTGTTAAAGGTTTGACTAGCCTGTTAGTCAAAGCTATTTATTGAAAATGTTAACTTAAACAACCTCTATATATTCATCCAACCCGAGCAAAGCCCGGTATTCTAGTATCTAGTACAGAGGGTAGATTATCGCGAAGCGATAATCTGCGGCACCTACTCCTACGAGGGAGTTTTGCGCCATCCCAGTAAATATCGACTGCTACGAGATGACAGTAGCAGCCGGAACCGACGGCTTAACGTGCCCTCCGAAGCACGGGGGGTTTCATGATGGAAGAGCCGCTGGCGGACAAACAAACCAGTGGCTGTACCAACTGCTGGAAAACCAGCTATGGTCACTTGGCAAATGGGTCAGACTAAAGTCCTCCAACAGCCGTGCAGCCCTCAAGCCCTGGCCGTCACCCAGCCAGCAGCTGGCCGCGCCTGAAGTTGCTGAACTCCATCGATTGGCAAGCCAACCGACGAGACAACCAGGCCACGACCACCTAGTATTACTCTAGTAAATCGTAATTTACAAACAAGAAAATTGGTTTTAAGTTAATATGAGTTTGTAGATATGAATTATTGATCTAAGGAGTTTAAATGATTAATTTAAATTTAAATGAGTTCAGTCTCCTTTTAATGGGGAAAATCGTGAATTAATAAAAACAAAAAAATAAATAATAAATAAAGTCACCAATCTTGAAGATACTTGTGAGATGGAAGAAAACTCAAAGGATGTAGTCTATTGAAGATGCTGTTGATAGTACAAATAAACCCAATCTATTGAGGATGTAGATGAAGTCTTGTGCAGATAATGTTGATAGGGGAAAACGATAATCTTGAAGTGCAGATGATGAGAAAAATTCTCGAAAACGTTTTTTTATATAAATTTTATCCTAAATATTTGGATCACCCTCTTCAAAATTTCATCTGTACTTCAAGATTATCGTTTTCCCCTATCAACATTATCTTCACAAGACTTCATCTACATCCTCAATAGGCTGGGTTTATTTCTACTATCAACAACATCTTCAATAGACTACATCCTTTGAGTTTTCTTCCATCTCACAAGTTTCTTCAAGATTGGTGACTTTATTTATTATTTATTTTTTTGTTTTTATTAATTCACGATTTTCCCCATTAAAAGAGACTGAACTCATTTAAATTTAAATATGAGTTTGGTAAAGAAATTAGTAGAGACTTTGCAATACAATTATGGCGAAATAGTCGGAAACTCTGTTCTCCCGTTATTGTATTGCAAAGTTTCTACCAATTTCATTGCTAGAATACTAAGAACTCACTATGTAACGAGTTTGGTAAAGTTTTTAATTTTCATTTTTTTATCTAATTTATTCTTAGAATATTATGTTTTTAGACAATACGGCACTTATTTATTGTTTATCTGAATATAAATAATGATTCACCCATTTTTTTAGGTTATCGAAATATATTCATGGTGGAAACGTCTGGAAGACCCTTACTACTAGCTCGTCAAGCATGTGCAGTCGAATCAGCTGCTCTTCACAATCCCTTAACCCAGGTCACAGTGTACATGACATCAAGCTTCATCGCCTTCAAGCAGCAAATAATGCTTGCTTTAGGCAGGATTCCAAATGTGAAGATAAAATTCTTGAATCTGACCACCACGTTCAACGGAACACAATTATCATCTTGGTATAAATCCACTTCATGGGGCAAAAGCCCTTACAAGATTTCTCATCTTAGCGATGCTGTACGTTATTTCTTTCTTTGGAAACAAGGTGGAATTTATCTCGACCTGGACGTCGTTGTCTTGCGACCATTAAATGATCTAAAAAATTGTTTGGGCTTAGAAAGCCACAATGTAGTGGCAGCCGGTGTTTTGGCTTTCGACCAAGCTCACCCCTTCATAAAACTTTGCTTGGACGAGTTTGTCGACAGTTATCGAGGACGCGACTGGGGACACAATGGCCCAGGGGTGCTTTTACGTATTCTCAATCGTGTGTGTGATGATACGAAAAATTTGGCGGAACTTGAAAGAGATAAGTGTATGGGAGTCAAGGTTTTACCAGTTTCAGCCTTCTATTCTATTCCTTGGGAGAAATGGAAAGACTTCTTTGATGCTTCTATCTCGGAATATGTGATCAATAAGTGGAGTGCGAGCTACGTCATACACGTGTGGAACAAATTTAGTGCGTTTACACCTATTCAAATCGGTTCTGGTCAGCCGTATGAAATAGCAGCTCAGCAACACTGCCCAGCTGTCTATGCAGCAGCTTCTTATTTAGGACGTTTTTAAAAAATTTTAAATTCTCAGAGAAACGATATTCGATCGATTTTTAAATAATGAAATATTGCTTTGGAACAAGATAACCTGAAAGCGTAAGCAAGCCGTGAGAACAAAAGAAATAAAATACCTCCTATTTATATTTGTCAACGGCCTATAATATTCATTTAATCTCCATTCCTTATAGTAGAGAAGTAAATATTCAACTATATTTTGGTAATATCGTTATTTATAGACAGTACAAATTTTCGATGCTAAAGATCTCATACCCATCTCAGAGGTTTATAACGAATATTCTCATTTTTATAGAATATTATATCCTTACATTTATATAATATAGATTTAATCAGACGATCCTCAAGAGCTTTATTAATTATTAATGCAATACAGGGTCTTTCAAAATGGACCATTTGAACCATTACTAAAAGATAAATTATATTATATGAGCTCCCTTTATTATTCTTCAAGTGTAATTGTGCTATTCCAGCTCTGCCCAACACGGTACAACATGTTCTCATCAATGGTTTGTGCCACATCTCGAAATTAATTCACATATTTCAGAAGTGGTTGTTTGTATACAATATGGCATGACATCCAGTGAAATCATTTTGAAACACCCTGTATAGAGGAAATTTTTAGGGAAGCGATAGAGGGCATAAAACTATAAGCAATAAACGTCTTTTAAATATGTGTGATGTGTTCCCCTTACTTTTTTTTTAATTGCAGGTCCTTTATACTTCATACTTGTTTTTTATAAAGAAATTATACATGCATAGCTCAACAGATAATGCTCAAAATGGCTACCATGAGCTCTAATACGAGATTTCAAGCTCTAATACAAATGCAGCATCATGGACAGTCTTACTCTCTTGTTGTTGGGTAAACGTCTGTTAGGAAATTGTTCAGCCTATACACTGAGTGGCCAAAAGTTTAGAGACACCCTTTAATAACGAGTTGGTCTACCTTTAGCTCTGATCACAGACGATATTCTTCTTGGCATGGACCCAGCAAGATGCTGATACCGTTGCTGAGGAATGTTGGCCAATGCTGACATAATGGCAGCTCTAAGTTGGGTCAGATTAGATGGTGCCGTTTCCAAGCTTTTAAGTGATCTTTCGACGTCAAATGCTCAATAGGATTAAGGTCAGGGGACTGAGCTGGCCATGGAAGCAGACTAAACTCTGATTGACGTTCCTCAAACCAACTTGTTACCATCTCCAGAAGGTAACATCATAACCATAGACGAGTGCACATGTTCGGGAATGATGTTGAGGTAAGCTGTGCTATTCAGAGTTGTCCACAGATATCAAGGGATCCAGTGTATCCCATAAAAACATTCCCCGCACAATAATTCCACCATAAATTTTATTGGAATTCAATTCAAATGTAAAATAAAATGACTTCTGATGGTTGTCCAGACCATGCGCAGTGTAAAAGCAATTTTCTCCGTTTTGATCTTCGCTCAAACAATCAAAATATTTGCTTAATTGGCCCTACTAACCCACCCAAAATGAGCAAGCGTTTCTGTTGATTTTGGGGTGCTACCTTTCCCCCCACCTATTATTATTAGAATAGACCATACTTTTCTTCCTTTCCCCTTGCTGGCGCGCTAATGCAACGTACGACGAGCGTTGCCGTCTCCCCCCCATCAGCCTGAAGAATTGTCATTTGGCAGGAGGGGTCCATGAACATGTGCTGTTTGCGCCATAATCTGATCCTGCTATCTGCATGATGGAGCAATGAAATGAGATTCTTCGAACAGGCTACTTTTTTCCGCTCCTCAACTGACCAATTACGTCGTTCCTGGGCCCACAACAGGCGCCTTTTCCTATTGTTCTGTGATACCAAAGGGACTCTTGATGGTCTCCTGCAGCTAAAGCCCATCCTTTGCAAAGTCCGTCTTGTTGTGCGTTAGAGTATGCTTTGTGATGCACCTGCATTGAATTCAGCTGTAATTTGTCGTATTTTTGCGCTTATGTTGGTGCGGACTATGCGTGCTGCTCGCCTTTCACCTCTCTCGTTCACCAGCCTTTTTCGACCAGAATAGTCCTTATCGTTTGAAGTTTTTTTTTCCTCAACTGCCACTCTCTAAACACCCGAAATACTGTTGGGCGAGAAAATCCTAAAAGAGCCGTCGTTTCAGAGATGCTGGCACTAGCTCTTCTTGCACGACGATCATCCCTCTTTCAAACTCACTTAAATCTTTCGTCTTACCCATTTTGACAACTACATCGTCCGAAGCTGAACGTTCCTTATATAAGCAGCTCTGTGTTATTACATCACTCTACGTCACTTTCGGACTGGTTTACTTTCAAATACGGGGTGTCTCTAATTTTTTTGCCACTCAATGTAGATGCCTTACTTCATTAGTATTGCAATTAGCAGGTCCATATATTGATTCTATCATTGACTGATTAAAATTTTCAAACCTCCTGTATTTTATCAGCTCTTAAAACTGAAAGTATAAATGGCAGGGCAATAAAGCTACAGGAAATGCAAGAATATCTCAAAAAAGTTTCTTAAGCACATAAAATTTAATAACATTATGCCATGTCTCCATTTGGCACAAATGTTCTGGATTTTTTTTTTCTAGATCTTTATTTTCTGGGTATTAACTATCTCCACCAACAAAGTTCCAGGAAATAAAAAGATTCAGAAATAATTATCTGGATAATAACTTTTTGACGTCATAACTAGGAGAATGATGTCATAACCAGAATCTTTGAAGAGGTGGATAGGCATGAATACCACTTCAAGTAATGATATTGCTATCGAAGTTCAATATAAAAATGGGGTCTGAGGAAACAATTCAGTCTGGATTACGAGATTCAAAGAGAAATAATGCAATATTCTAACAGTTAAAGCAACAAATGGCAGCACATGGTTTTCTTCGTAGCGTGAAACAATTGAAGTTGAAGTTGACCATGTAGCAATTAATTGCATCGTGATCATAATGTAGTTTGACACTAATAATAATAATAATAATAATAATAATAATAATAATAATAATAGCAGAAAATGTATACCTAACTTTTTACCTTATTTTAACAATTTGTAAATAGGAGATTACTCAATTAAGGTGGTGATTACTCAATGAAAATAAAATTGCAATTTGAAAATAACAGAAACGTTCATGATTTTCACCGAAGTCACCCAAATGGGTGGATTTACAGTTTCGTGCAAACTTTTGGGTATACCATCCTCAGATAGGATAAATCACCAGAATAAACCAAAGATATCCTGATAAAGTTAGACGGTCCTCTAGAGGTCGGATAGCCACTTACTCCTCGTCACGAACCTTTCAAAAAATTTGTCACGTGACCTCAAAATTCCAGAACTTTCAGGGTCAGGTGGAGACTCCATTATTTGTTCAGAGACAAACAAATTTTAGATCTTTTCATCTAGGTTTTTTTCCCCTAGAACTTCAATTGTGGGTGGAGACATAGCATTAGTATCAAGAACAATATGCAATATTTATTCAATTTTTTGCTACGTTTTAAGGATAAAAATAAAGCAATGTTATTATGAAATGATTGTCATAATGATTTCTTCAGAGTTCTCTGAAATTCCGATCAAATTTCTACCATTTTCTGTTTAAAAACACGACGACCAGCTCCCTCACATTATTTTAGAACACTTTCAGTCGCTAGAAGCTTCTCGAACGTACCTTAACAGTTTCCCTTGATGTGTATTCATTAGTTTCCTATAATAGTCGCGCCAACTGTCCCGCGAGGGCGCTGCAGGTTTTCGCCATTACTGCAATGTGAAATGTGCGTTTGTTTGGCTTGTGTGTAGGAGAAAAAATCGTTGTTACACGTTCTGTTAGCGTTTGTTTCTAAACTAGACGTTTAATACTATTAAATATGGCTTCGAGGTCTAGTGGAACATGTTGTGCAGTGGCGGGATGGAAAAACAACTGGAGAAAGTTGAAGATGTGGAAGGATGAAGACTGTGACATTCATGAAGATGAAGATGAAGAGAAAATACGTTGGATTGCCGCGTTACAGAGAAAAAAACTACACACCAGGAAAAAATGCAGTGGTAGTTGTTTTTTTTTTTGTTTTTTTAATTTGATTGAATCTGGGGCTAAAGATTATATCTTACCCTGGGAATCGATTGAAATTATTCACCATCCAACGTTGATGCTATTTGGATGTGGAATTTTATCACCTATTTCAGAAATCATATTTTTGCTTTTATTAAAGTTATACTAAAAAAACGTTTGTTTTATTTGTACTCTTTACATACTACAACCATCTATGGTTAATGAACTTTTCCACAAATGAATGGATGATTACTATTCTAAATTAAAGACTAGTCTATTAATTTTTAAAAATTTAAGGGATGAGTTAATAAATTAAAAAATCCGCCGGCTTGGTGGCCGAGAGCGTTGAGGCGCAGGTCTTGCCGCTCTCGTAACCAGCGAGTCGCGGGTTCGAATCCCGCCGAGGGCATGGATGTTTGTGTTTGTCTATTTCACCATCATCCTTTCATCCCAAACAGCTAGTCTCCTGGATAAAAGGGGAGATGCAGGCTGAACTATCCATCCTATCCATCCAAATTAAAAATCCATGTTCTAGTAATAGTGGTCTAATAATGTACTAATTTAGTAGTTAAGAAAGCCACAACTTACCTCCAAGTTCAATAAAAGCCATTGGTAAATCACTTCAATCACAGTAAAGGTGCAAAAACGAAGAAATACCTGTGCTTTAGTTGACTTGCACACAAACGCACATTGCAGCAATGGCGGATGGGCGGGGCCAGCCAACATGGCCGCGCCCTTAAGATTTATGGGAAACTAGTGAATACACTCATCGGTAGTTTCTTTTTCATTGAAATTATTCATTTTTTTCCCGTATACTACACGTTTTCGCGCGCTATAGTGGCATCGCCATTTTGCTTGAGCCAGCCAGGTGGCCGAGAGGGCTAGGGCGTAGGCTTTCTAGTTCTCGAGTCCGCCTGGCCGTGGGTTCGAATCCCGCCGTGGGCATGGATGTTTGTGTTTGTCCCGGGCTGCGTACAGATATAACTTGTGTAAAAGGCGCAAAATGACCTTAGTAGTCGACGCCTAAATTTCTAGATCCCCCCTCCCATTTTGCTTGATGCGACCGTGCCGCTTTGTAGTGAGCAGTAGATCAACTTCAAGTCATGAAATAATTTTTTTTCCTGTAGTGTTAATTACAATCCGTTCTTTATCATAATTAATAAGCAAAACGTGAGAGGTTTGAACAGAACGCAATGTATATTGATTTCTCCTTTAACTATTATAACCCTTTTTCAATTTTTAATGTAAGACATTCTTCTCACTTATTTCATTTCTGTATCAAATTGTATTACATTATTGTTGCTTTATTTTCTGTTAAGGGTTTCCTGAAAATATCTTCCCAATTTCTCATTCATTGTTCCGTTTATTAATTTTTTTATGATTTGTATTTGCTGTTTAATTATACATAGGTTTTTTTTATCTACATTTTTACAATTCTCATGAACAATACAACTCAGAACAGCTCATATTTTTCTATAAAGCCAATGATTTGTCTAATATTTTCTTTTTTTCTTTAGTTAATATGATATTTGCGCATACAGCTTATTTTATCCCTTTAACAGATGTATATTTTTATAATACATTTTAATGATTCTTTTTTAATAATATAATATACATATGTGCTATTTTTATGATTTAAAACGTTATAAGACAAATACTGTAAATAGATCAAAAATTATAATTAAGGATTGAGGGAGGAAACATTAAAAAAATAGAATAAGTCTGGATATTTGTATTGTTTTTTTTTTAACAATATAGGTTACAAACATTAATTTGAGATAAAAAAAATTCCCGTATAACCGTGTTCAATACTCAAGCATATATTTAAGAGGCTCTACAAATTAAAATTTTCTTATTTTCCAAAGTCGGATGAAGTAAGGAGCGGGTGAAGTTGGTCTGCGAGCAGGCGGAAATGTTCGCTCCCACCGGCCACAATAAACACTGAAAACTAACGTAAAAAACTGCTTAGCCAAGAGGCGTAGCCGGATGGGGAGAAGGGGTAGCATGGGGGCTGCAGAACTGGTGTCATAAGCGTAGCAAACTTGTAATGGGCCCCTCACCCCATCCCAGTGTACTGCTAGCAGTCCCGGCTGAACTTAGTACCACCGCACCATTTGGAACACGTAAGTACAGAGTGAGTCAAAAGTCGCAGTACACCTTGTTTTTTCGAAAACCTTGCAGGAATTGGGAAATCTGATTATTCCAGTAAGGTACGGGTGCGGTGGTCTATCTTTTACTGTATGTACCGAACATGGCCGCCATCTTGAAATCACCATCTTGAATCTAAGTAATTTTTTTTAAATGGAAAGGGGGTCGTGTGATATATCAAATAACATGAGCATTTTCTAACAATTTCATTCCTGTAAACAGATTTGAAGTAGCAGTTATGGTTCAACAGTTACAACACATTCTGTTTGGAATTATAGGCTGGACTGTTCTCCATAAAGGACAGTCATTTAATGTGTTCAACATGGTGTCCCTCTTGGTCAAGGCACATTTGAAGGCGCTGAATCCAATCATCATGCACTCGTAGAAGGATTTCCGCAGAAATGCTGGCACACGTTTCTTCAATACGTTGCTGGAGATGATGTTTGCTTCTGATTTTCTCTGCATATATGAGTTGCTTTAAATGACTCCACAGATAAAAGTCAAGTGGTGTGAGATCAGGTGATTTGGGTGGCCATTCCACATCACCACGTCGGCGAATCCAATGACCAGGAAATTGAACATCTAACCACTGAACAAGATACCTTGTGCAAAAGAGGGATCTTCTCGATGTAGCTCTAGGGCCCACGTGCAAAACTGCATACTAGGTGCTGGAGTATCTGAATCTTGAATGGATGCCATTGATGAGCATGAAGGATTCGTACGATCGATGACTGGCTGATTCCACATTCTGCCGTCAAGCGTCGTGTGCTGTGTTGTGGGCTCTTGACGAAGGACGCCAAGATCATTGTTGAGGTTGTCTCGTCAGTAGCACTTATTGGATGGCCACAGTCCCAGTTTCTCGGAATTCTGACAGTGTTGTGCGAAATTGGAGGTCTTTCTGGATTCCGGTTGTTAAAATCTGCAGATATGACACGGAAACTTCGTTCTCCAGACATCAAAATGACCTCAATTCTCTCCTTCGTGGTCAAAGCCATTTTCACTTACCTGCTACAAAATGAAACAAAATGTGTTGTAACTTTTGAACCATAACTGCTACTTCAAATCTGTTTACAGGAATGAAATTTTCAGAAAATGCTGATGTTATTTGATATAGCACACGACCCCCTTTCCATTTAAAAAAAATTGACTTAGATTCAAGGTGGCCGAATTCAAGATGGCGGCCATGTTCGGTACATACCTTAAAAGAGAGACCACCTCACCCATACCTTACTGGAATATTCAGATTTCCCAATTCCTGCAAGGTTTTCGAAAAAACAGGGTGTACTGCGACTTTGACTCACCCTGTACAGTCGGGTGCAAAAAGGTTTTGCCTGCTCCGTAAGAACTGAGCGTACTGGATGTTGATCGGTTGCAAAATCAGTACTTTTCTACGTGAATTGTTTTTTTTACGTGATTTGGATAATGGACTGGACCAAGGACTTGAAATTATATGAAGTTTTATCATTGTAATATATTTCCACTTATCATGGAAATATATTTTCATATACTTTTTAGAATTTTTAAGTTTATTTTGTTCTATAGGTAGATCATAATTTATTCATGTTGGCTCAATTACATTCCTTGTGCTTAGGGAGGGGAGGATGTTCTTTTAAATTTTAATTTGTAAATTCTTCTGTTTGAATATACAAGTATCTTCTATGAATTTTATATGTAATCCGTGTATTTGCTTATGACGAGGCGATTGTTTGTTGAACATTGCATTTAAACAATGGATTCACACATAGTAAACTGCAGCACAACTTCTCTTATTTTTCAAGTTACAATGCTTTTGTGTGGCATTAAGTACGTATTTGAATTACATAAATTTACAAAGGATTTATGCGGAAATCATTTCGTTTGTAAAACGGGGGAAAAATTAAAATTAATACAAAGACTGGTTTTATATTTGAAAATATATATTTTTATACAAATAAATCATTCAACATTACACATTGACAAAATATGAATAGACTATATACAGTTTTTGTTTTTAGAAACAATTATAACAACATGAGGTTTATTTAAATGAACCCAACACTATTTACAAAGTAGTGATTCACATACACTAATATGACTAGACAATATATTACAGAGTAACTTTGTAATTGTTTCAGTTTTTGGTAGCCAGTTTCACTTCCTTACAGAGAAAAGTTTTGGAAGATTTGGGAATTGTTCTTCATGGTTGAAATGATTTCAAAAATTATTGACAGTTTTATGAAACAAATAATGAAACGTGATAAATTAATGATAAATCTATAAATAAAAACAAAAAACCAAACAATAGTTCGAATCACTAAAAGAAGAAATGGATGAATCTTCTTCTACAAGAAAAATAGAAAATCTTTCAGCTTTATCTTTTCTTGTAGAAGAGGTTCTTTAGTATTATAGTTTAATTGTCTTCCTTCTTTGTTAATATTTCAAATGTTAAGTTATGTGGCATAAATTGAAGTCTGGCAATAAATTAATAGGATCTATACTTTTTCTCCTGTATTGGTAATCCTCCAAATTGCTACAGCAAACCAAGTTGGTCCGTCTCATACCAAAATTTAAAATGAGACAGTCATTGGAATAGATGCTTAATACGTGAAGGCATAAAAAAAATGAAATCCCAGACTATGCCATAATAGCGTATGGAAAGCTTCAATAGGCTTCTGAAAATAAAGTTCAAGAGGACAAGCTTTCTGCTGAAGGCAACATTATAACCTACGATCCGAATGAAGATTAAGGTGGGAAATGATTTCATAAGAATAAACAAAATGGGGAAGTTGCATGAAAATTTTAAATTATTGTTTTCTTTATTCGTTATCAATATCAAGAAATAGTAATTGTTTTGTGAAAAATATCCATAGTTATTTTTAAAAAAATTATTAAAGTTGACACCACAAGAAAACGATACGTCATAGCCTGTGAGTCGTAGCCGACGAAAAAGACAGGCCACGGCGCGGAAAAGTCACCTGATCATCCTAGGCTGAATAACAATGTAATCATCATTGTTTTCATCTTGGATTTTAAGAATCAGTATTCTTTCGTTTGTTGAAAACAATGAAGGTTGGATTGTTGATCAGCCTACCATGGTTAGGTGACTTTTCCGCGCCGGGCCTGTCTTTTTCGCAAAGCCAACTAGAAAGACAGGCCGGGGCACTGAAAAGTCACATAACCAAGATAGATCGAGCAACAATCCAATCTTCATTGTTTCCAACAAACGAAAAAATACTGATTGTTGAAATGCAAGATAGAAACAATGATGGTTAGATTGTTGCTAGGTCTACTTTGGTCATGTGACTTTTAAGTGCTTCGGCCTGTTTTTCTCGTGAGCTACGCTTTTTCGTAGGCTACGCCTGTGAGTATTTTGATGTCACTTGCCTGATCATAATTATCATCAACAATGGTTAAAGCTTACACCCAACAATGCTTAATCATCAGATCGAGCTTCACTTGCACATAAAATCATTGCGTTTGGTGGCGAGGCCAACGAGAGACAGGCCAGGCAACACCTTCTAGAAAGAAAGCCAAACAACTGAAACGTCATACATTGTTACATCATCATAAGTCGACCAAATTTATGGCTTCTTATTGGTAGGAATACGGTTAACAATGGTTGAAATATGATGATTAACAATGTATGCCGTTTCAGTTGTTTGGCTTTCTTTCTAGGAGGTGTTAAGCCAGGGCACTCAAAAGTCACATGATCATCGGGGTCCGGCCAACAATCCATCCTTCATTGTCTCCATTTTGAATTTTAACAATCAGTATTTTTTTGTTTGTTGGAAACAATGAAGGATTGATTGTTGCCCGGACCCTCATGATGATGTGATTTTTGAGTGCCCTGGCCTGGTCTCTCGTTGGCCTCGTTTGGTGGAAAGTGACGTCAGATATCGTTTTCGTTGGGAGGCGTGGTTTCACGTTTTTAGCGCTAATTCTAATAAGTTTCTTTAATATTTCTAATAAATTTAACTACGATTTTGTATTCAGCATAACACAATCTGTATGAAACACTGCTTTAATTTGTAAAAAAAATTCCATGCAACTTCCCCATTGAAAAAATGTTCGCCTACTATTAACTAAAGATTTGGAAATGAAAACTTTTGCTAAAAAATTTCCAAAAATCCTTTTGAGCAATACTGAGAGGCATAAATAAAACATGTCAGACGATCTGCTGGAACAATTACAATTGGACCTAGAAATAATTAACTGGATAAATTTATAATAATTATAAATTACCAAGACTGAAGGAAAGTGAAAGTTCGAAATCAAAAATGAAATATGCATACTTGTGTACCTTTTTGATTTTAAAGGACATTATCCATAAAGAGTGAATAATTTCTGGATAGGGAGAAAATCAACACTATACAGAAAAATTCTCCAAAGACAACTTATTCGGTAAAGACAACTTAAAAGTCTAATAAAACTTCAAAAAAATCAACAGTTGGTTCCAGAACTTTCCAGAACTTCGTCTCCATATCTTTGCCTGGAGTTATTTGAACCTTCATTTCATTTTGAAAATCTTTAGATACTTTGAAGATACAAGAGAATTACTTTAAAGGTACAAGAGAATTACTTTAAAGGTAATCAGATTGTAATTGTTTGAAGAGGTAAATAAATTCTTTGAATAACATTAATTCGTATATTTATTAATTTGATGTCAGACCTCGTATTAATTTACTCAATCACAAATCGTTTCAAAATGTTTAATATTTGGTTTTAAACATAGAACGAATGTAGTTTTTTGGAAACAGAGAAGAATTAAAAAATTAAAAAATTATGCAGAATCTGAATAAAAAAAATGTCCATCTGAATAAATAATGATCATAAAACGAAAGAAAAATATCAGATGATTAAACAATGTTCTGCCTTCAAACGTTGAAACCGCTCTACGCATGTCATAAATTAAACATTGATGACTTATGAACAAATATTTACATCACAGATCTAAGGCTAAAAAAATTAAGAAAAACAAACAAGACATATTATAATGACTAGGTTTGACAAAAATTAAATTATAAAAATACGTTTAAAACGCAACATTATAACAAAAAAGATGACTTATCATATAAAGTTTTGTACCATTTCTCAGTCTTCTGACTAGACTCTAAAATTGCTGCAACTTTCTTAAAAATGGCAAGCTTGCACACAACCAATTAGATAAATTAAGAAGTATTATGAATCCATTGGAAAATATTATTGAATTTGTTATTAACATTTTTACAATATCTGTACAAATCTTTTTTTCAATGTCTCTGCACTATAATGCGCTTATTAATATTATTATTTTTTTTTTACAAGAATAAGCGAAAATTTGCGCACGTTTCCTAAAAGAGATCCTTTCAGAAATAAACTTGAAAATGAAATGAAAAGGGCAGCGATCAAAGAATGACAACACATATATATAATACATATGAAATTCACATTTATGGTGTCCATCGAGAGAAGTTGTACATGTATATATATTTATACGGCAGGATTTCTGATAATTACGTGATATGAAGTCAAACGAAGTTTTCATTTCGGAAGTTAATGGTCGGAGCTGATCCGTGGCGGTTGACGGACACGGCATGGCCGTTCTTTTTAAGTTCTTTAAAAATCGAATTTTTGTACTCTTGGAATACACTCAAACAGCTAACGTAATTGTCACTGTCGTCACGCTTCCTTTGACGGTATTGGTGCGACAAAGAACGCTTTGGACGAAGGCCTCCGAAAGTTGTCTTAACATCGCCCTCGCCCAGGAGACACCTCGTTGCCGACATCGTTGGACTCCCGGGAAGACTGCTCAGTGGAGTAATATCGTCCATATTGATACCGACGTCACCAACAGCTTCTCCGTCAGAAGTTTCGTAGCATTCGACTATCTTCGGGAGAGACGTAGATAATTTCCTCAGTTCTCCACGATTGCCCAATGGTAAGGAAAGGAATGGTGGTTCAAAGAAAGCATCGTCGGTTGGCGATTCTTCTTCCAAATCACTCAGCTCTTCAGCCGGCATCTCTTCCAGCCAATAGGTTCGCATTTCTCCTTTGCCCTGGAAAGATAATGTATTGTTCTAGAAATTATTACTTTTAATGATTCAGTAACTGCTAAAACTGAGATTAGAGTGCAGCTTTAAGTATCTTATTGTAAAGTAATACGATAAACTAATTCATCCCATAAACCATCCAACTTTAATATAGAAATAGACACAAGATTTTTTACTGGATGGCCATTAGCTAATTTTAATAATCTATTTTTAAAAAAATAAGTTTGTTTAGATTACATGAGAATCCATTCAATTGTCGTCTGCTGCTCCTTCGTAGTAAGTAGTTCCATTGCTTTCATGTGAAGTGGATTCGTGCGTATCGTTGAGTGGTGGAGGAAAAGGGTTCCATAAAGCGCATTAATACATACGAGTTTTAACTACATGAAGCGTAGCATGAAGTCTTTGTATGGCTATGTGCGCTCAAGTTTTTTCATTTTCGCGGTTTATTTTAAAAGAAACAAAATGTCGCGATTTTTTATTTTGTAAGGAGATACAAGTTCAGATGGTTCCTTTGTCAGTCACTTCTCATTAAAATTTTTTATCGATCTTAGAAATCTACATGTAAATCATGTATACATTTTTTAGCATATTTTATTTCCATTTAATATATTATGAATTTTCACTAATGCATCATCTGGAAGATCCCTGAAAAGCAATCATCTCCGAAAAGGCATTTTTTTTTATTTTGTCGATTCTTTCGTTACTCGATCTTAGAGATAAGTTTTTGACGAAACGGTGATGGAGTCTTCAGAGAAATGCCATTTCGCTGTCGGGATTACGGGTCTACGAAAACGGATCGTAGAGCGCCTCCTTGTCAGAATTCCGCTATTTCCTATTCTTAATAGTTATTTAACGAGAAACACGAGGCGCCTGAAGGAACCGTTTCACGCGAAATCAAAACATTTCAGCTCTTCTCCCTTGAGAAATTTATGACGTAAGGAGAGAAAAATTTTCTTCGGGGATTCAATTTGTTTTTTGGAAAACATAAAAATTTTGTATTCTTTAAAATGGGAAGAACGTCGTAGTGCGAGGCATAAAATTAGAGTTATGGAGAAGAGAAGCTTTTGAAGGAGAAGCAAAACAACTTTTGGCGCCCAATTATTTTAGAAGGGGGAAAAGACTTTAGAAAGTATCCAGGAGCAGTTGAAGGAAAGTTTCAATCCTCGTGTTTGATTTTTGGTTTCATTCTTGAATAAGAATATATTCGAGCAATTTTTTTTATACATTCTGAAGGAGACGGCACGAGTATAGTCTATAGACATATTTGAGGGTAAGTAATGGAAATAGTAACAGAAGTACATAGCAAAATAAAAATCATTATATATTAAAGAATTATATAAAAAATTTAAAAAAAACTAGATGAAATTTAACATTGGAAGCTAATATTTAAGTTGCGATAAAATTTTGATAAAACATTAAATTTTATTTAATTACTTTAATTTGTACTAATCCTCTCTCTTGCAATTGAAAAGTTCCCAAACGATCCAAGATTTCTTTACACGCTTCGCTGACATGAATCTTTAATGCTATGAAAAATAAGAGTACACAAACACCATTTTTAATAAGTTCTCACTTGTTAGATTCGTGGTTTATTTTCAAATTTTATAACATTTAACACTTGAAATACGCACGTTCTCCCGTGGATTCCATTCTTGAAGCTGTATTAACTGTGTCTCCAAAAAGACAGTACCGGGGCATTTTTAGTCCAACGACTCCAGCTGCACAGGGACCTAAAGAATTTACGATAACATAATCATTATATTATTGCCGTTGCCCCCATAATGATATTTATTATTTTCCATGGATTTTCTGGGCGATTTTTCCCTTTATTTATTTTTTCAACCTTTTCTGTATGTGATTTTTCAACTTATAATTTTTTTTATTTTAGAAAATAAAAGAAAATTACATTACTATTCAAATTACAATAGCTTTAAGCTACATAAGTGAAAACTAAAAAAAAAAAAAAAGAAAGAAAAACTAATGCCGGAATTGAACTCGGGATCCTACAAAAATCGCATCAGCAATAACAAAAAAAATTTAAATAATTCAGTCATAGCGCCATTTGCGACTGAAATGACAACTAAATTGAATTCAATAGAAAGACAAAACATTGAAAACATTACAATAAGAAATAAGCGTAATTTAATTTTTTTTATTTAACTAGACAATGTGAAAATAAAATCTCAGCATAAATTTTTAGTTGTGAAAATAAAATGTCAGCATTTCAGTGTAAGAATACCGGCACGATTGGAGAGCTATCGGAATGAAAACGAAAGGTGAAGAGAAAAATTAGACCTACAATTTCTTATCTTTAGTATTAGAATTAGTTTAATACATAAACGAAGTGAATGCTGGAGAGTTTATTACATTTATACTTCTCTAAATTTAATTTGAATGAAGCTTAGAATACCGTAAATTGTGCAATACTTTGAATAGTAAATAGACGATGAACGTAGACAGAAGCTCCTCGAATATACTAAAGATAATATACATTTATTAAATATTAATGATATATAAACCTAATATTGGTTTCATTATAAACGTAGGGATGTAAGTTGAAAAAATATAAATTGACCAACTTTCAATTAGATTTATTTACCGAGCAAACATAGGAAATAAAATGAAGAAGAAAAATAGATCTTGTTATATAAATAATGGAAAACGAATGGACTCATAAATATTTCATTACTGCTATAGCAAAACCTATCTCCTCTTCAAAGGCGATACGTTTAGATTTGTTTTTTTGTTTTTAATTAATAAAATATTTTTCTTTGCACAGTTATTTATAACAAAAATTGAGTAATGAAAGATAGTTGGATGTTGTTCAAAGTTTATTCCTTTCCCTTTATCCACTTGATTACACTTGACCAATTTAATCATATACTGAACATCTGGTCTTATTCCCATCTATATTTTTGGAAATAATTTTACCCCGGAGAGAAAATTAAAACAATTCATTACAAACATTTGATAGTGCAATTATAATATACCCATCAAAATTATTTTTCCACAATGTAACATTATTTTTGTCCGGTGTGCACTGCCCTGCCAAAAAATATCTAGACATCTTTCTTAATGTAGCCCATTTGGAAAAGATGCAATCAGTAACATGTTAGACCACCGCAACACGACGAGGAAGGCTGTTAACAAGTTTCTTACAATCCTCTGGCTTTTAAACCAGGGTCGTCCAAATCGTGCCGCGAGCAAAGCCGAGTAGATAGTCCAAAACTCAGGAGGGGAGTGGGTATAGTTTTTCCTATGCAGTGTTGCCAGACTTTAGGGGGCGATTCCGTTAAATGATTATTTCTTTTGTTACTGATGCTTGCTTGTTTTTCGTCTCGCATAACATGGCGCACATTCCGAAAAAGCATAAAATCACTGAACTAGTATTTAAACCGGAGTGGGAGAATCTGCTTAGTTTTTTGTTTTTTTTTTCATTTAACACAGGTCGGGTTCTAAATGCTTAATATGCAATCGTGTACTATCGGGAAAAAGAAAATACAATTCTACCTCACATCGAGAAAATTGTCAGATTAAAACGAAGGAAATAAAATGGTAAAGTGCCTCGTTTTTTTATTTTTTTTTTTACAGTATCGAATTGATAATTAGCAACTCGACTTTAAGGAACTGATCAACATAATGTGCAATATGGGGGGGGGAAGGAAAATTACCCGCGGACAGAAATCTTGGACAGCCCTGTTTTAAACGATCCAGTAACTATTGACGATTGATGGCGAATGGCTTGTGCAACTGTACGAGGCGCTCCAGCACATCCCATTTCAGATCAAATTTGGTTTAAATCCGGATTCTGGGCAAGCCATGGCAACAGTTTGATGTCAGCATAGGTGAACAACGCCTTTGTTGAACGAGCAGCATGGCATGCAGCATTGTCTTCCTGGAAGAAACAATCTGGTGTATTTCCAAAAAAAAATTTGGAATTGCTCTAAGAAGATAATTTTTCCAAAATCTCTTAGCATCTTGGGGCATTAAATCGCAGGTGAACACTAGTTATGGGTCCACGCTTGCTGCACAAAACCTGGTCCACACCAGAAACTAATTATGGAGTCTTTCACTGTGGCCACGAGGCATTCTTGATCGTATTTACTCATTTGCATGCCTTCAGACCCAATTAGACTGTCAGATTGCTGGTTCTTTTTCTGGTTCTTCCAAGATGGCCATATCATGAAGAACATTTGCACTGGTGGATTGATGGGCCATGAGAAATAGGGTCCATTGATGTCCTGAAGTGTGCTTTTGCGATTCTTCATCACCACCTGCGAAAGAGCATTTTGGTCTCTCTTCGACATGAACTTTTGTCTGGAACGTTTTGCTGTTGTTATTGCATCTTTCTTTTCGAACTTTACACAACATCATAAATACTGTATATTTGATGCCCGGTCAAAACACTGATGTCGCGAATTGATTTTCCATCATTGCGGCACCTTATGATAACCCCTCTCTGAAAGTCAGACAACTTGAGACTTTTCGGCATTCTAGCCGATGTTACATTTCTTTTACATCAACATTGAATTGCGTAATGGGAGTTGAAACTGCAGAAAAAATGTATGTCCGAATATTTTGGGCAGGGCAATGGCAAAGGTCATAGCGAAAGTGAAGAACTCTACTATATTAATCCATGCGCTTACAAGTAAACAGCTTATACTGTAATTATTATTTTATTCAAAAAATTAAAAGAATTTAAAATTTCAGAAAAAAAAGCAAAAAAAAAAAGGAGGTTGGTGACTGTTTCCCTAATTGTTCTAACCAACTGAGCTATTCCGGAAAGTGAATGTTCCATGAAGTCACACGTCAGTCAGCTCAACCGGCAAAGTCGGGAATCCTGCTTACTCTTAAACTTAGAGCAGCGAAAACCGTGGTCCCTGGTTCGAATCCAGGCCGAGGAATTTTTTCTTTGAGACAACAATTCAATTTCTTTTAAGAAAGTTTTGATGGAAATTATACAATTGCTCTATCAAATTGATCCGCCATCCGAATTACCATTTGGTATCCATTCCAGGTTTGGTTCATCAATATGTTCAAGCTCCAACAACTGACAGAAGATGAGTAGCTTAAGGATTCGTTTGAAAGACTCATGATAATTTATAGAAAATGCTCTTGTAAGATAAGAAACTTGTTAATGTGAATATGTGATATGTAAAGCGGCAAAAGAGTATTTTGGCTAATAAATTGAATATTTTTGTAATGATTTTAAAAAATCTCTTTTAACAACACTGGCAAGCGAATAATGTCAATTGACCTTCTATTAGCTTAATTTTTATCCTTTCGTTAATTGTCTTGTTTTGCAGACAATACAATGCTTTGAAAAACTTGATAGCCTTTACTTAACGAATTGAGAGAGAAATCAAGTTGACAAATTAAAAAAAAAATAATCAATTAACAAACTGGACTTTTTTCCCCCTCCACTTTAAACTCTCGAGCAAATTAACTGCAGTTGTTAATCTTATTAATGGCTTTCTGTATAAATTACACTAGATCAGAAGAGTCTAGAAGGATTTCTATTGTGAAGGTCAGTTTGTGCTTTCGAAATAAATTGTTTGTTTTTATTCCAGGACACTTTTTCATGTAGGCGTTAAAGTTTATTCTTATACTCTTTCTAAGATCCTTTGCAATTATAAGCAGATGGAGTAAACAATTTTAAAGAATCGAATTTTTTATAACTTAACCTCGAGGCCCAATAAAAAACAACCTTTAATGGAGTCCGTATTTCTGGTCAAATTTCTCTCTCATGGCAAATTGATCAACCAATTTCGTATGAAAATTAACAACAGCTAAAAAATAGGTGCTCAAGAGGAAAACATCCTTTGCGCTCGGAGCCATTAGAGCTAACTAAAACTACCATCCCATTATCCATCTCGAACTTTCCTTATTATCAAAACATTTGTCGACAATGTAAACAGCAAATTCTTTAACGTAAATCGATCGAAACCTTAAATGGAGCTCCCAATTTATTTTCCTCCAGAGCATAAACAACCGAGTCGATAACAAAATTTCAAAAAGGAACCATTTCGGTCATTTTTGCTTTTAATTATACAAAAAAATGAGAATTCTTGGAATTTGTTTTTACATAACAAAATTTGAATAACTAAAGAAGCCCCCGAAAAAGGTGAAATGTATGGTTTCACTTATTGTATTGATTTCAGAATCAGTCGTTGTTTGGATTTCAGAAAATTGTTTACTTGACAATTTCTTATACATTATGAAATTTTAAAAAAATGATGTTATTTATTTTATTTAGATTGTTTTTCAATTTTATTTTTTATTTTTAATCTACTGCGATGCAGATTTGCTCTTATCAACAAAAGTTGAAATACATGTATGTTATATATATACGAGATTAGGGTGTAAAATTTGACATAGTCGATATATAGACCGTTTATTTTGTAAGTGGTGCAGGCCCATTGTTCTTGTTTCGAGATATAAAGGGTGTCCCGGGAAGAAGGATCAATATACTACTCTAATGTAACCGTCTTTTTCTTTTCAAGCACAACAGAAGAAAGTTGCCACCATCACCTTCCCAGCACTCTGAAAACGTTTATATTTCTGTGATGGCCCTTGCCCTTTGGGGTGCCTTAAGTTTCGAGGTCGTAATAATAGAGCTATGTTTCGTAATCTGTACAGATGTTGACACATTTTGATGCCCCGTTGTTTTATCATTTCTTGGCATCACTGCACTCGGGCTGCTTTCTGCTCTTGGGTCAGCAAACGAGGAATCCATCATGATGAACCTTCCCGAGTCACAGGTGGTCATGCAAGACTGTTTTAACCGCTGATGATACAATGCCTAAAATTGTCTTAATCGGGAATAGGTTACCTGATTGTCATTCGCGATCATATCCAACACAGCACAGATGTTTTCTGGCGTAACTGCATAGGCTGGCCGTCCACTGCGAGGTTCGTTTCAAGTGACCGTTTTCCCCTCTTAAACTCGCGATACCTGGACGAAACTTTGGCTTTACTCGGATCTCTAAAAGAAATGTCTGTTCTAAAATTTCAAAAAATCCAACGTTTCTGAGCCTTTGGAATAATCATAGAAAATCATAGCACACCCGATTCAGCTCCATTGTGTTTTACATCTGCCAATGCGCGAGTTTTGGAATTGTGCGACGTGAAAACAATGCTACGTGGCAGGCTCAAATCTTCCACGCAACTATATTAAGAAAGTAAAACAAATTTGGTGGGATGCGTGCACCATTCCTGGCTAAATAAAGTAATAAAAAATTAAATATTAAATAAATAACATATAATAATTTTGATGCGTAAATAGCACAATTTTAACGTTAATTAATTTTTGAATACGTAAAAATTTATGATAGAGAAATAATGTCTTGAAAAAAGATTTTATAAGTTCATGTGCATAAATAAAGCGTCAGCTTCCATATCTTTTTAGTCATTAGTCATATCTTGATAAGTAAGTCTTCTTTAAAAATTTTGGACTTAATAAATGGTCAAATTTTATATAAGGTATAATTTCTGGTGTAATAAATAGTTATGATGTCCATTGTAGCATCCATTCTTGAATTTGTTGTTTTTCTTTTAGCATAGGAGATGCGTATGTTTCGGATTATAATGCGCGCATTATACAATAAAAAATTTTAAAAAAAATTGTCACTGCGTATTATACAAAAGTGCGCATAATATTCCGATTTTGATGTGAAAATTCCAAGCTGTACGTGAAAATTTCTTTATTCTAAAAAAAAAATATGCAATTCTTAATTCAAAATTCAATACACGTTATCGTGAGTCAATATTCAATATAATATACCTAGTGCGAAGCTCTTGTACGGGATGCTAAGCTCTCAAGCCTATATGAAGGATATGGATAATAAATTTTTATTTTGTAATATAAGTATGTTCTTTATTTTTTTTACAATAGCCTGGGTGCACATGGAAACGTTTTTCCAAAACCCTAAAAAAAAACTAGGTGCGCATTATACATAAATGCGCATTATAATCCAAAAATTATAATATTTGCCATCTCGATACTTCACAAAATCTCCAATTAAATATTAAATTAGTATTACTAAATAGTACTAATGGTATTGATGGAGGAAGTGATTACCTTTTCGTGATAATAGAGGGCGCTAGCCGCCTCTCTCTGTACATGAAATCTACTATGTAATTTCCGGTAATAAAAAAAGACAGAGTGTCTATCTACCCATCAACATGGTGTATGTACCGTTTTTTCCTTCTCGTAACCTTTCATACAACAGGTATAATGCCAAAAACTGTAGACAAACAGTAGTAACAAACAAAAAAGAGAAACCACAATTCCACAAATGAGAATTAGTTATTAGCATTATTAAAACTATTGATTAATTATTTTCATATTATGCAATTTCATATACCAATGAATTTTCAACTAATTCAAGCATGTATGTTTGGATGTTTTAAAATCTTTCTTTCTCTAAAGTCTGATGTGGTATACGAAGTGGAACTGATAACAATTGTTCACTCTGCTTGGTTTACATGTCTCGGGTAAACAAAGAAGACTTTTTGATTTCAGTTCAGATCGTTTTCCAAGCAAGGAAAAATATTCTCCAATGATCCTAATACCATGTATCAATTTTAAATTAACAATGATCCCTGGAATTTTGTAAGATAATAAGCATGTATCTATTTGTAAATTAACATTGACGTACATTTCTAAGGTAAATGAAATGATGCTCAAATGTAGAATATAGTACACAGTAGTTTTGTTCTGTGAGTAAGAATAAAGTAAACCCTAATCCAATGGTCATATCATCAATGCCTTTGTGGTTATACCAATTCTTTTTTGGTTATAACTCGATAGAAGTGGATATACCACTGTATGAGTTTCTGTTGCCTTGGCAGTTTCAATGTATACGGTTCTGATCCTCAAAACAAAATTTTTACAGGGAAATCAGAAGCATCAACGCATAAAAGATGATGAAGGATGTCTGTGGCTCTACAGAAATCTTTATTTGTGGATAATACAGCACGATCCCAGAGGATGTAATTTGTAAACTGTCAATGAGGTAGCAGCGAGATTTATGCATCTATCTAAGCTCGAGGGAGCGAGATTTATTTACCTATCCAAGCACAAGGAACAACTGACAACACATTTCGATTATGAGTCTGAACTTTGATCCAATGACTTACGCGTTACTGTTTCCTCATGGAAAAGATGGCTGGAAGATGAAATTCAGGAGCACTGAAGGGACGAAAGTCAGCATGTTTGCCTTCTACTCATGTTTGCCAGGACTGTTTAATCTGGTTTGCACGCGGGGAAACTCATTCAGCAGTATATTGTGGATACATTTTAAAAGTTGAAGGAGACCGGCTACATTGGGTGAAAGCAAATCAGAAGACTTTGAGAATGGTTTAGGTTTATTAGAATTTTTGGCGTCGACTACTAAGGTCATTTTGCGCCTTTTACACAAGTTATATCTGTACGCAGCCCGGGACAAACACAAACATCCATGCCCACGGCAGGATTCGAACCCACGACCAGGCGGACTTGAGAACTAGAAAGCCTACGCCCTAGCCCTCTCGGCCACCTGGCCGGCCTTTGAGAATGGAGGCTTACCATTTGATCTAATGGGATTTCGTTCACAATCAGGTTGATAACATTAATATGAAAACAGGAAAGGTCTGCGTTTTACCTACGACATTAACCGGAAGCAAAAGTGCATTATAGCAAAACTACCAGGATGCAGTGGTCGAAGGTCGGAAAACCAGATCTCTCCATCATATTTACTTGCAATCCAAATTGGACTGAAATAACAGAACAGCTGGCTACGTACGAAACTTAGATGCATAGACCCAATATCGTCGCGGCAGTCTTTAGTTGAAATTGAGGGCATTTGTCGACGACCTGATTAAAAACTCGGTGTTGGAGAAGATGGCTGCATGGATGAACGTCATTGAGTTCCAAAAAAGAGGAATTAGTTAAGAAAACCCAATATAAAATGGAATGATTCTCAAAGGCAATGTATTCAATTATTCCAAGAATACCTATAATCCTCAAAACATAAATTTCACATAAATTGTATATAAATATAAAAATGGACACTAATTATAAAATTGATGTAAAACGAAAGGAAAAATTCCGCGATCCGGATTCGATCCAGGGACCACGTATATCTAGCCCGTCGACTCTAACAAGCTATATAGATAAGTAGACAGCTCTCTCATTGAATATAAACTTTCTATAATACGAAATAAAGATATTAAGTAGTACATATTAATTAAAAAAGAACGGTAATGCAGCATATAGGAATAATATACATAAACAACGTCCCAACTTAAAATAGTAAAGAGAGACTTTTTTTCCTTTGTAAACATGGGAACATTGCCAGTTTTCGTACTTCGATAAGAGGATTACAATCCATGATTTATAGTCAACGCAACTTTTAATTACTTATATCGAACGAAGTCGGCCTGCTGCAGAGGATTAGATAATAAGATTATACGTGAGCTTAACTGTTTATCCATATTTAATAAGCTTTATCAGGAACTGAGATTTTATATTTAGAATTTTAGCTTGTTTTAAAATAGAATTTTAATAATCCATGGATGTATCTGATAATGGATTAAGAACTGAAAAGCCTTTAAAAACATAAAAAAATTAATTCTTTCATTTGAGTGTAAAAGAGAATAAAGTAAATGTCGATATGGCGAGACTGACCCGAGTGAATGCCTATGCGTAGCTTTAGCCGTTCTCCTTTACGGTGGCTGATTACGAAGTTCTTGATGACGGTGAGCAAATGGAGAGCAATCTTGGCAATTTCCCCCGCGTGCCGATCGCCGTTTCGTATTGGTAGACCGCTGACCACCATGTATGCGTCGCCTATGGTCTCCACTTTATAGGCGTCGTAACTTTCAATGATGTGATCGAAACGAGTGTAGAGCTCGTTTAAGAGATTCACAACCTGAATGAATTGCGGAACAACAGAAACAGTTTTTAAATTTACGGCGAAAGTATAAATAGAACTGAAGCTATAGGTATTTCAAAAATGAAACCGTTTACTTACCTGGAAAGGTGTACTCACCGCAGATAATGCGGTGAAACCGACTATGTCGCTGAAGTAGATTGTGACACAATCGAAATTCTCAGGTGCCACTTTCTCTCCCTTCTTTAATTGATCAGCCACCGACCTTTAAGAAATATAAAAATTAAATTTATTAGTATCGAGAATTTTTCTTTTTGAGTTTGTAAGCTAATTTCACACAAACCAGACAATCGGACTTAAATAGAGAAGTAGGTTGCAGTTATTATTTATCCACTGCTTTTCAGCAAAATTTAATTTAATTTTGGATCCCACAAAAATTGGTTCAGATTTTATTATTTCCTGCCTGCTGGATGTTTTTTTTTATTCCACAGTAGTCGAATTTGGCCGATTTTCGAACGCGGCCAAAAAGTAGTTTCCAACTGTCGATAAGTGAAAACTAAACCGTAAATTTCGAAGTCCTTTAGGGAATATCGTGTTTACGCGGGTCAGACACTCGACCGTTCACATAAAGTAGCTTCTGCTAGTAAAATAAATTTGAAATTCTCATTCAAATTCCCACTAGGAACATCGACAGAATGTCATTTCTGTTGCAGCCATTTTGGTTTTGGTAATTTTGAAACCTACCAAGTCGTATATGAAACTTTCGTAACATTTATTATAAATTGATTAGTTAATTAAGAACATTAGTTATTAGCTGCGTATCGTATGCGATCGATAAGAGCATAATCGTTTGCAACATAGAGTCTATGAAAAAGGCCTAAACGTCATTAGAGATATTGATTAAATTCTATATTCTCTGTAGCTTCTATTATAAAGATGCACTATCCAGTTTTCTATACGTTCTCAGTGAAGAAAGTTTCGAATTAGTAACAAGAATTAAAGGTGCCAAGTTAAAAACTGGTGAAAAGCTGGTCTCTTTTGATGTTTGGTCCAGTACGATTATTGGTAATTTAAAAAAATTTTTTTTGATGGAAATTTTTCATATTACTTACAATGCTATAATCTCTAGAAGATAAACTAAATGAAAAAACTCGAAACAATGACCAAAGATATCAAGAAACTGTGGATACTCACGAATAACAAAGACGAGATAAGAAACTACTTTTCCATAAGCAGAGATATTTTAGTTCCACAATTGTACATTTCTAAAGCTAAACTGTTTTTCATCAGCGTGTTCTTTATGGAAAAGTGATCCCTTATCTTTATTGGTATGCAATATGTTGCTCCGAGCGCATCTAAAAATCGGGAGATATGAAATGTTAAATTTTTAGCATTTGTGGCTTGATTTTGACTGTTTGTGAAATTTATTATTGTGGAGATTCATATTTTATTGTTTTTTTTCTTCCTTTTTTTTTATTTTGGTTGCTTTTGAGGTGGCTGAGAAATTTGTTTGAAAAGTTTTCTCCTGATTTAAGGTGCGCTCAGTATTGCGAGATAATACCACTAATTAAAAGAACCTTCAAAAATTAAGTAAAATTAAGGATTTTGGGGATCTTTTATGGTTTACTTCGTGATTTTTAAGGATTTTTCATCTCTCAATTTGAAATGCATTTCCTATTTAAGGTGTGCTCAGAGGATGCCATAAATTTCGAGAGCTGTTTAAAATGTAAGAATTTTAACATTGGATATCCGATATTGGTTGCATATGAGTTTGAGAGTATTTTTGTATGAAAATACCTGTTTCCAAATTTTCCTTTATTCTTAAAATTTTCCTAAATGGGAGAAAATCGAGAGCTTTTTCATTGTCTTTTGATATGGTTGGGAATATTTTGGGATTTTGTCCGAAAATTCTTTTAGATTTTCTTTAGGTCCGCTCGGAGTAACATATTATATACATTTCGAAAAATATCATATTCAAGAATTGATTAGGAGCATGGATATTAAAAGAGGCCATTTATATGGTTTATTAAAAAGAAAAAAGAAAACTCGCCATAATTGCGATCACTTACTATGATCTTCCAGCGGATCGCAACTATGGTAAGTTCTGTTTACATAGAAATCTACAATTATATTTTATTTTCATTTCACTTATTTAGTTTTCAATCTTACTTTGGAAGCATTCTGTGAAGTAAGGTGTCTGTCTTTTTCTTTTCCTCCATCAACTGTTGAGTTCTCTCTTCGACTAAACTTTCCAAATTATTTGCATACCTCTCCATTATGGCCATCATATTATCGATTATGTCTGGTTTTCTGTAAATGAATGAGATCTTACTTAACAGAGTTTTCTTTTAAAAATATAAAAGAATTTTCTTAAAGAACTGAAGAAAGCGTCAGGACTCACAATCCTCTCTGGATCTCCTTAAGCTTCTGGTGTATGGCATTAAAGGCTGGTCTCCTGTCGGGGTCTTCTAACCAACAATCTTTCATGCAACTGATGATGGATTTGTGGCAATCTAGCTTGTACGTGGGCGGTCGAAAATATTCACCTCCATTCAGATTAGGAAATGTGACTAGTTCTATAATTTCTAGTTTAAAAGAGAAGAACGGTTCAAAACTATGCTTCGAAAGTTAAAAAGTATGAAACTTTTCATTCGTAGATCACTTAATGCACATATACCTTTGTGAGAATAAGAAACTCCTGCCCAGGGTCCTTCCCTCGTGATCATTTCGTGCAAAATGATGGCGAAAGAGTAAACATCTCCCTTTTGGCTCCCTCTCATCGGAGCATTTACCGTTCGAAGCAACTCGGGTGCACGCCATAATAGACCTAGAGAAATAAATAAAACTTTTAAGTCCGTGTTGAAAACCATTAAGTAAATAAATTTAGAAATCATGAATGTTCAATTCACATTATTAATACGGCTCAAGTTCTATTAATTCGCATTTGCTGTAATTTTCCCCGCAACTCCCTCCCTTCGTTGAGTGTCCCATTTGCCGTAATTTGCTAAGTGAGTTGTCATTGAATGATCGATGGTCTCTTTATGTTTAGTCGATCAATTTCATCGATCTCTGTTAATTTTTTTTCTTCGTTAAAATCGAAATATTAAAAAATAAGCTAAAAAATGAGAAGAAGTAATATCAAGAAAGACATTTTATGTAGGCCTAATATAACAAAAAATATTGTAATATATTTGAATTTTCTTCCTATTTCATTTGGTTTGTTTTCTTCTTAAGCATAAGATGTTGTTTAAAGCGAATTCTCCTAAAAGAAACCTTTATTAGGTTTTCTAAAATTTTTTTCTTCATTCAGTAATTTCTCATGGCAGTATAATCAATCGTATCACTTTTTTCTTCATATGGAAATGTACCAGGATCATAAAGGCTTTCATAGAGATAAACAAATTAGAATGTGTTGCGAAACTACGAAGCATATTAAATAGAAAAGAAGCCATTAGAATGAGGCGGTTTTGTCACCTTCCACATGAAAGGAGGTGGAAGGGAACCTTATTTAAATTGTGTTCAGAATTTCTAAGAAAAGTGATTCAACATCAGGGCTGTTGGTCTAAATAATTCGAATAAACTTTAATTTCCGGTTGTAGGTGAGGAAAGGTGTGACAGCAACGTACGTTTGTGATTGATGCGGTTGAATTTCGGGCATTGTTCTGGAGAGACTTTGAACTCGTGCAGACCGTAGTCGGATATTTGTAGCACCCACCGACTGTCCACGAGACAGTTGGATGATTTGAGATTACCGTGAGATACGATGACGCTGTCGTGTAAGTACGTCATACCCTAAAATTAAAATAAAAAAGGAGAATCCATGAGAACCAATCAAATAAAGTTTAGATAAATGAATGATATTTTGGTAGATCTGTCCTTAAGGCTTGATTGCTGCTTTCACATACTGTGATGCATAAATAACGCTTTTTTCGATAGAAAAACAAAATTCAATACATTTTTGTTTTCTGATATCAGTTTGGTGCTCTTTGGAAGATGTTTTGAAAACACGAACTTCTAACTTCGAAGATTACAAAAAATAGATTTATGTTTGTAAATAAATATCTTCATTAATCTTAATATGAGAGCAATTCATCGAAATGTCTTAGAGAAAGTTAATTTATTTTTCAAAAGCATAATATCAAAACAAGTATAAGGTATTTGAATCACGTGACAGCTGCATTAAACCTTAAGAAGATAGCTCCATGTGGGTTGTGCTTAATTATTCCAATTTAGGTTGCAGGTTTTCTCCGTCCTTCACTTGTCGTCCTTGACAGAAGGTCGAACTGAATCTTTGAAGCAAAATTAATTGCAGGTGAAAACTTACCTTAATGAGATCTGCAATCAGTGAGGCGAGGAAAATGTGATCAAAGGACAGGTCTCTGTTTAGTAGTATGTCCTTAAAAAACAAAAACGAAAGAAAGTATAGTCAATGTAATTTAACCGTATATGGAATTAGCAATCTATTTCTTTTTATTGAAGTGTGGATGACTCGTTAATGATAATTGCAATAATAAAAAATTATGACGGAAATGCTCTAGCTTGTTTGATTTTGCAGTAGTATTGCGTTTGATGAAGACTTGTTAAATCTATTGGCTCACTGATTAGCTTATACTGACTGTGAGTTACAGCTAATACTCGGAGATCGAGAAGTCTCTTTTCAGAAAGGTATATTACAATATTCAGAAAGGTCTGAAAATTTTCTCATGCACTCTATAGCTTAGTCGTCTATGGCAAATAGCTCGAATTAAGATCCGTGACATTATAAACAAAAAACTTAACTTTATGCTTCAAATTTTGAAGAAAACATAATCTGTTTCTTCTTCATAAGATCATTCAAGATTTTTAGATAAAGAATAGAAGAGTTGCTTTCATTGGAAGGTTGTCAGGGTTTAACAAATTACAATATAAGATCACATTAGAGCTTGAATTTTCTGCGTTAAATATTTATTCAATTATTTATTCATTAATAGAAATATATCAATTATAAGAAGTTAAGTGTATATAATGGAAAAAAATAGTCATTTGCCAGGTTCAAAATGGGTTGTACACCAAAATAGAATTGCCACTACTGCGACCGCGTAGTAATCGACTAATTTAGCAAGTGATTAGCTTTCTTCATTCACACAATCTAATTTGGTGTATTTAAATTAAATTTTGAGAAGCGTAAAAAGCGTGTTGATTTAGAATACTGAATTATTCTGGGCATTTCTGGGTAATGCTTGAGAAAGTTGTCCATTACGATTAGGAGTCGATGGTAAAAGCAAACTGGCGGACGAGGACTCTAGCGGGAATTAGAATAATGAAAACAACCATGGAATTCTGAACATTTGTCCCGAATTATTTGAGAGCATTATTAGCGTTATTTATTAACTAGCAGAGGCACCGGCATCGCCCAGGATAAAATAACGGTTTTAAGGTTTTGGCACATATTGAAATGATATAATGGTTTGGAATAGCATAAGGTGACTTTGACTATTTTTTAAAACTAAAAGGTGAAGAGAGAACTGGAGCCGGACACTGGACGAACTTCAAAAAAGATAACAGGAAACCACTGATCCACATAAAAATTTTAATCGGATGTATGCGCATTTCGGCAGCCACGCTGCCTTCTTCAGCGTACACAGCTGATTTGTCTGTTCTGATCAAATCCTTGTGTACGCTGAAGAATGCAGCCTGGTTGCCGAAATGCGCATACGTCCGATTAAAAGTTTTATGTGGCTCAGTGGTTTCCTGTTATCTTTATTAAAAGGTGAAGCCTGACGACTTCATCTGGAAGAGGAAAAAGAGATCCAGCTTTATGGTAAATTTGGTCCTGTACCTTAAAAGCAGACATAGATGACGCACCAAACGATGTTTTTGAAAGCTTGAATTGTAATAGCAAATGTTTGGAATCTCCTGTGCTACTAAATAAATAAGGTAGCAATGGCTCTGGAGGATCTTTAAGAGGCGGCAGCTGCACTTTCCCATTGAAGCAACGCATTCCCGGTGGTTCGTACTTATACAGGGTGTTTCATAATTGGTGTCCCGTCTTTAGGTCCAAATAACGACTCAAGGGGAACAGATTGGGGGAAAATGAATATTGATTACTTGGTTTTAATGTCCCCTAATTCAGAATAAAAACATTTCGCGACCCCGGGGGTGATAGGGTAAATTTTGAAAATTTTAACTTTGTAGGGGTAGGGGTTAGACCCCATGTGTTATTTAGAAAGTTGTAGAGCATCATGTAAAATGTGGGTTTAGCAAAAAACCCGGTGAAAAAATCTCATCCCCTGCCCTTTATCGAGTGGGTAAAGTGAAAGGTATGGCTAGCTAATGTAGACAAAAACAGAAAAACTCATTAGAAACTCACATTTTACATTTTTTACATTTCCCATTTCCCATGTACAGTTTTCAAATTTCATAATGTTGTCCCTGGAGGGAAAAGCCCGGTCGAGTTTATTAGCTTTTCAGGGTAACGACTCATTCATTCTCATTAATCTTCCAAATGTAGGCCCTACTGTTTTCTAATAAGTATGGTTTTTGAAGTATTTTAAAAGCGGTTTTTACTTTCCCTGTTTATTCCATACTTTTTATAATTCACACAACAGTGTTTTTAAGAAAAATAGGAAAATATTATTTCTTCCACTTCATTAGTATTAAACATTATGGCAGATGATTTTAAGTGCATATTTCACAAAATATTAATTAGACTATATGAGAGTACAAAAGTTACTTTCAGGATTTAGAAAAGTTAACTTAGTCAATTAAGGCAATTCATTATCGATATCAAAAATGACTTACAATTTTAGATAACAATAACCTTTATAAGGAAAATTATTCAAATGCTGGGGAATTATCTTGGTTTAACACCCTTCATTGTTTTCGATGGCGTTTCCTCATTAATTATGCATTAAATGTAAATTAAAGGCGACAGGACTCTTTTGTTGCTAACTGAATTTGAATGTTATCACTGAGTTTATGTCTTAGTCTCATTTTCATTCTCTTTATTTAAATGCTTAAAGAGTAACTTTCATATTATAATATATCTGAACATAATTATAAACAGTGTGAAGGAAAACTCAAGCTGAAATGCCTAAACTTCTAATCATGTAAGTGATGATGTAAGTGTGAAATTTGTAACTCAATTTTAGCTTAGCAACAGTGTTTTTTTTATTTCTTGATTCTGTGTCTACTGGATGAGAAAAAAGTCATTACTAAAGAGAGGTTTTACTACATCCAATAAACGAATTTTTATGCTTCTTTTATTTGATTGGGAAGCTGATCGTAGCTGTCAATCCGTGAACAATTTTATGAATAAATTTTATGATCGGCATCAGGGTAATATAAACATCACATGATAGCATCATTTGAAAATGGAAAAACGTGTTGAGAATTAATAACACGCTGTCTGATATGAAAAAGGAAATTAATAAGGAGGCAAAAAGAGTGTTTTTAAATTAGCTTAAGTTATAGGAATTTTTCTTTATTAAAAATATTTACTTGAAGACTTCCTCTAGAACAATAAGTAGTCAGGAGACAGATTTGTGAAGGCTCTATACAGGCACCAATGAAAGGAACTAGATTATCATGACGGACTTCTTTCATCTGAAATAAAATATTTTATTTGCTCATGGAAATTTTTAAGAAGTTAATTTATAAAACTTTATTAAAATTTAATTGATAAAAAATTAGGCTAAACATGTAATCAATATAGATCTTTCGAATTCTGTGAAACCTTTTCCCATAATATAAAAATATTTCATTTATGAGTTTATTATTATCAATTTACATCTATAAGTTCTTTCCGAATGGAAGGAGTAAGATCGACGCTCTTTCTTTTCAGTTGGCGAACGGCGACAATAGCTCCCCGGTAAATGGCGATCTTCGTCTTTGGGTAGACGGGAATATTTTCCAGAAGAAGCTCACATGGCAATGCAGATGTTTCTGACACTTCCTAGAAGTAATGTGAAAAGAAAAGTTAAAATTTTGATATCATTAAGTATCAGGTTATATTTGTTGATATGAATCACATCTGTTAAAATCATTTCCTCTATCTTATTTATTTACTTTAGACTGTTGCTTTGCACATATTTTTTTTATTCGTTTTGCGCATTTTCTTGTCCAGTAGAATATTACTAAATTCTATTCTAGAACGGAGTATATCTTAATTCGGATGGGACATTAAAGTGGGACAACCCCTCTCCTAATAATGGGCATATAACTTTCCTGCCATAACTTTTCTCCTTGTCAATTAGAAGGAAAAATTGCGAATCATTACTATATTAGTTCTTGCAATAATATATTCTATCGTATTTTTATTTTCTTTCTATAGAGAAGGAATTTTTGAATAATAAATTGAAGCCTTGCACTAGATGGGCTTTTAATACTTTAAAAATATTAACGAACAGCTTCGGATAAGATCCTGCTTTTTTATACCCTTGTAACTGCAAGGCTTCAATTCATTAACCCAATTCTTTTATACACGACAAAGACTAATTCACTCCGCGATTAAATCTTTTATAGTACAATATCGGGTTTTTGAACAGTTCACTATTATTATTTCTTTAGTTTGTTTTTTATATGTATTCTTATTAATCCCGTTTTGGGCTTCGGCCTGCAGGGAGGGGCAACAGAGAGTTTTTCCACTCCGATTAATCTGGTGGTTTATTCCTGTTGTTGTTACAATTATTAATTATTATTTGTTGCCTTGGAAAAACCCAACTCTGATAAAATCCGAAAGTCTAATCCAGAGGCCCACCTAAGCCCAAAGCTCAAATTTTGTGTGTTGATGGAAATCAAGTATCTGCGTGCGGAATTTCTTTACTAAGTGACAAGTGTTAAGGATTGTTATTATTGATGTTCTGGAAAAACTCTTCGAGGACAAAAATAGAAGGGATCTACTTTTATGTTCAAAAGAAAAAAAACCAAGCTCGGATCAAGTCCAGACGCCAAGTTCCCAGAGGCAGACACAAGAGAGAGGCAAGCCCAACAGGCTCAACTGTGAAAATGCGTCTAATCGTGTAACCGTAAATTGTGCCGTTTAGCTCTGTTTGATGATAATTCCATCACACTTGAAAATATCTACCCTATTTGATTGACAAATTTTGCTTTTTTATTAATATGTACATCGTAAACTTACAATATTGTAAGATTGCAAATGCGCACGAAAAAAAACATACTATTTGCTTCCTACTTTTCTAAAGATGAACATGTCCAATTCATAAAATGAAAAAGGGTCATTCAAATCTAAACGAACCATAAGACTTATTAACAATGTAGTGCACCTTAAACATAATCCCATCAATTTCCATTGACATTAGACGTTAGATTTCTCTAGCGTAAAAGGTGAAAGATAATGCCGTTCCCGAACAGTAGCTTTTCGTCCGATGAAAGTCACGACAGACAAATCTGGGCTGAATGCCGCATGCTGGAATGTTTCTCTCCTGTAATTGAATATTTTTACAGGCGGTGTCGGACATTTTCGTGAAGTTGGTGCTCGTAGACATTTTGAGAGTTTCTAGCTTTGTGTCGAAAAAGAAGGCCAACATGAATTTCTGTTTAATTGTCTCCATTCCCCTTGAGTTCTTTGGCGACGGAGACGTCATACACTTCCATTGGCTGTTTTGACTTTTGTTTTCTAATTATTACTCTAATGAAAGGATTCTATAGATAAAACAGGCACCATCGTTTTTGATACTGGATCAAATGTTCAATAAAAGAGAAATCTAACATCGTACGCGGTTAAAAAGCGGATTACCGTCTCTATTCAACATTCGTTTATTCAGTCATGTCTTCTTGGATGGCATATCAACACGATGTACTGAACAAAGGCCGAATGATACTTTCGTTACCTCGTAACACTACAATGGTTACGTTTCGTGCTGAAGATGCCGAAATAAACGAATTCGACATTTTGCTACGTCTTTGGCTCGCTTTCATTAGAATGACCCTTAAAGATAAAATTTAGACAGAGTTTAGACAATTACTTTTCGTATTCCTTTCTCAGTGACCGTTTTAGAGATGATATGGAGATCTTTGGCTTCTATTTTCCACAAGAGACAAGCAAGACGGCGTTCGTAACTGTAGTGGCTATGGAAGTTTAAAATGTAAATCATGAAATAATTGTTCAGTTTTTTTATTTGTACACTTATATACAGTTGTATTAATTTGTATTCTGATAACTTTAAAAGCTCAGGAAATATAGAATGATTATAAAGTCCCTTTATCCGAAAAAATTTTGAATAATTCAGAATGTAACATACAAAATTATTTTTGAAATTTTTGTGTAATGTTCTCTGCCTTAAGGTTAACAAATGAGTTCACAGAAGCTTATCTAATTGTCTTCCTTCCACTTTTTTGCATACCTGAGAGATATTTATATTTGCTTGGTTAAAAGGGCTTTATGATGATCATGTATGATAAAGATAGGGTATCTATATTAGTGTAACGTAACTGTTCAGTGGGATTTTGTGGGTTTGAAATAAAGTAGCAAAATTGGCAATTGAAGAAATAATTTATTTACAAGTTTAAAACTAATATTCCAACAAAAGAGATAAATCAAATAAATTGCAGCTCACGTGATCTTCCGCGTCACCTTATGAGCAATTCAAATTACAATTAAATGGCAAAATTAATAAGTACAAAATAATTCGTATCTTACGTTGATAATCAGAAAGAACAAGCAAAAGCTATCTCAAAAGTGGAACACTCAGCTTCAGTACTGGTCCTTTAAATAAATGTAGAGAATGTTGTGTCCAGTTATTTTACAAGGAAACAAAACTTGTCCTATCCTTAAAACAAGGTCAATCGCAATATTTCTTCTGTCTGACAATCGATATTCACTTATGTATCCGAGGTGCCTCGCTGACCTTCTAGGTTGCCTGTCGCCGACGCATTAACTAACGGTGAGCCCGTCGTGTAATCCTTTTGGCGGGAGGATTACTGGAACCCAAAGGTCGTCGTCGATTAAATTGATGAGCGACGCCGTGGGCAACTCTGTAAAATAAATGGAAAGCGAATAAGGTTTAATGAAAGTTCTTAATATTACCTAACGCACCTAAATGCATGGACACTCGTCCTGAGAATTCTTATTCAACTTAATCACGCCTTGTTCTCTATGCACTCACTATCATACGAGTGAAAATGAGCCTCGCAACGCGCTACGCAACGAGCTCCGGAGGCGTGCGCGCGTACGCTGCTATCTCTTCGTTTTCGCCGCCTTTCTTGCGTTGAATTCGACTCTCGCAGCTGGCCGACGGAACCTTGACCGTTCTTCGTTCGCCTAAACGGTTTAACTTCTTTTAATGACGAAACATTCACAAAGCCGTCAGAAGGAGGTCCTGGCCGCCCTTCCCCTTGTGGTCTCTGGCCGGGGGTTAACCCTCGGTTCCCGCGGAACAAGCGGCTACGGGACCAATGTCCTCCGTTATTCGCAAGGTAAGTATCACGGTTTCTTACCTGCTGTCCGCCTGTCCGCTTAGAGTTCCCCCTTAGTCCCGGATTCCCGGGAAGGTCGTCAGAATCTCTCCGCCTCCAAATTTCGACCTTTTTCATCGAAGTTTCCAACTGAAGTCCTTGTCTATCTCTCTCTCCCTTTGCAAGTCTCCAATCTTTTCTCCCTTGCTTTCCTATTGGCCCTTTCCCCGTCTCTTTTCTAACTATCGATACCTGGCCAATCTCTTTTTTCCTTTCTTCAAATCCTTTCCGCCTTTTTCTTTTTGCGTACGGCGCTTTCTCTTTCTGCCTTTTTGTCTTTACATACGACGCTCTTTCTTTCGGCCCTGCTCCTCTCTCGTCGTCTGCTCTATCTCTCTCTCTTCTCCATGATTTGTTATTCCTGACCGAACTGGGAATTGGTCGGCCCTCTCGTTTAAGCCTCCCAAATTTTGTGACACAATCCCCGGGGCCCGTTCACAAGAACTGGGGATTTGTGACGCTCCCCCAGTTTTCTCTATCTGTTTCCTCGCCCTCCTTTGTTGCGCAAAGAATTTTTCGATTAGCCCCTTACACCTGTGCAGGTTATCCTCTGGCTCCCAGGTCGGATCTTTATATCCCACCCATTTAATCAAAAATCGTCTCCCTGGTTGTTTTCCCTTTACGTCGAGGATTGCCTGCACCCTGTACACATCTTTGTACCGCGGGTCAGAAATGGGGCCTGGTGACTGGCTCTTACGTTTCTTTTCCCTTTTTCGTTCAAAATATCTCCGTAAATACGAAACATGAAAAATCTGATTTTTTACTCGCATTCGCGGTGGTAGGCGCAGCCTCACCGTAACTCCTCTTATGACTTTAGCTACAACGAAGGGACCTACGTACCTTGGGAAGAGTTTTCTTCCCACCCTTCCTCTCATTTTCAGAATACGGTCAGCCTTGACCATGACTTTGTCCCCTACTTTAGGACACCAAGCACTGTGCCAGGTGTCAAAATATTTTTTATATTTTTTATTAGCTGCTTTAATGCTGTTTTTTGGTATTCGCAGCATTTTTCTTAAATTGAACTGCAGCTGATTAACCGTTCCCCCTTCTAGACTTTGGGTCATCGGACCTCCCGGCAACTCTATTTCTCGCCCTAAGTCTAGCATGAACGGGGTCATGCCTGTAGCCTCGGAGATGGCACTATTAAGGGCTATCTCTGCAGCAGTCAGAAAAGTGTCCCAGTCGTCCTTCTCTTCATTTACATAATTTCTAATTATTTGAATTACCGACTGGTTTGACCTCTCTGACTGCCCATCCGTCTGAGGATGGTATGCACTAGACATTCTATTATCAATTTTTAGTAGCCGAACTATTTCTTTCCATATCTCCGAGCTAAAACGTACATCCCTGTCTGAAATTATTATCCTGGGGAAACCATGAATTTTAAACACCTCATTGACCAAAATGGTTGCAGTTTCCTCGGCGGTTATCGACGTCTTACACGGAAACAATCTAACCCTTTTGGTTAGCTTGTCCGTCACAGTAAGCAACGCGTCGAATCCTCGCTTAGATATAGGAAGCGGCATCACGTAGTCAATGCATATTACCTCCCATCGTCCATTAGGGATTTCTAGCGGCTGCAATTCTCTAAACGGCAGATTCCTTATTGCCTTATTTTCTTGGCAGCTTTTACACGCCTGAATATATTTGCTGATCTCCTGTTTCATCCTTGGCCAAAAGTAAACCTTCTTTATTTTCGCATACGTCTTATGAAAACCCAAATGGCCACTCATGGGATTATCATGATTCATGGATATCACTTTATCCCTTAATTTTTCGGGTACTATTAATCTCTCTACCTCCGAAGTCTTATCCTTATTTTTAAACCAAAGCCCATCTTTACATCTGAAACCTTTAGTCTGTTTTTGCTCTAGCTTATTTATAAAAGCATCTTCCCTTTTCGCTTTCGCTATTTCTTTTACCCAATTTTCATCTCCTATTTTAAGGATCACTACATTACTCTCTTTACTATCCTCCTTTCCCGCCATGGCCTCTTCCACTAACACTTTTGCTTGGCCCCAAGTGGCTACCTTACTCTCCTTTAATCTTTGACTAATTATTGGTTCAAACATATTAGCATATACTTCCACCTTATGTTGTTCTGACCATCCTTCTATATTATCCAGAATTTTCTTTACGTTATCATTAAATACCTCTATGGACTTTCCGTTTTCCTCTTTAAACCTTAATTTTTTCAGCCCCTCTTTGAAGGACTTCTGATCCTTGCCTTTCCCCATTTCTATTCCTTAACCTATTAACACTCAGTTTTGTCTTGTCTCGATAAAACCAGCCGCCCAACCCCACGCACAGGACTGCTCAAGCCTTTCCTCCACTACACTATCTAGTGCCACCAGCAACTAGACTAAGTCCACAGCCAAACGTGACGTTGATTGGAAACAGCTGCCTAGGGGAAAAAGGAACACAAGAAAATATTACCACCAAAAGAAAACAACAAACCATAACATCAAACTTGAATAAATTATTCTTCAATTTGTGGAAGCGTGTTTATATAAATATATATATATATATATTTTTAAAAACACTACACTTTTGTAGTACAAATTATCGCCGCTACTGTCGTTTGGCGCTCTGCTACCAAGCCGCCCACCCCCACTGTAACGTAACTGTTCAGTGGGATTTTGTGGGTTTGAAATAAAGTAGCAAAATTGGCAATTGAAGAAATAATTTATTTACAAGTTTAAAACTAATATTCCAACAAAAGAGATAAATCAAATAAATTGCAGCTCACGTGACCTTCCGCGTCACCTTATGAGCAATTCAAATTACAATTAAATGGCAAAATTAATAAGTACAAAATAATTCGTATCTTACGTTGATAATCAGAAAGAACAAGCAAAAGCTATCTCAAAAGTGGAACACTCAGCTTCAGTACTGGTCCTTTAAATAAATGTAGAGAATGTTGTGTCCAGTTATTTTACAAGGAAACAAAACTTGTCCTATCCTTAAAACAACAAGGTCAATCGCAATATTTCTTCTGTCTGACAATCGATATTCACTTATGTATCCGAGGTGCCTCGCTGACCTTCTAGGTTGCCTGTCGCCGACGCATTAACTAACGGTGAGCCCGTCGTGTAATCCTTTTGGCGGGAGGATTACTGGAACCCAAAGGTCGTCGTCGATTAAATTGATGAGCGACGCGGTGGGCAACTCTGTAAAATAAATGGAAAGCGAATAAGGTTTAATGAAAGTTCTTAATATTACCTAACGCACCTACATGCATGGACACTCGTCCTGAGAATTCTTATTCAACTTAATCGCGCCTTGTTCTCTATGCACTCACTATCATACGAGTGAAAATGAGCCTCGCAACGCGCTACGCAACGAGCTCCGGAGGCGTGCGCGCGTACGCTGCTATCTCTTCGTTTTCACCGCCTTTCTTGCGTTGAATTCGACTCTCGCAGCTGGCCGACGGAACCTTGACCGTTCTTCGTTCGCCTAAACGGTTTAACTTCTTTTAATGACGAAACATTCACAAAGCCGTCAGAAGGAGGCCCTGGCCGCCCTTCCCCTTGTGGTCTCTGGCCGGGGGTTAACCCTCGGTTCCCGCGGAACAAGCGGCTACGGGACCAATGTCCTCCGTTATTCGCAAGGTAAGTATCACGGTTTCTTACCTGCTGTCCGCCTAGAGTTCCCCCTTAGTCCCGGATTCCCGGGAAGGTCGTCAGAATCTCTCCGCCTCCAAATTTCGACCTTTTTCATCGAAGTTTCCAACTGAAGTCCTTGTCTATCTCTCTCTCCCTTTGCAAGTCTCCAATCTTTTCTCCCTTGCTTTTCTATTGGCCCTTTCCCCGTCTCTTTTCTAACTATCGATACCTGGCCAATCTTTTTTCCTTTCTTCAAATCCTTTCCGCCTTTTTCTTTTTGCGTACGGCGCTTTCTCTTTCTGCCTTTTTGTCTTTACATACGACGCTCTTTCTTTCGGCCCCTGCTCCTCTCTCGTCGTCTGCTCTATCTCTCTCTCTTCTCCATGATTTGTTATTCCTGACCGAACTGGGATTTGGTCGGCCCTCTCGTTTAAGCCTCCCAAATTTTGTGACAATTAGCCTAATAAAGTTACAATAAGATATTTATTTAGAAAATGTTTTCGCTGCATAGAGTTGCTACTAATTTTTTAAAGCTTTATCAGAAGTTCGATTTGTTCCAATGTTGCTTCTTAGTATTCGAATTTTATTTTTAATTTAATTTAGTTTGAAATATTCGACATTCTTTAATTAATTATTATTACGTTCTCAATAAAACACGTATTAGAGCAATTTAAGTAATGGAATGTTTCCAATGAAGGCGCCTATTGTTATCATTGTATAGCTTACACATCCCGTCTTTTGCAATATCACTGTTAAAACGCAAGGTATTTGCAAATGATTGCAGTGGTTTCGTGAATTTCTTGCAATCATGCTATTAACATTGTAGTAATGAAGTTGGGTTATGGAGAACAAGCAAGGTATAAATTATTTCAGTTTGCAGCCAAAATACGGTGGACATGCAACAATGACGGCAAGAAATCACTGATCCACAAAAGTTGTTTATTCAGACGTATGCCTTCTTCAGCGTATACAGAGGAATTGATCAGAACGGGCTGAGCTGTTTTCATGTGATTGTATTTATTGTAATTGGTCCCTGACCGCTCTGTTCTCTCTATAAATAAGACGATGTAACTACCTTTACCTCATCTGAACAGCTCAACCTGTTCTGATCAATTCCTCTGTATACGCTGAAGAAGGCAGCATAGCTGCCGAGATGCGCATACGTCTGAATAAACAACTTTTGTGGATCAGTGTTTCCTTATTTCATTGTTGCATTTCGTCGTCCACAGTTCTTGGCTCCCATTGGATCTCGTACGGTGGACATGTTTGAAAATTGGCACATGCCAAAGTTAATAGGTGGACACCATCTTTCAAAAGGATGATGTTCCATCACCTTTCCATTATCAAGCCATGACTCCTTGAACTTCATCCTCATAAACCCACTATGCATATTTTTCATTTATCTTCTTTTACGAGAGGGAATGAAATTAAAATTAGAAAATGGTATTTATTATAAACGAATCGTAACAATACTGATAATGCCATTTCTGACGGTAGTCTCCACCATTTTTCAGATTATTTGGGCTACTCGCCTGGAAGTGCCTGAATTCCAACAGAATAAAAGTTTATGTCTTGTCCTCGAACCACTTATACATCGCTTTTTTGACGTGGTCGTTAGTCTTTAATCGACAGAACTGCAGCTGATGGACTGTTCTGATGCCATTTCGTCGACTGTGATGCGGAGATTCTGCTGAATCAGACTGTCTACGGATTCAATGTTTTCCGACGTCGTAGCGGTCCCTCCTCTCCCAGGCCGCTTTGATCGTGTAGAAAGCGAAGACTAGCTTGAATTTTCCAACACAATTTTCCAACCTTACAAGAGGACCGCACGGATTTGATTGAAATTTTAGGAGGTCAATCTAAAAATTAATATACATGTACCTTCTGTGTAAAAGGATTTGAATCAATGGTCTTTCGTTTCGGAGAAAAAATAAAAAATATTTTACGTTTACTATTGTAATGCCAGATAAGCCAAATCGGAAGAAAGGTATTCAACTTAACAGTGGTGGCGCATTGGCTAACGTGAGGCTCTGTGATTTCCTGGGCCGGGTTCGATTCCTGTAATATTCAATTTTTTTTTCATTTTTTTTGTGTTTTTCGCCATTATTATTTGTTTGCACTTTGCATAGTAACGTTCGCATACATAAGCAATGTCACAGGTAAAAAAAAAAATGAAAAATGCGTTGTACAATATTTTCACAGACGGTCATTGCCGATCCATGATTGGCAGCGACGTGGCTGTGATGACGATGCGATGATGGATCCGTTCTCCAACCCTCCCCTCCCACCAAACCCGTTTCCATAGTAATCGAAAACGGAAAACGGGTGTTAATTTGGCGTGTGAAATGAAGAAGAAACGATAAAGATCTATTCGCACTATCGACAGTCTATGCGCAATCGTCACCGTCACATCACGGATCGGCAATGATCGCCCGTGAAAATATTGTACAACGCATTTAGCATGTTTTTGAGCTGTGACGTTGTTTATGTATGTTAATGTTACTACCAACCAAAAGTGCAAACAATGAAAAACACAAAAAAATTTTAAAAAATGAAAAAAATCTCAATATTACAGGAATCAAACCCGGCCACGGAAATCACAGAGCCTCACGTTAGCCACTGTGCCACCGCTGTTAAGTTGAATACCTTTCTTCCCAGTTGGTTTATCTGGCACTATAATAGTAAACGTAAAATATTTTATTTTTTTCCTCCGATACGAAAGTCTATTGACAAATCCTTTACACAGAAGATACAGTATATTAATGTTGTAGACTGACCTCCTAATATTTCAACAAAATTCGTGATGACATGTCCATGCGCCCTCCTTGTCAGACTTAGACATGCAATCTACACTGTATATTTTCTGTCGATGAACTTCTGCTTGGGTTGTAAGAAATGAATGTTTGACCATAATTCTTCTTTGAAAAAAGTTTCAGTCCAATCGCCATTTTCGAAGCTGTGGATTCTCATTATTAAGTCAGAGAAAGCGTATGTCAGAGTCAAAAGCACTGGGGGTGCAATATTCAGACTCCTTATTACTGGTCTCATTCTATACGCATTTTTTAACTTGACTTTCCCTTGTAGAATTTCTTTTGTGAGAAATAGTAAGTTGAAAAATAAAACTTTGCTGAAAAAATGCAAAAAAAAAAAAAAAAAAAAAAAAAAAATTACCCATACCTAATCTTTTATAAATACATTTGCTCATTGTTTGTATTCCATCTCCTTACGATTGGTGTAACCTTATTAAATATGAGATTGTTTGTTAATTTTTTCTTGTTGAACATCAAATAATTGTAAACAGAACCTTTATTTCAAATCAAAAAGCAGCTTTATATACTGTATATATCACAACCTGAAGAAACCGTATATACAAAGCGATTTCGGGTTACTCTCAACATGAGATTCTATTATAGTTTTTCATTGTTAACAGAAGGGATCGGTGGATCTTGAAAAAAAAATCTAAGAAAATTCAGTCTTCTCGGTATTGATTTTACAAGTGACCAGCAGAGAAGGAAAAATCGAATTGGATTTCAGAAGATTTTCCCCCATCAAATGGTCAACCATTTATGTCACGATAACAAATCCTTCAAATTCTTCGAGGGAACAAAATTCAAGCAACTGGAAAATAACCGAACTTAAAAATTTCAGATTTTCCTGGAATTTTAAAGTAAACCAGTAAAATTGTATGCACCTCTATAAGCGGTTCAGTAATTGTTGTAAAAAGAAAATACAATTACGTGATGTTGGTTATTTATGTTGTTTTACGAGAACCTTGAAAGCCCCTGAAAATTTTTCACGGACGAAAGTTTTTCATTTTCCATCGATCTTAAGCCACTTTAATTCTCGTCTGAAAGTGTGTCAAAAAAAAAATAACGTTGAAGAAATAAAAGACGACGAACTGGGGAGCCAAAATGACGCTGGGGGCGATATTGTTCTCTGCGATCTATTCAGAAATCTCAAACGCCTGATGAGGGTTTGTGTAGGAAAGTGCAAAGTAAATGGAGAAAGTTGAAGGCGGCGGCAGCTGTAATGAACGACTACGAACGGCTATGAGAACAACAATAATGGTCGCTCCATAGATAGGGTAAAAACTGTATTATATAACTCAAGAAAAAGAAGTTCTACCTTTTGTAGAAGTCAGAGATATCTCGCCATATTTGAAAAAAATAAGTTCTCAAAATATCTGAAGTTGTAAATTCTAAGTCATTCGAACTCAAATGAATTTCCTTTTAGACTTTTATCTTAAAGAGTATTAATCATCACAGGGGACAATTCATGGTAGGAACGATCTTCAACTATCATAATTGATGATGAAGAAAATCACAATACAGTAAATAAAGCATTTTTTCATTAAGAAGGGGTAAACGCTATCTTTAATCATATTTTATCTTCTCTTTTATCTAAATTAAGATAAAAATATGAAGGGTTCCGACTTATGAAAGAAACACCAGTGTCATTTCATTTGTTATATATTTCTACAAACATTTTAAACTTTAATTTTTAATATAGCAATCACCAAGAAATAATTTACCACCAAAATGAATTATTTTTAAAACCTCGGAGCAAAGCATGTATGTAAATTATGCACTATACAAATGAGAATGAACATTTTTTAAGAAATAAAACACACTGACCAATAATTAGAAACCTATGGAAATCATAGTTGAGATCATATGATTCAAGCGTGTATTTAAAAAGGAAATGAGTAAGTCTAATCATAGAACTTAGGGAAAAGAAGAACCTAGCTGAATCCGAAACGGGACTCATTGTTGTTCCTCGTTTACTGGAGCCATAATTTAAACAACGAAGCAGTTAGTTGGATTTTCAAAAGACGTGATATCCAGAGTATTCAACCGTTGGAAAAATGATCCACAGTCTTTGTCTCTTTGTAGCTCAAAGGCAATCAGAGCGAGACCGCGATCGTTTCTGCAAAGAACAAGGAAAATCCGTCTATACCATAGCGGTGCCTGAAAAATCCATTTTCGAGAGTCACCATGTCCTGTGTTCTTAGTAGCTGTAGCCGACGTTCAAGCCCAATATGATTGGCGACTTGCCCAAGCGCACTTAACACTGATCAGATTCGCAGGATATCAGCCCTGAAATAGAATGGCACAAACTTGTCTAGTTCATGAAGCTCCATCAGTACTTTTTACGATTGGAAATGTCAAAGAATCCTCTAATTGTCGTTGACTTGTAAGGAACAAAGAACGTGGACTATTCGATGGACTAAGCAGTGAAATGTGCAGTCCGGGTCCAACTTGCATCTATTTCTTCGCAATTCAAAGTCAAAATCTCAAATTCAATCCATACCATGACAATAAATGTTATTGTACTTCCAAATTACGATCCCATTCTGGATCACCACCAGATTACTGGACGAGTCTCATCAATCTTTTCCTTTAATAATTCGCAGTATTCCAGTAAGCCCGTCGTTTCCTCTTCACACGCCGAGCAGTTGACGATAATTAACTTGCCACTGAGTTACAAGATTGTCTTTTCTGATTATTATTCTGATTCTTGTGTGAACCAGTGACTGGACAGGTGAAGACTGGAAGAAGGTTATACACGTATGATCTGACGAATCATGGTATACATTGCTTTTTATCCACAGTAGGCAGACGGTTTGATGGGAGTCCCATGAGGCAATCTTCAGGTTCTTGTGTCATGGTATGGAGCTTTTTTACCTGGTATGGAACTGGTCTTTGTTGCCGATCAAGTTCATCCTGCAATTCTGCATTTTGTATCCTGCTTGTGATGGACAACAATGCTACCATCGCGTTCAGTCGGTTCAGCAATGGTTCACCAAGCACGAAGATGACTTCCGTCAATTACTCTAGCTGCCATAGAGCCCTGATCTGAACCCATAAAAAATTTGGGACATGTTGAAACGCCATATCCGACAGCAATACCCTCTTCCAAGAACTCGACGTGAACTAAGGGAATGTCTGGTGAACGCCTGATCCTCCATAGACTTACAAGTGGGAAGCTTCAACACCTTATTTGCTCTATACAACCTCATACCGAAGGGTGTTCAAATGAAAAGGTACAAAACGTCGTAAAAACTAATCCGGTTGGAATTTGAGTATGCCGCTTTGGGATTACGTAGTGCGACATCTAGAGAAGAGAACGTAGTGGAGAGAATCAAGCAGTTGTGATTCCGTTCTATTGAATTCCTCATCTAATTCCTCGAGCACGGAAAAACCATTAACAGCAACGTGTACTGCGAGACACTCCGCAGTATACGCAAGTCCATCAACAGCAAACGGCCTGGGCTGCTCACGAAGAGAGTGATTGCGCTCCACGATAACGCTCGTCCACACGTCTCCAAGGTCATAAAAACTGTACCGGACAAGTTCAAGTGGGAGCAGCTTGAGGATTCCCTACAGCCTGGACCACCAACCGAAGGACACAGTGGAAGACTGGCTGCTGTCACAGCCACAGCAATTCTGGGAACAGGGAATCCTTTGGCTCGCGAAACAGTGGGATAGTTGTGTTCAGACCTATGGTGATTACTTTGAATATAAAATTCGCTTATACCCACATTGTCGTTTCGTACTTTTTCCTTTGAACACACCTCGTACATGCCTTGGGCCAAAATAGGTCCGATAAGTTATTAAGGAGATATTTTTAATTCATAGTGTGTATATAAGATATGCTAAAAACGTTTATATGAAAGAATGCTAAAGAAAAATTATTAAAGGGAGAGATACTAAAAACAAAAACCCAACAAGTTACGCAAAGACATTTTATAACAGCAGTGCTGCTTCGCGGAATAAGTATACTTGATATTTGAAAGTATAACAATATTTTTTCTACTTTAAGAGTACACAGTACTAAAGATCAGTAGTTGGAGATATGGGCAAAGTAATCCTTACCGTACGGCTACAATGATTACAATTAAAATAACTACCGCGGCAGCGGCTGAGAGACCAAATGTGATCCAGTTCATTTTAGAACAGTCCTGACCATCAAATCCACACTCAGGCTTATCGACAGGGGCTTTACCGCCTATCCACTGGATTTTTGATGTTCGAATATAGTTCTGTAATAACAAATCATGATTGTAAACGCTTTTTATAGATAGAAGAAGAATATACGCATAAAAATCAAAAATTGGAATAGGCAATGAATGTATTTTTAGAATTATCGCAAAAAATATTAATAATTACTTGCTGCGAGTAAGCGTATGAGTTATGTTCATTACCCGCCTAAACGCCACAAAAGTTAAAAAAATTAATATCCTTTAAAAAGGAAAAATTACCCATTATTTGTTAGTGCCTCCTGTTAGAGGTGACTATCTGATGCATGCTGAGAAAGTCTAACTTAATCTTATTATCCATTTGATTTTGACTAGTGGGAAAGATTCTTATATTGGCCATAAGTTCATTAAAATATTAGAAAAGATTATTCCTCTTCAAACATACTCTAAGCCAACAAACATAAAGGTACAATTCCACAATTCCACAATCTAATTTTAAAAAAACATTCAAAGCTTAAAACGACAGTTTATAAATAAATTCGTACAGGATATTCCTTGCCGGTGAATTCAAAGTTTCCCACAGGTTGCATTGTTGTTTTTCCTTCACTTTCAACCATACCTAAGACTGTGTAGTTACCTTCGGAATCTCCGTTGTCGTCGATGAGGAAATTATACCCTTGGATGCCTTTTATAAAGAGAAAGGAATTAGATGTTTGAGATTGGGAAAGCCAAAAAATAGGATTAATGAGCCAAAACATTATTGATGAAAAATAGGAAAGAAAATTCCACAGCCTGGATTCGAACCAGGAACCTTTGGCTTATTATGACCAATCATATACGAAACAGAAATATCCAAAGAAAAACACGGCACATGTCTAGCTCATGTACGTAGCATTCTTCTCTGCTGAATACAAGTAGTATAAACAAATAAAACCACCGGAATAAGGGAAAAGTCGCTTTGGTCAGCTCTAGGTGTACGCATTTCTGAAATGTCAAGGCTCCTGAGTCAACTATGGCGCAACAGGGTCATGTTTGTCGTACGGTGGCCAAGAATTAAAGATTTTTGAGATCAACAGAAAGGCTAAAAATCACACCGCAATTCTTCTTATCCATCTACTTAAACTCTCTTGCAAGACTGTTCCGCTGGACAATGCGCTCTGACACCGCATGAAGATGCCTTGGCCTACAAATTTTCCAGATCTCCAAATTTTCCAGGAACGGCTGACAACACCTGGGACCAAATACTCGGGGCAGGCTAGATCTGTGCATTCTTGCCTCGACGGGTCAAAACTGTTTTGATGGAATCAGTGTTTCTGAATGGTCTGTACAAACTTTCAGAATATGTTCCAGAAACCAAACAGAAAATGCCATATGAACATGGGGTCGAAAACGTTACTTGTTTGAAGGTGTCCTGTAGTAGAAGAAGAGTTACGACACTTCATAGAACCGTCTGAAGAAAATTGTATTCTCTTCAACATCAGATTCAAAGAATGTGGTTCATGCATAATGGAACCACCACATTTCAGTCGACCCACCAGAGGCTTCTTAAATATCACCTATCCTGGTCGATGGATAGGTCAGGGAGGACAAAAATTGTGGCCAACACGCTCACATGATATTTGAAAACTCTTGTTTATTCTGCCCCTATACAAGATGCTGTCACTCTTGTACATCATCCGTCTTACACCTGGTATTTTCCTACGGGCTCTCCAATCCATGCGCCAATGGAGGCAATTTTGAGCTTTAGCTATAGCAAATGTATTGTCTTATGCCGTAGAAACATATCGCACAGTTTGCAATTCTATACGCTTTAACGTTAATTTCATCTACACCTGGACACATTCAAACCATTATAAATCTAGAAAGAAGCGTTTTCAACCACATGTACATATGACATTTTTTGCTTACCTTATTTTCGCGTCAATAATCCGCGAATGAGAAAAACCCGCATCCCTGAATAACCCGTGAAAATTTCGTTTTTATGTAAAAAAAAAAAAAAAAAAAAAAAATTATAAGTTCCGCACCCTTGTATTCCCCGTACATTAAACTCACGAGTGAATATGCTGAACTAACGGCAATTTATTTCCCGTTACCAAAAACTAATACGAAAGTAACTTACCAAAAAGATGGCAACTTCAAACTGTTTCGATCTGACGAAGCTGCATTCTGTCCTGATTGGTTAGTCTTGATTGGTAATAGCACTGCAAGCACTATATAAACTCTGTCGATATGATCTGGTGCCAAGTTTGCTTGATATATTCTATCATAGCGGCTAGAGCGGTCGGGTAAGCTCAAACTCCGCCGTCCATAAAATTCCCGCACCACCACTTTGGGATGTAAAAGCTGTATACCCCGCGTGATATTGACGCGAAAATACGGTATGTTTATCCTTGGAACACATCCTGAAGATTTGTATAAACCATTCAGAAACACCCTGAATAGGTGGTCATAATAGATTTGTCTCATTCTTTGATTCAGCAAAAGGAAAATTAATGCTCTAAAGGTCATGATTAAATTCTTTTAAATCATTAAATCGAATCTTTAAAAAAAGGGTAGTAAAGCAGAACACCTCGTCACAGATCTAATCTTTTTAAAACCAGGTTCTGCTCTAATATAATTGATGAAAATTTTGACATAATTGATGAAAAATTTAATAAAGTGAATAAGTTGATGACAACGATAATCATATGATGTATAACGAGATGATAAGAAATCCGTAAAAGACGCTCGCAAAATTAAATTTTATTTGTGACAATCTCACTTTGATGAGTATCATTCCTGATTTTCTCAAGTATCGCTGTTCCATCCCTGGCATCGCCGCCATTGCTGAGTACACTGTTAAGCGCCTTGGCGTACACCATAACCGCGTCGTAGAGATGTGCCATATAAATAGGGATCTGAAAGTTGGAATTTAAAAAATAAACAATTGCTTTTCTTATTAAGGTAAACCCATATTAATATACACACACCGCGCCGGTGTAAACAAAAAATTGCCCGAAACCGGAAGCAAGGGCAGCAGTGTTTCCGTTTGGCATTCATCACCATTGAAACGCGTCGATTACCAGCTCCTTTTCTACACATTATTAAGTACCGAAAGATGCTTTATGCTATCAGTGTGGGGAAACGCATCGGTCTGTCTGTCCGTCCGTAACTCTAACTCCTCCGAGGCGATGAAAGATTTTCAAAATCTGTTTTCGTCAGTCGATGAATATGCTTCATGGCACGAACCAATGACAAATATTATCTAAATCAGTTCATTGCCACGTGCACAAATGGTACCTCAATTTTCCCACTTAGCAATTTTCAATGAGAAGATAATATTAAGCAATATATCAAACAAATCGTAATGACGAGATAGAAGCGGATATAAATTACTATTTTCGCCAAATAATAAATATGGTTCCGGGAATGAACCATTTTGAAAATGGTTGAAATCGAAACAATGGCGCGTGCTCTAATGGTACCTTTATGACACCCTCAAATATTTTCAATGATAAGATAAGGAATGTGATATATGAAAGAAATTGGGATATATCATGAATTGAATAACGTAAAATTAATGATAGTCGAAATTGGTTTTAAGGAACCTGGTTTAGTGGAACCATTATGGTTCATTGGAACTTTCAATGCGAAAATATAGCATGTAATATATCAAACAACTTAGAATGATATGTCATGAATGAATGTAAGGTAAAAACGATGATAACCCAAATTGGTTCAAAGGTACGTGTTTGAATGGTATCATTATGGTCCATAAAAACTTACAATGTTAACATAGGACGGTTTAAAAATATGGTTCCGCGAATAGTTTAGTTTAATCTTTCGGTACTTGGTTATGTCATTCCTTAATGGTTTATTTAATAATGAACAGTGCTTATTTCAAAAGTTTGGATCCCGAGGATGAAGAGTTTTTTATTTAGTTTTATATTAAATTCGAATTATTGATGTTTGCTAAGTTTCTCAATTTCAAGTACACATCCTTTCTAAAAATGTCCATATTATTCATTTGCAATTAATTATGAAGCTTTCAACGAATGCAGTTTGAAGGGGATTTTTTCGATAATAGAGAATTTTGGTAAAATTATAAGTTTTTTTTAATCGTCATGATTTCATCCCCTTACCCCTTCTTTGACAACAGCTGTGGGTAATTGTTATTTTATTACCGGGTGTTTCAAAAATAACCGGTATATTTGAAAAATCAATAAAAACTAAACGGGCAGCGATAGAAATACTGTTGTAACTAATTTCGAAAGTTTGTCTGCCTGAAAATTTACTGTTGTCCCAAGCATATTGCAACACACGGTGTATTTCTATCGCTGCCCGTTTAGTTTTTATTGATTTTTCAAATTTTATTGATTTTTCAAATATACCGGTCATTTTTGAAACACCCGGTATATACGAGGGTTGTTCAAGAATTTTTGCCTCCTGGTCCGTAATTTTTTTATTTGTTAACAGTTTTTCAAAAGTCTTTTTGTATCTGATACTTACATTTGTCCTCTATATAATACACTATTCACTTTTCAAAACAGTCCCCATCCCTTTCCACGAATTGCGCCAACGCGTGACTAGTCAGGTGAACCCGTCGCAGAGGAATTCCGGTTGTTGTCGACACCAGGATTGAATGGCAGCTTCTTAAAGAAGAAAGAGCGCCTTAAGGGATATGAGGTGCGTTCTGACGACGAGGTGAAGTTTTAAGTTTTCAAGGAATACATTAGTACTCAAGCGCATCTGAAAAAATTTAAAAAAAAATAGCAAATAACCAATCTACTGTTTGCGCCAGATAAAATTTAATTTTACTTAAAGCGTTTCTTCCCGCTCTCAATGAACATCCTGAAGCACAACAATGATATTACGGTATAAATGACTTTTTTCAAGAATCTGGAGACTAAAGAACCATTAATTCAGTTTTACGCTGGATAATATAGGGACTTCCACTTAAACCGGAACCTTTGCTGCCCATTGCGATTTCGTGCATGCGCAATCATTGTTTCCTGGGCGCAGTGTGTATAAACAAAATAATATATTTTGAAAAAGTTTAATTTTTATCTTATTAGCCAAAATCTGATCAAAAGTAACCGGACATTCCCGAAAAATAGTGTTTTTCCCCATAGACATCATAGTGAGGGTTTGCATAGCAAAAAAAAGATGAGGCAAACGTATACTTGTACATGTAATGGCTGAAATGGCAAGAAAACACGGGCTAAATGTCTTTGGACGTAGCGAAATGATTATCATTGTAAAAAATGTATTCGTGAAACTCTGCGATATTATACCTGCATACTCCAACGTAAATGATATCATTGTGAAGAGAAAACGTTAAGATCTGCGGCTGTACACCATAACCATACCAAATGACAGGAAGGTTAAATAGAATCGCATACGAGGGTACCCTAAAAGTTTTTAGCCAGGAACGCTGCACGCATCCCACCAAATTTGTTTTACATTCTCCAAGAACTTCATTCTATCACATGGTTGCGTGCAAGATTTGAGCGAGCCACGTAGCATTGTTTTCGCGTGGCACAATTCTAAAGCTTGCGCATTGGCAGATAGACGCAAAATATAATGAAGCTGAATCAGCAAACATGGCATGCTATGATTTTCTATGATTATTCCAATGGCTTAAAATATCAGATTGTTTCGAAAAATTACAACAGGCATTTCCTGACAGAGCTCCGAGTAAAGCCACACCGAAAGACAATCAGGTAACCTATGAATCGAAGCAAGCCTGAGCATTGGATCATCAGCGGTTAAAAATACATGTATCCTCTTCGTTTGTTGACCCAACAGCAGAACTCAGCCCGAGTGCAATGGTGCAAAGAAATGATCGAAAGGTTCAACAACGGGACATCTGCACAGGTGATGAAGCATGGCTCTATCATTACGACCCGAAACTAAGGTACAATCCAAATACTGGCTCCCTAAAAGGCAATGCCCATGACAAATGCTAGGAAGGTGATTGTGGCCACTTTCTTCTATTCTACTGGCCTTGTGTGTGTTGTTGTGCTTGAAAACAAAAAGACGGTTACAGCAGAGTGGTATGTGACTAACTGCGTACCAAAAGTCCTGCAAAAATGGAAGAGCGAGCGTCTGAATACCGGAACAAGGGATTTGTTCTGGCATCGTGACAACGCCCCAGCACATGCAACTGAGTTTTTCTGTAAAAATCAGGTCAATATGTTGATACATCCCCCTGTTTTCCAGACATGAAACCTTGCGGGGATTCCATTTCGACAGTGACGATGACGTCCTAGTGGCGTATAACGACTGTATCTTGGAGCTCATTAGTCAGGAGGAAGAAACTTTGTATAGAAGCCGAGGAAAAATACTAAAAGAATGGTCTTCATAAGATGCGTGCAGTGTTCCTGGCTAAAATCATTTAGAATAGCCTTCCTAGAATCCACATAATTTTAAGTTTCCTCCCGATGTATGGTCAGTCCATGAAGGGAATTATAAGGACTGAAGTTTATCTCTCTTTTAGACAATTCCAGGCCGCCCATATTATGTAACAGCTTGCCAAGAGTCTATTCATGTGTCAACATGTTCATCAGCCCGTCCATGCAAGACAAGGTATGATTTGCTTTTATGAATGTTGAGGAATTGGACTGGCCTGCTCAGAAACCAAATCTCAATCCGAGAAAAGATTGAAAAATAGAGTAGCAGCTGTTATCGTAACAAATGAAAAATCGCCATATTAAACAGTGAAAAGTTAAAGTCTTGATAATTTTGATCATACAGTGTACTTTCCGAATGCGCCTCGTAAATTAACTTCAAACCCTGGATACTTTTTTATTTCATTGCTGAAAACGTTTAAATAAATTTTTACCTGGATCCTTGAACAGTTTCCTTTGGGAGCCTTCAGTAAACCCGTCATTTCTTCTGAAAATTTTTTATAAACATCAGAGACGACATGGGGAGTCACTTTCAGAACGGAACGAAAAGATTGAGTTGGAATATCAGATTGACTGCCCGTACCATTATACCCGCATCCTCCTATCAGGCCATATTCTTTAGCTATGAAGAAAAACTAGTCTGTAACAGCTGTTCTAAAGCCTACTGGAATGATTTTAATTAAAGTGTACGTACACGGGGTAGAGGCAGTTAAAATTGAACGATTTTGACCTTCTCTTCAAGATACCGTTCCTCCATCATCTGTGCTCAGTGTGATGTCTTCTGCTACAGAAATCGCCCGACATCGCAGTTTCCATAGGTTCTTGGCGTTATAGATTAACGGTTTCCAAGCTCTTTTTTTTTAAGAACCAGAAACCAAACCAACAGAAGTGGCTGAAAATGGGATCACCCTAATCCCGGTTCCTGTTTCTTTTTCTGCATAGTAGGTCAGTGAAGAACGTGAAGTATGGCTCGACCCTTATCCATGTGCAAATGTACTTAATGAGATCTGTACCATAGAGACAGGGAATATCTTCATAGAAAATTAGGCTCATTACCTTCTGGTAGAAGTCGGCCGAGTTGGCATTAACATTAGTAGCCTTGTGCAACCTGCGCTTCATCATACTCAGCTAAATTTAACTTTTAGAAAACTTCTCCTTACATTGGTTGATAAAAGCATCCTGCCCTTTGCCATCTTTGTGGCAGAAGTGAATAGCCCGCGGTTTATTGACGTCATCGAGGAATACCCAACCTTCATTTAGACACCGTTCATAAAGTTTTCTAGGTGTTGGTTAAGCGTTCGTAGATGTACCGTTCTGTTATTTGAGGCATTTTCAACATGTACCTCTGTAGCGCCTCATTGTGTAGGTGAGTTTTCTAAATATTGCATAAGTCGAACTCTCTTCACATTGACAGTATTACGGGTATGCTGGATTCTGTTTCTGGTTCCTTTTTCACTACGACCTCTGTCCTGAGTTAGAAGCTATTTGCTTCATTACTGATGGTACCTTTACTTAGGATGGAACCTTGTTCCTTGCGCTTTCCAATAACCGGGGAATAACTGAAACCTTTGTCGGATAGAGCGCATATGTATCCTTCCCAAAACGTTTTCAATTGTCCCACCATTTTAGGCCTAACCTAGTCAGCTAACCAATGATTTTTTAGAATACTACTGGATCGTCGACTCTATAGGCGTTGACTTTCAAAAATTCTTGCAAGAATTCAGGACAATCTGACGCAACTAACCTATGATCCATGGGGTAAGGTGACTGATCAACAAGGATTGAAAGGTGTTTTGATAACAACTTTTTTTAACAATTTTTATGGCACTTTTTTCGTATTAAAATTATCAGAATTCACCCTAGATTAAGCTAGTTATGCTAGTTACTCAATTTCTTACAAGACTTTTTTGTTACTTTCCAAGTATACATCATTTGCATGATATATATAATGCATACTACAGTACAGATCTGGGTGGAAAAACTTATTTCCGACAACGCTTCCGATGGCAACACTGTTTACGAGAAATCGTGCGAAAAGTTCAAACTCGTTCATTGTTAACTGCCTGAATCCTCTGTAATGGACCATATCCAAAAAAAAAAAACAACAACAACTCACGTATAAGAATATATTGATAGTTAAGGTTCGCATTGTAAATTTCATCATCAACAGAGATCAGTGCATATTCGCCTGTTTTGGAGTGACCTTCTTTATAGAGTGTACGAGCAAATAGAATGTGACAAATCGGAGCTCCGATTAACACATACACTGGAATAAAAGAAAAATGAGGAATTTTTAAGTACCGGGTGGGCAAGAAATAACGTGAGGTGTTCAGAGCTCGCTAGCGGGAATTATATTAGGCCAAATGCAGTACATTTTGGTGTATATACTTAGTGGAACATGCAGTTTTGATTTCTGCAAAAAAAAATAGTACCAAAAGTCACCATAGGGGGCGTTTATTTCAAGAAAACAATGAATACATTTGCATAAGCGCGTTCCGTGTTGAGCAATCATGACAATAAAAGGCAAGGCTGAGGATTTCCCATCATTCACGAACGAATGGCCTGACGATGACGCTTACTCTGCCTGACCGGGCGTTATTAGTCAAGTTGTTTTATCAGAAGAGCGACAATGCAAGTGCTGCCCTTCGTGAATTCCGGCGATTGAAAACGTTACGAAGAGGACCGATGAGCATAACTGACTTACGGAAAATGATTGAACGATTTGAATCTACCGGAACTCTAGGAGTGCAACCAGGCCGGGGACGCAAACGAATCAGGCAACAACACGTTGAAGAAGTTGCAACTGCTGTTGTGGAACAGGAGATGACTACTGTGCAGGGTACCAGCAGTGCACACGCAATAGCACGCCAAACAGATATCCCATATTCGACGGTGAGGAAAATATTGCATAAGATATTGACATTTTGTCCCTATAAACTCACACCTGTTCAACAATTGCTTCCTGGAGATGAACGTACCCGAACTGACTTTTCGTTGAGATTTTTAGCACGTATGGAAGTGGATGATGCATGGTATGGCCACCCAGGTCGCCTGATCTCAACCCTTGGTTATGGGGATATTTGAAAAGCCTTGTGTATCAAACACATGTCCCTGACCTCTCATCCTTAAAGGATCAAATAACGTTACATATCAGACTAATTAATGCAGATATGCTGCGAGCTGCCGTAGAAAATGTCGTGTACCGCATGCAAGTATTGGAACAGCACACTGGTGGTCATATTGAAACACATTTGTAATTAAAAATAAAACATTGTTTATTCTTGTTACTAAAGTTGGTTTGTACGGTATTTGTTCATTTGACAATTAGGTATTCATTGTTTTCTTGAAATAAGCGCCCCCTATGGCGACTTTTGGTACTTTTTTTTTTTTTTTTTTTTTTTTTTTTTTTTGCAGAAATCGAAACTGCATGTTCCACTAAGTATATACACTAAAATGCATTGCATTTGGCCTAATAGAATTCCCGCTAGCGAGCTCTGAACACCTCACGTTATTTCTTGCCCACCCGGTACGAGTGTTGTTCAGAAAATAATGCCCACATTTCTTATAATAAATTTTAAATTCTGCATTTTGAAGTTTCTGGCCTTTGTATACGGAATTGGAAGCAGACCAACGAGCAGTAATTGGTTACTGAGAAATAAACTGAAGGAATTAGAAACTCCTCTTTAATGTTTTATTGGATCCATTTTAGCCCGAATTACCGTATGGTATGTGGATTGGCATCGAGTCAATGTGTGGAAGCATTTGTAAGTCAGTGGAAGACCAGATGTTCACCAGACTTTCCCACAATTCATGCAGATTTGATGGAAGAATATCTTGCTATTGGAGATGTCTTTCCAACTTGACCCAAACTTTCTATTCGTTAAACCACTACTGAACCAGCCGTGCGCGATGGATGGTAGCATTATTCCCGTCACATGCAGATAAAAACGCAGTATTGCGGGGTGGACTTGATCGGGAAAAAGTTCCGGTAGTCAGCGGAACGCACCCGATTTTCCATGAATATCACGGGACCATTCCCATATCAGCAGTAGAACCAGTCCACGGGGCTAGTTCAGACCAGAAAACCTTCTTCCAGTCAAAACGTCCCAGACACAATGTAGGCGAATTTTTCTGTACTTTGCAAAAATCGGGAATTTTCGTATAGGCATGCGATTGCTGATTTGGACCCGCTTCGATTCCTGGCGCATGGTTCTTACAGATTTGGGTCGGAAAAAGCCTTGGTTAAAAGCATTTCTCAATTATGTGACATTCCATGTCAGTTTATCGGCCTCGGTGGCTCAGAGGTTGCGTGATCGCCTCTGATGCCCGAGGACGCGGGTTCGACCCCAGCCGAGGACGACGAGGATTTTTTCAGGGGGAAAATCCTGAGATCACGCTTCCTTCGAAAGGGAAGTTAAGCCGTTGGTCCCGTGTAGTCGTTTGCCGGCTGCACGTTAAAGAACCCTTGCGAGGCAAAATTTGCGGCCCCTATAACGCCGTCCTGAAATGACCATGGCAGTTGAAAAGGACGTTAATACCAAACAAACCATGTCAGTTTGGGGTGTTGTCACGGAATCAAGGATTCCGTCGACAGCGTCGGCGGATTTCGCACCCGCGTCTTCTACTCATCGGCGTGGAAAGCCAGCCGACGTAATCCGCGTCGTGTCGAACGTAAGAAGGAACGGGCAAATGAGCAGGATTGGAAGCGTGCCCGAGATCAAGACGAGAAAGCACGAGAGGTGAAGAAAGTCTTCGTAAAGAGAAGGGGGAAAGATGGAAGGAAGAAGAGGAAGGGAATTGGACGCGAAGCCGAGCGAGCCCGTCCGAGAAATGGAGTGCTTGACTTCATGAACTCCAGCCAAGCACCCGGCTTCGAAAATTCCCCAGCCAACGAGCCGAGCAACTGCGGCGACGAAAGAAGAGAGCCGCGTGGGAGCGAAGGATAAAACCTCGCTAGAACGACGGCGTCGAAGGCTTCCCATGAAGAGTGAAGAGTTCGCTATGAAAGGCGCCCATGTTATATGTCACTAACGAGACTCCAGGTATGGAACTCTAATTTAAGTATGTCCCACCTAGTATACTGCGCTTTTCACCCGGGTAATTACGCACGAGAAACCGTGAGCACGTTTTATGAACTACGCAGTTACAAGCTGCAGTATTCGTCCGCCATGCAAGGACTCTGGCCGTTTGGACTGTCGAACTATTTCGAATATCTGTTAGGCTTCATACTGGTGACCCAAAGAGCCATGTATAGCATTCATAAATACACGTAAATCTTGCTTACTGGGCTTATTTACTTTGTATTTTTTATTTGTTTTATTTAAGTTACTCGGTGTAAATCTATTGAGCAAAATAAAGATTACTCTAATTTACTATCTTAATCCGAGCTCTGTACGTGCATTCATTTCCACTGCGTTCACTCTCTCTACCTATTTAAAATATACACATTACAGGTGTCGCATATATCCGACGGGAACGGGAATGGGGCTAGTCCGAACATTATAAATTAGAACGCAATTGCTTTCCTGACCCGTCGCTGTTCTTTTGTTTTGAGCCGTTCTGGTGAGGTTTTTGATTTGTTGCGTTGTTGGGGTTTACGTATATTTAATTTACTGGGGTGTGTAGTGTCTTTTGTCAGTTTTGAATACATTTTGGGGTTTAAAGAGGTTTTTTTTTTCCCCGCGGTTTTTCTAAGTGTTTGTTCTCCCGTAATTGTTGCTTCAGCGTCGCTCGGTTATGAGCGCGTCGATGGTATTGTAGAGTTGGTCGTACCACGGCCTCCTAGAAACTACCAGGCCTGAACATGATCTCAATGATGTATTGTTGAAGCACTAAGATTGTGACGTTGAACTAACTTCTGCAATAGCACCACCAGTTCGACGTAACAATGTTTTATCTTTTCCATGTTCAGGCCTAGTAGTTTCTAGAAGGCCGTGGTCGTACGCTATTGCTTTTTGTTTATTGGAGGCTGGCATTGTTAACAGATTTTCTTGGAAGATGTGGTCAGCAGTGTTGCCAGATTTGATATTTTTTTTTAAAGCGCTTGTCCTTGTTTTCATTGTTTTGGGCACTGTTTAATTTTTATTAATAATGTCCAACAAAGGACAAGTGCTTTAAAAAAATACCAAATCTGGTAACACTGGTGGTCAGCCTCTAGCAAACAATTGTTATCGTTATTTCTGAGTTGGAAACCGAGCTGAGCGGCTGTGTTCTTTTTCGCTTGCGAAGAAGTTGGAAAATGGCTTCCAAGCAAACAAATAGGGCCGCATTGAACTCAAATATGCTTTTGGCACGTAATGTTACGTTTTTCTTTTATTAGTTATTGAATCTTTTAATACGTTTAACAAATTAGACTTGTTTAAAGACAAGAGTGTTGCAGTGTTGCGGAGAAGCTAGTGTCCCGTGAAGAGCAATGGCGGACAGAAATCGAACATTGTGGAGAGTTGTCTAGACCGTCCCTTTCATCATCCTGTCGCTTGAAGACATTTTGAGGAAGCATTAATTGGTATGGTAAACGGAGTCCAAATTGATGACAACTTTTGCGTGAGTGACGATTTTCTTTGCATTTTCCCCCGCGCCATCGAGTGTTTTCAGCGTACCCCCCCCCCTCCCATACTTACTAATACTATATCAAAAAAACTTTTGAGTTGATAAACAAATTGTTGAACAAAATCTGTGATAGTTTTTTATATAATGATTAAAAGTTATCTAAAACATTTTGGAACACCCTGTATATACAGGCAGTGGAGAAGCGGAGCTACATGATCGGCTGTGCTTTGGCGTACTGTCTTACCTACTAGCACATGCATAATGAACCGGCACTCAGAGTTTACATTTGACCTACCCAGAAATAAATTTTCTATTTGGGTTGGACTGTCTCCCTCTGATTTCATTATTCACTGTGCGGAACTAGTTTTGAAGAAGAAGACTCAGGGCATGATTCATGCAGTGAGGGAATGTGGAAAGGGCAAGAGTTGATACAGGAACTGCATATTTGCGCTGGCTTTATCCGTACAAGTTGATGTGATAAAATCTATGTAAATAAAACATTCACTTACATTGCTTAATCTATGTTGTGTAATTTTTATACATTTTGAAACACATTTTCCGAGAAATAAAATGTGGAACATTATTTTCTGAGGATTCCTCATAAAACACATTAATTTAAAGGTATGTGCCTCATATATTATTCAGCTAAGTTTTAACAATACATTTTTGTAAATCTTTTACCTCTAGTTCTCTTATGTGTGTCGAGAACCAGCTTTCTAATTTTTTCCTCTTCTTGCTTTCCACAGTGAATTCCTGGAAAATTTTCAACACCCGTTAAGGTCATGTTCGCGTTCTTCATATCCTGCGAGAAATAAATGCCAGTGTAAAGTTATTAATCCCATAATTTGCATTCAAATTCTAAGCTTAAACTTTTAAACTTGAAACTTAAAGCTTCTTTTAAATTAATTTATAATTAAAGTAATTTGTTTCAAATTTTGATTTATACTGATTTATATTAGAATCTATGTTTAATTACTGAAAAGATGGTAAAGTGAAATCCAAATATCCTGAATTGTTATAAATGTAGAGGAAAAGGTAGTAATGTGCCCCCCTACTTGTTAATAACCCCCGACGCCAACAAATAAATCGACTATTAATGCCATCTAGGAAATGGGTAAAATATCCAATAAAGCAATAACTAGTTGAAAATTTAATGTGTAGATATCGCTCCCTGTTGACACATCTACCAATAAAGCAGTATTGCTAATGTGCGAAAGAAACTATGGTTGTAATATACAGGATAGGAGGCATGAAAGTGAACAGATTTTATTAATCCATGAGGGTCGGAACTCGACCATTGTCAAGTTAATGGGGGAGCAAATGGCAAGTGATAAAGCATGCAAATGATGCAGCTGGGGGTGACAGCAGGGCCGCCACTAGATTCTACCATGTACGCTCTTATTAATGGGCATACGTACCTCCGTTTCCTTGTTGATACATTGCCTGAGCTTTTAGAGGATGTGCCCTTGACTATTCGCATGCAAATGTTGTTCCAACATGATGGAGCGCTTGCTCATTTTAGCCGTGATGTGCGCAATTACCTTCATGCAAGATTTGGCAATCATTTGGCATGACCTCCTAGGTCACCAGATCTCAATCCGCTGTATTTCTTTTTTGGGGCCACATGAAATCAGTTGTGTACCGAACACTGACTTACTCATGTGCATACTTACTCATGTGTTTTCATGTGCACTCTGATTATTGCTCCCCCCTCTAACTTTACCTTGGAAATGGTTGAGTTTCGACCCCTCATGTATTAACAAAATCTGATCACCTTCATGTCTCCTACCTGTGTGTGAAGTTTGATTATACCTTTTGAAACACCTTGTATAACTGATAATGTTCTGTCTTTGACATATTGAAGGTAGTTTTTTTCCTTAGACACGTCTTTGGCAAACGAAAAACCCAGTACTTTTCTTTAATACGGCCCCCTGTTTTTGTTTATAGTATTGCCCCCGGGGTTTGTAATCAACACTTTGGTTTCATCGCTTTATTTGCTGGTGAATGCGGTCGTAGAGGTAATCGAGGCCATAGTCTCCGTATTAGAGGCCGCGCTGTCCATGTAGAGACAGTGTACGAGCGGCCAGAGAGCTGCTACAATGCACAGTGGTCAACAGTCCAATGTGAGCTCATAGTGATTGTGCCGGATCAGAAGGATATTACCATATTATGTCTGTGATTTCTGCCGTTAAATAAAATAATGCAAACACGGCAAGAATTAAACTTTAATTATTTTGATTTGTTAATTTTTAGTTTTTTTAATAGCAGAAATAGGATTATATTTATTTTAGTTTAGAGAAAACTCGTCTAAGTTTCATTGTTAGATAATAGTAGATATTATTAACTAGTATTTTCAATGTTTTGACTACTGAACGTTGATTTTATTCTTGAGTTTAGTAACATTATTTTCCCACACATTTAAATGCCCCCCCCCCCCTTGGGGGCCATAATACGGACACATGAGCTTCTCTGATCGTAAGAAACATACGATTGTTCAAAAGAATTCAGATCGTTGTGCTGAGCTGAAGTCTTCTTAATGGTACCAGAATACCACAATCTTGCGCTATACTACCTGGTTTTAGGATAATTTATAACTTTTTATTACAAAAGAAACAAAAGGGAGGCGGGCACATTTCCACCTTTTTCTCTAATAATAACCTCAAAAAAGTTTCTTACATTATAATTATGCTTAAAATAGAAAATTTACATCCAAAACAATATTTAAATCCAAAACGATCCGTATAGGGGCCATAGAAAAAATTGAACTATAAATAAGAACTATATCCGTATTACTTTTGTGAAAATTATGTTAAGAACATATCGTATGAATTCATTATGAATAATTTTAATTTATTTCATTATTTCATAAGTTATTACCCTCTTCAATGCATCTTCGACTTCTTTGTTTTGGGGTTCTTGGGCGACAATCATAAAGAAATGCTTCCATTGGTAAGATTTCATGAGGGAAATCACAAATTTTGCAACTTTGTTACTTGGAGGATTAGTTCGAGCAAAAGTTGGGTAGTTAACTTTGTTAGATACTTTTTGATCTAAGCATTTCTGGAAGAAAGAAAATTAAAAACAAAATTAAAGGTAATTATTAGTATTCTCGGTGATCGTTTAAGTAATTACAATGAATATAAGGTTGTCCTTAAATAAAAGAGAATATTTTATAGTTTTAGATAATCATTTCAGTAATAAATAAATTTGCGTGCCAATGTATTTGTTTCTATTTGCGTTATTACACTTGCCATTTTATAATGATTCAGTAGAATGAACCATGATTGTCAGAGCTAATCTGCAATTCAGTCACACATAATGCAATATCAGGCAGCAATCAGGGCGATTAAAATGTTTCAAATATTTTTTCACAAGGTGCCCCGCATAGGATATACAAAATTATTATAAATTTAAAATTTATTTTTATCGAGAAAACCCATGTTGATTTGGACTTGTTTTTAGTTAAAATAATAGCAGAAACACAATCAAGCTAAACTCACATCAGACTCATATATGAGTTGAATCTCGTATGATTTAGATTCCGTCTTGGAGACGTTTATTACTGATTTACCGTCATCACTTTTACGGGGGAATATCAAGCAGTGTAATTTCCGAAATGTTAAGTTCTTGACTACTTCATCTTGAAAAGATGTAGAAGAAGAGGTTCTGTATTTCATGCTGTGTGGAAGGAAAATGTCAACGTATTTTGCAAAAATATTCAAAATGAAGAAGTAGATGCCAAATATTTATTTCAAACATAAAATATAGCATCAAAAATATCGCAACTATGAATGGCTATAACAATCGCACCATCACGGATTTACTTAGGAAAAGAAAGTTTAAGAAATTTATTAATGACAGCACTACGCATGGCAAGACCAAGAACCAGGGCAGAGGGTTGGGCTCAGCATTAAAATCTTTTGATTTTTCAATTTGTTTCAGCAATCCCAACCAAATGAACAACGTTTTCCCCAAACCCTAAGGACAAGATCCCTTCGCTCCTCAAGTCAGGAATCTATGAGATAAAACGTGCACAATGTGATAATGTTTACAAACGTCAGATGTATCGAAACATAGAAACCAGATTCAAGGAACACCTAAGACATAGGAAGTTTGGAAGAAGTAACCAGTCTTCAGTTGCCAAACGCTCCATCGACACCGGCCATGATTTTCCTGTCGATAATGTTAAACTGATAAAATCAATAAATAAAGACACCTGTTGGGTGCGTTTGAAAGCATAGCGATCCAGCGTACAGACACAAATACGATATTTAAATTAAATATGGGTCCGATTATCGATTCCCTTTAATTAACAACCAATCAACAGAATTGACCTTTTTCGTGTCATTCTTCTTTTGAATTCTGATTGGTCTTAGTTCCTTAGTTCCTTATATATGCTCAAATTCTTCAAGACCCAGGTAGTTCTCTCGTTGTCTTTGAGGTGCTCCTGGACTGCTGAATGATGGTAGCAACTGCTTCCGAAAAGTACTTCCAGAATTAGGTTGTATTTATCCCATTTTTTAATGTTGTTGTGGTTAAAGAGTTTTTTATTAATATTAAGATTCACATTTCAAGCATCACTGGATAAAGGAAGGCTCAAAGTCCGCATAGAAATTCTAATGACGTCACTATAATCTTTCTCACTCTAACTTGACACTATTGCTCTTGTTACGCGCAAACGAGGCTGACCTGACCGTATGAATTCCTAGAACGTATTCATCCGCGCAGTAGCTGCCCTTAAAATGCAGCTTACAGTATGGCAAAAGAATGAACAAATGACAGCAGAAGTTATTACACGATGTGTTTTTCTATTATAAAATTGTGTCTAAAGATTTATTTTAAACCTGATCAAATGCCAAAAATAATTTTTAAGTCTCAGCAAAAACTATTCTATTCTGCTGTTTTTTATCTCCTATTAGTCGTTTTATATAGGAGCGAAAGTCACCTTCTCCTATCGTTTAAAAGTTTAAAAGCACCGTGAAGGTGCTGACACCTAGTGAAGGCTTGCAATCGCAATCGGCATGATGGCGTCGTTGATCACATCGTCCACTCTGGAAGAACAAAGAGCTGTAATTCGTTTCCTTCATGCAAAAGGTCGTCCACCCAAGGAAATTCACGGTGTACGGCAACGACTCCATGGCCTACACAAATCTATGGGCATGGTGCAAAAACTTTACCGTGGTGAAGTGCGCCAATGGCTGTGGTCGCAGGAAACGGACTTGTATGCGATGGATATTCAAAAACTTGTACCACGATGGGACAAATGCCTTAATCGCAATAGCTCATACGTACATAAATAACCAGAACATTGATGAGCACTTTGTATATTGGTTTTTCATGGCTGCTCCAGCACTTTCTTAAAAAAAAATAAATAACGTTACTTTTTGATTTTTCCTCGTATATATTCTCATGTTTGTTTTTAATTTTCATTTCTCTGCTTGAAAAAGGCACCACAGTTAACGCAGCACGATATGGGGAAACATTGAAGGCACTGCGCGCGGCCATCAAATGCAAGCGTCCTGGACTTCTTACAGAAGAGTGCTTCTTCTCCACGACAACGTGCGTCCTCACACCTCGAAAGCAACGGTAGACCTCATCAAAAAGTTCAACTGGGAAGCAATGCAGCATCCACCTTGCAGCCATGACTTATCCCCATGTGACTTTCACGTGTTTTGGGATCTCAAGAAACATCTGAAAGGCCGCAGGTTTCAATCGGACGATGAAGTGAAGGAAGAGGTTTTGGAATGGTTCCACACGCAACCGACAGACTTCTTCCATAAAGGAATTACACGTCTTAACGCATTTGGAGAGTATTTTTAAATTCCTTGTATACACTTTGGATAAAATAAATAATTTTCGTTTTCATTTGTACGACCCTTGTATATACATCCTTGCTTTCGCCATCCGACTCATTTGGGCACCATTTTTCATTTCCTATGGGCTACTGAAATGGTATTCATTTCAGTCTGAATACTGTGCTCGCTGACACACCTATGGCATGCGCAGTCTTCTTAACAATTGCTTTCAATGACTCGGATAGATCAGTGACGCGAAAGTAATTGGATGATGTTCTTTTCGCCTTGGATGAGAGGTTTTCCTTGAAAGTGCTCCCCGAAACATTACTGAGGAGACCAGATGGTATCCATCTTCACAAACAAATCAGCGAGAAAAAAAACGTGACGTCAGAGAATCACTTGAGAATATCTTCTTCTCTTACTGAGGAAGAAAGAATGAAAGGAATGCTCCTGTTGATTGGTTCTTGTGTCACGTGATCCGCAAAGTCAATCTGAAATAAGCTGTGCTATAGGGCAGGCCATTTGATTTAGCAGTGTCTGGCAACGCGACTGGATACCATTTACATATTTTAATTGATTAAGTGTCAAGTTAAAGTGAGAAAGAGTATAGTCTTGAATTTTGAGAAATTAGTTTTGTGAGCTGCAGTTTCCGAAATGTGAATAATAAATTTTTGACTTTAAATTTTAAATTAGTTCTAAAACTGTGCTCGAAACTGTAAATCCACCCATTTGGGTGACTTTCGGTGAAAATCATGATTGGATTGAAGTGAAAGGGAAAAATAATATGCGAGATCTTTACCAAGTTAGATATAAAAAACATTCAAATAGAACATGACACAATTTATTTTTTAATTTATTATTACCAAAAAAAGTTAAAGTTTCCTGTTCTCTTTTCACATCCTTGTCGTAATTTTCTTTTGAATTTTTTAATATTTTTTTCTTTATTCTTATCTTAATTCTATCGGGGTTTTTTAATTAACTTAATACGTGCATCGTCTGTTTGAATGTTTTGAAAAGTGTTATCTGATTCTATTCGACGATCTTTAGTTTCTCTTTAGGTTGGATCGGCGTTATTTTTCCCTATTAAAAGCTTTCTTCATAATGCAGGATGTACTTAATGCAAGGATACTCCACATCATTAAGACCAGAGGCAAATTCACAAAAGATAACAACAGATCGATATGGATATGTTTAATAAATGACCGAAGAAGGGATTTGCCTTTCATAAAGGTTGCATTTTTTTAAATAATTAATTAAATCATCTTTTCTATTGAATTACAAATTGCTTCGAATTAAGAAAATTATTTAAGAAATTATGTATTAGAAAGGGATATGATACCAGGAGGTCAGATTTGTTTATCTTTTTTTAAGAAACTGCTTACTATGCATTTAGTCGATTAAAATTTTAAATAGGATCTACACATTAATTAAGCTTTCGTCGTTTCATTGGAAAAACTGCATTATTCGCAGAAAATTTTTTCATCATTTTCATAAAATTCAAAACTGCGCAGTACTTTATTTATCGTCATAAGATGAAATGCAGTAAAGCTGTTACCATATGCTAGTCCGTTCTAAAGCTCGCGGACGTTGCCTTCAAGTTCGTAATAAAAGCGAATTACGGCAACTGTCTGTCGCTCGACCATGATGAGCCAAACCTTGCTCCGTCAGCAACAATTTATTGGTTGCGAGTCTAGTACACGTCGAGCCCTTGGTTTCATTCATAATGAAGAGATTTCGATGAAAATGAGTTCCGTGTTGAACGTTGACCCATTAAAGAATACCGTTTTTTATTTGATGAGACAGATGGACCTGTGCCAGATAGAGAAAGGGGAAAAATTTCTTCAAAGGGGGGGAGGAAGGGGAAGGATAAGGATACAAGATTTCAAAGTATGATGAAATAGTATCAAAATGAAATTATGTGAAACTGTCTACAAACAAAAGCTTTGCTTTAACATTTATTTTGATGATTTTTAATGTTCTTAGGTATTTCGTCATGTTATTCGATTGCTAGAAAAAAAGTTACCACCTTTACAAGAGCACCCTGTACTTTTTGAACATTTTGTTTATGTATATCTTTAAAAATTTTTATATGTAAAACATTTCTGCACTAAGAATTATGTTCTTTATATTCAGGTTATGCAATCTCTTGCAACTTTGAAAGCTTGAATCTAACTTTTAAATCCAATACAAAAATAAAAATTTTACGTATTTTGCGCAATTAATTTCTATTTTATTTATTTTTAAATGTGGACGAAAACAGTTATAAATAATTTATAAATAATTTATAGGACGAAACCAATCTCTTTCCCAGAACAATTTTTTCAATTTTTACGTATGTAGGCTATATTTCGGTTGCCTTATAAGTATCATTTAGTAGAATAGCTATTGTAAATGAAAAATACTTGCGGACAAGATGTTTGTGTCGTCATCAATCAATTGAAGATTACGCTCTAGGAAATTTGGAGTTACAAATAATCTTTGACAACCAGCGTATTCTATTGCTGAATACTTTTGTCCCTTATATTTAACACACGTTATCTAATAATCATCAAATCAATCCGAAAGAATAGAGAGTCTGACTGAATGGGCAGGTAAAAAATAATTTTAATATAAACTGCTTGTTGTCTTATCAGCTTAACTTATTAAGCCTTTACAAAAGACATCAGAGTGTGAATTTAAGACTTCAATAAAATAATTGATTTTTTATACTTGAAAGTTATGATTATGTGTATATGGAAGCATTCAAGTTAAAATCATTGAAATAATTGGACAACTAAGGATATATGAATGGCTTTGTATACACAAAGTCAAGATCATTTCTTTGTAGTTAAACTGTTTCCGTAAATGAAGGTAACCAATCTTTTCTATATGAACAATAGTATTTAAGTTTAAGAATTTAAATCTCTTTTAATTCTTTCTATATTACAAATTAATAGGAATGGTAAGCAGTATAGAGAAATGTTATAATAAACGAAAATTAATGACATTTATTAAGTACCGAAAGGTGCTCTATGCTATTACTGGGGGATAATGTGTCGGTCTTTTCATCTGTCTGTGTAGCTCAATTTTCTCGAAAACTATGAGATTTTCAAAAACTTTTCTCGCCAATCGAGAAATATGGTTCATCGCACGAATCATTTCGAAGATGGTTGAATTCGCACGTGCGCTGATGGGGGGGGGGGTTTCTAGAAATTTTGGCGTCGACTGCAAAGGTCATTTTGCGCCTTTTACACAAGTTATAACAGTACGCAGCCCGAGACAAACAAAAACATCCATGCCCACGGCGGGATTCGAACCCGCAGCCAGGCGGACTCGAGAACTAGAAAGCTACGCCCTAGCCCTCTCGGCCACCTGGCCGGCCGTGCGCTGATGGTATCAATCTGGAACCCCTACAAATTTTCAATGATAAGATATAGCAAGTAATACATCAAACGACTCGAAACAACGAGCTATGAACGAATATAACGTTATTAAGTACGTTTTCGCCACTCGATAAATATGGCTTGAAGACTGTCAAAATTGGTTCAATGGCACGCGTTCTAAGGTCACCATTTTGATACCCCGTGGAGATTTTCAATACTAAAATATGGAAGATAATACATCAGATAACTTGAAAGCATGGCATGTAAAACATCAATCCCTTCTAAGAGGTATCATGAATGAAAAAAATAACGAAAAATTAATGGCTTAGAACATGGTCGAAATTTGTTAAGTGGTACGTTAATTAATGATACCATTAACGTATTTTATTTCCATAAAATTGAAATTTTTATATATGATATTTTATTTATAAGATATATCATGCAGTATATCAAACAATTTATAACGACGTTGTATGAACGAATATATAAGAGTAATTAATAAGTTCGAAGATAGTCGAATTTGATTCAGTGGTACCATGATGAAATTTTCAAAGCTAAGTTATGGGATGTTTTAATGTTTTCAAATAGGATTCAAAAATTTTGGAAATGTTTTATATGTGACGGCGATTAGTTTAACCTTCCCTTACTTGGTTATGTCATTCCTTAATAGTTTATTAAATTAAGAATCTTTTAAAGAATTCTTGTTTCTTAAAGGCTGGAGAATGCCAACAGAAATCCAAGCTAAAGAAAAATAAAGAAAGCAGTCATTTTATCTTAACATCTAACCGTTCGTCAAATATTTATTTTGATTTAATAAATCAATGTTAGCGTTTTACTTTAGATCAGAAACCAAGATATAAAAGTCAAGGAATTATATCTTGTATTCAAGGAAGTCAAGGAATCTTTGTCTACTTTTGTTCATCTATAACATTAAGTAAATAATTTCATACTTTGCGTGTGAATGACTGATTTAAAAAATTTTCTAAACAAATTTTAATCCTGTAGGATATAATGTTACTACACTGTAATAAAATTACAGCACATATAATGAGAATAATTATTAATTGCCATTTATAATTGAACCACGCTAGGTAGATCACATAATGGAACGTATATTGTGCTAGTCTATATCCACCAATGATGAATTAGCAGCTATCTTTAGAGCTACAAATGCTCATAATTCCTTATCAAGATATAATCAGGTTTTATTTCTTATAACAAAATACTATAGAACCATTTCATCCAAATTATACCTTTCAAAGCTATAAATAATTTAAACAGTTTTCCTCCAATGTATTTACTTAAATAATAAATTTATCATTCACCTCCGCTATAAAAATATTACTCAAATGAAAAAAAAAACTGGCAACAACCGTAATTCCCGAGTCAAAGACACAAAATCATTGAAATGACATTTCCTGCGCGTAACTTTTTTTTTATTCTAAAGATTATTTGAATACGGAGGAATGGAATATTTTTATACACGGTATCGTTGAAGTGGGCTGATAAAAAGAAAGAGAGAAAGAGGATGATATCATCTGTTTGGTTAAGAAGGAGGAGAAATCAAGTCAAGGTCTGACATTAATCAGTTTATCGGGTAAATCTGGAAGAATTGTTTAACGTAAAAGTTTTAAAAAAAGACTAGGATTATATTTTGTAGCAATAAAGCAGAATAATTTGACTATATAAATGATTCAAGAGCTTAGCATTGAGTTCTTAATGTATAATTTTGTATTAGACATTACTTTGAAAATTATTGCGCCATCAAGCACATTCAAACTGGAGATATAGATACTTGCTCAAATTTATTTTTTAATTGGCTTTATGTTTCTCGAAATACTTATACATTTTAAGGTTCAATAAACTTTAGAGTAAGAATATATAAATTTTTTTTAGGAATGACATTAATTACTTATTACCGGGAGGATGTATATCTATTATTTTCATTATTACATAGAGTTTAGTATTCTTAATAAGAATGTTGAATTCAGTTAAGGTTGTGGTTTCAGAACAACTATTTTTTTTTTCCTTTGAACGTAATTAAATAACGTGAATGGATAAATTGTTATAAGGGTAATAACATCTAAATTAATGAACGAAGAAAGGCTTTGCAGAAATAACCCATAAAAACTAGTTTTTAGAAATTTTTAAAATAAAATCTGAGGGTGTACAGCCAAAGTTATTACTAAATTTAGACGTTAGAACAGCTTAGTGTTTTTATTTGTTCCTGTAATAAAGATTAGCTTGCATTTAGATAAGATATTATAACCTTGTTTCGTGATAAGTTTTGATAATTGACTGCAGATTTTTAAAATATAAAATATGTTTTAAAAAGACATTATTTATATATTGACTAATAATACATTATGTGAAATCCTTTTAAAAATAAGCTTATTTCTGATGTATAATTTTAAGAAGGAAAAAAAAAGTTTAGAGCGTATGAAGTTTGAGATGGGGAAATTAGGTAATAACTACAAGATGGCCAAGGAGTCATAACAGTCAAACTGAACTTTCTATTTATAATTTGAGGAGCAAATGGCCTTTGTTGCTGTCAGAGGTTTAATTAAATAAACAGATCCTGTGTTTTTAACGTAGGAGGTGATCAAAAAATAGTGGTCGAAAAGGGAGGAAGGAGAAAAGTAAACAACGTTAAAAAGTATTGAACAGAAGGAAAATTTCCTCAGAGGAAATGAACGCTCCCCTCCCAGTCATTAGCAAATAATTAATTTGCATTGCATTTTATAATTACCGAGAGTGAAATCGCTTTCACTCTGTTAAATGTGTTGGCCACTAACCTTGTTTATAATTTTCTACTTAATTTATTAAATAATACGCGGTTTTAAAGTTGCTATTAACGGTTTCTCCATTACAATTGCGTTTTACTGTCGACATGAAGTGATAAAAATGTTTTTCATTACCTACTTACTAACACGCAAACTCTGTAGTTGAATATAACTGGCTTTGAGTTTTATAATAATAATTAAAACTTTTAATTGATATTAAAATGTTTTAATCATCAAATTAAAGTTTTAAAATCCTCAAGAAGTCCAGCCGATTTCTTATTTAAATTAGGCTTCCCTTTGATGTTCGTTCTCCGTTTATTTAAATATTTAGTGAAATTTAGCTGAACTGCCCAGATTTGTTGATATTTATATGAAAGAGCAGACGGCATTATTTACATTAAAAAATAAAATCAATTACATTAAAATAAATTAAAGTTATTTAAAGAGAATTTACTGTTAAGCAGTAAATTCTCTATAAAGTATAAATTCATATATTTCAGCACTTTTTAGTGTTTATAATTTTTACAAGTTTCTACCCGGCAGTTCTATGTGATACAAGCTCATCGTTGAAATATGCTTGTTAATAACAGAAAAAGTTGTTTAAAAACTTTAAAAAATATTTTAATACTTCTTTCATTTGCTACGTGAGTGATCATACAGTCGCACAGTTCAATACTAAATAGCTTATTTAAATTATGTAAGTTTTAAATCATTAAAAATAAGTTTAGAAGCCAAGAAATGCATAAATGATGAAGGAAACCCGAACTTTAGAACAGAAAATTTTTGATTGATTATGGTCACAAAGTAAACACGATCGATCTCAAAAGAAAATGCATTGCACTTTTACGCGATACTTGGCTGTCGGGAGCAAAGTCAACAACCATGAAATTCTAGTCTCAAATCGATTTTAGACGGGTATAAATCGCTTTTTTGTACACTGATTTTCTTAGTTGCAAATGAAGAAGTCGGAGAATTTTTTTTTTTTTTAACTTTCTAAGTTCATCTATGCATAAGCTTAGTCGAACTTCTTGAATAAATTTAAATAGGAAATGAATAATTTTTTTCATTTGTTTTTCTTAATATTTTAAAAGTAAAAACTGATAAACATTCTATAAATAACCATTTTGAGGTTGTTTTTTTCCTCCCCCGTCCGTTTCAGTTCTTTCAGATCGAGCAATCGGAAAGATATTGATGTTCCTTGTTTTAAAGTAAACACGTGTAAATACTTCAGTCAAAGAATATGATATTAGAGGTATACGAATTATTTTCCAGAAATAGCTCCACTATTATAAATAAGTTTGCTAAAAGATTTCATCTTAATTTAAATGATTTATTGCATTATTTCAATTTTTTTCTTTCAAATTTGTTCATTTCAAATTTTTCTTATGTTGATCTCGTAATTCTTGAATCACACTTGAGTTCCTCTTAGCTCCCTATTATGATTCAAAATAAGGTTTGATTCATAATAATAGCTAATTATAAACGAATATCTGTTAAAAGTAAACAGGAAGATTACAGTTTTATAAACCTCAACTTTTGTTCCTAGGAATTGATCGAGGAATTTTAACTTAAACATAGATGAAAAGAAAAATTCTGCGACCTAGATTCGAACCAGAAACCACGAGTCAAAGCCCAATAATAATTGGTCGGCACCCGATTCGTAGGTCGGAAACTTCTACTTTCGAAAGTCATCAGCAAGCTGATAAAAATTGATTAAAAAGTTATGATAGAAACACTAAAGCTACGCTTCAATTTATAAGATTAAATATAGATGAAGTTTAATATTTGAAAAATTAAAAGAATATCTAAATTTTTCCCATTCCTAATATCAAGGAATTTATTTGGAATAAAGTTGATAAAAATTGGGGCTAGCTAATTTAAAGTTCTCATCCATTTTGAGAATTTCGCCATTTGATTGTAGAAATATAGAGATTAGAGGTCTATATATACTGTTCTAAATTTCACCCCTTCATAGACGGTGAAACAAATACTAGAGATGTTATGCGGAATTTGCTGTACGAACTTCAAACTGACACTCGCGAAAGTGGTAAAGCAAGAAACCACATTCAGTGGCATTGGCATATTCCAATGCAGAAAGGCAGTAGAATAAGAGGCCATATGAGCAAGCATTCTGTTCATTACTTCAACAAATTCTAAGCACCAATGGACATGGCTTCATCTTATACTGTAGAACAGCAGAAAAGAGGAATATAGTTATAAGTCGAAGTATCTACTTTTTTCCTTCAAATGGCTGAGGATATGGCGAATTCCTTGCAGATCGTGTCTTCCCTAAGGGGAAGTTTGATTGAAGCAGTGAAATGATCAAAAAGGGTTGCTATTCATGATTTGGCTTAAGTCCATTGGTCATTATCGACAATGAATATCTGCAGTATCAAGATATTCTTGAGAACGATGCGCTTCCAAGATTATAGAAATCCTTCATACGCATATTATTTTTATTACTAACAATATTTTAACACCAGTAGTACAAAGTATCATGTTACATTTCTTGATTTGTAACAGAGATGCTTAAAGTTGGATTGATCATCCCAGAATCATGATCTATCGAGCATCTATGATACCTGCACTTCCACAGAAAGACCGAATGAATATATCGAGTAATGTTGATAAAAGTAACACATGCCAAGAACACTGAGCACAGTCATAAAAGCCAAAAATTTTGTCCAAGATATTAAATGATATAATAAAATAAGATTGTCCGGATATTATTGGTAGGCAGCTCTACAGGATACGTTTCCAATCGTAACATATGCAAACAAGGGATTTAGCGTTAAAAATTTTATTAACGACTGATTGACCTGGAGTATTTTATAAAGTACTCAATTTAATACAAGGAGGAACAAAAGAGGAAACTACTCATCCACAAAACAAATGTACATCTGGGTATTAAACATTTGTTTTGTGGTTAGTGGTTTCCTATTTTGTTCCTTCTTGTATTCAAGTGTCCATAAAGTCTTTGGCTTATTATTTTATCATCTACTCTATTTAATGTTATAAATATATTCATTCAATGAGCTTCTGCATACTCACTTTATAAAAGTCTGTCGCCCATGTGGAAAACCAAGCAGTTTTCACTTTTTCATCATGCCGAGCGCAGGCTGCCGATGAACTCCTTTAGATCCCGGAACAGGTGGTATTCACTGGACACGAGGTCTGGACTATTAGGCGAGTGTTCAAATTGTTCCCATCCAAAAGATCTGATCATCTGTTCCGGGATCTAAAGAAGTTCATCAGCAGCCTGCGTTTCAACGATGATGAAGAAGTGAGAACTGCCTGGTTTTTCTCACCAGCGACAGATTTCTATGAAGTGAGCATGCAGAAGCTCATTGAGCACTATGACAAATGTTTAAACAGACTTAGTAACAATGTGGAAAAATAGTTAAAGGTATATAGAATCTGGTAAAAAAAAAATTGAAAATATACGTAGTAGTTTTGTTTTTATTACAAAACACTGAATGCCCCTCGTATATAAGAATAAATCTATATGCATGAGTGTATAATAGGATTCATGTATATGAAAAACTTTTCGTTAGTTTTTTTCTCTTAATGAAACATTTTTATTAGCATCATGTAATGCGGTTGAATGAATTTTTATGTGTCAAATTAATGTGGACAGTTCCAAATTAGCAAAAACTAAAATACATATATATTCGTAAGAAATAAAACTGGGTACAGAGTGGCAACACCCTAAAAAGGGCGGTGGAAGGCATCTATCTATATACGATACGGTGACCAATTTTTTTCTTATGCAACCGTGGACGCCATTTAGCAGGCGAATTGGGAGTCACGTGGCATTTGGAGCTGCTGACCACAGGCCATTGCCAGCACATTAAGTACAATTACAATAACATCGTCTAAGAATAAATATTTCATTATCAGATAAAAGTTAGGAAACCTGCATATGATGGTTTAACTATCGTAGCTTTTCTATGCATTGTTTGCTAACACCATCTGCTGCGATGGAGATATTACCGAAACTACTTTACCTATACTTAAGGGGACTCAAACTCAATTTACAGGAGTGCTTTTATCACCCTTCCCCCACCCCTTCTTCTAAGCAACTAACCCGCTTCTTAATAAGTCGCTTCATTCTCGAACAACGCGAAAGCTTTGCCTATCGAAAACATAATTACTGTATGAACACTTCCATAATTGCGAAAGATTAGCCAACATTTTCTTGAATAAGTACTGAACAACAATTAAATTAATAAATTCTGGGAATATGTTCATTTTCGGGGATGTTTCTTGGAAATATTAATTTCCGGGGGCGTTTCCGGGGACAAGGCAGGCGATCCGGGGACTATCCCCGGGGACAAGGCAGGCGATCCGGGGACTATCCCCGGAAACGGGGACGTCTGATCACCTTAATATACAGGCACAATAGCGCAGGGCCGACGCCGGAGGAAAGTGGCTAAAAAGAGAGAGATATGGATGCCCTTCTTCTTCTTCTTCTTCTTCTTCTTCTTATTATTATTATTATTATTATTATTTTTCTTTGACAAACGATAGTCATCCAAAACGTCATCTGTTTGCCGGTTCTTACCACTCTTGTGTCCAATTTGGTTTTTGTGTCTCGTCCTATTTTTTTCCCTACATTTGTTATTTAAGAAATAAAATCAAGTATGTTTAATTTTTAAAACATGAATATTTTGTCACTCTGGCGATTATTTTCAACGCGCGTAGGCATACTTGCAATGCAATTTGGTCGAGTTCAAATCCAGTCCCAAAATTATAATTAGCCACTTAACTTGGATAGTATATTTTGTAAAATGAGAGGAAAAAAATCCTGCAAGTTTCGATCCACTTGGAGTTACTAATAAGTTGGCCCGATTCAACAAAATTGTAAAAAAAATGTGTGTCCACATTAATTTGGCAACCCATTGTAGTTGAAGGTGATTAATTGTTTATTTTTTCCTAAAACGACCTAAAAATTGGAAAACAATTATCAAAGCATTTGAAATAATTTTGGAGGAAAATATTTCCTCAGATATTTCCAATATAAAATGACGTGAAGTCTCCTCATAATGAAGTTGTAATAATTTAAATTCTGATGTGAGATTTAACCGGATATGAAATTATCATTTTAATGATTAAAACGAAGGATCAAAGGAGACAGAAAAATTTTAAAGTCTGGGAAGGAAGAGGAAGGCTAAATTTAGCCCAAATTTTAATATAGCGACAAAAAAAGAGATGAAAAAAAAATCTTTAGGATGAATTGTTTGGAAAATTTGAAAACGCCAAATCATTTTCTCTGTTGATCTATGAGTAAATGTGTATTTTTAAATAAATGATGAGTTTTTATCGTATGACAAATTCTTATGCAAAAAACAAGAACACGCCCATGCACTCGGAGGGAATCGAATTCGCGATCTAAATTTGAGTTGAATTTAATTAGATTTTTTGAAGAGCTTTTCGGATTTAAAGTTATTATTATCTTGTTTAGAGAAAACAAACAAAATCCTCTGAAATTTCAAGGTTAATAAAAAAAGTTATACATCAACCCAAGAAAATTAAAATGAGAAGCTCATTTTTTTTTGAGGGAACAATCTATTTTCAAGTTTATTTATATGGCACTGTTTAAAATTGAAATTAAGAATAAACTTGTTTAAAAGAATTTTATTCTATAGATATAGAACAGAATTATTAGATAAAAGAAATTAAAGTCCAAACTTATTTTATTAGGAATACTATTCTTATGATTCATTGGATCACTTTTTATATTTCGTTTATACGTGCTCTTACAAAGGAAAAGGCGCTGAAGATTATTAACAAACGGAAGATTAACAAAACGGTGACTTTCATACACTACTTAAAGGAAACCCTACGGCGCCAGGAATTCCTTTTAAGTTTGAATTGAGCTGTGAAGATAGATGGAAAGCGTGCTCCTATGTTTACCTCATCTTTTGTTTTACCCCCCGCTGAAAAGAAGGATCTTTAAGATATGCAGAGAAAGAAAAATTACAGCAAAACCGCTTATTGGCATGTATAAGCACCATGACCTTTAAATATTGATGATAGGAAAATTATCCCGTCGTCTTGAAATGCTTTATTATTTATGCCTTGGGAATTCGCGATAAAATTGGACCACGTAATTCCCTTTTTCGTCGTAAAAACTCATAAAACTAAAGGGATCAAGTTCTTAGGAAGATGCGCTTTTTATTTCTTTCGATTCCCTTCAGGGACTGATTTCTAATCCCACCGCCCTTTTCAAAGGAGTCGTAAATATTTACTTATATATAATTGGTCCATTGTAACAGAGAGATACAAAATTAAATACCTTTTAATCCTTTACTCCTTTAATAAAAAGAATTTTTTATCAATTCCGTTTTTACTTAGTCTACAAGAACTTCCCGCGGCCCGTTTTCAAATTCTTGTGGCCTGCGACACGTTCACAACTAAGCTATTTTGCTATAAAATTCAACAAAAAAGAAACTAGACACGTTGGTATCTAAAATTTTTGAATAATTTTTTATTGTGGCCCCAGCCAAAATCAGATGTGATCAGACTTGTATGCAGCCCTTTATGCTTAAAAGGTTGTGCATAACTGTAGAGACGGTCATTCCTTTTAATTTTTTGACATACATGTACTGAAAGTCTAAATTTCTTAATTGTTAACATTTATGATTAAGTATGACTTTGATAATGATCTATCGAAAATTCATGAGATGTGCAATTCCAGAAGAAAAGGATTACAGTAGAGGAATCTGTGTACAGAAATGGGTGTTTGGCGTCATTTCATGAGGGTGATTTGGATAAAAGTCAAACAGACTCGGTTGATTTGGATAAAAGTCAAACATATTTGTCTAATTACAATGATCGGTTGTTCATTGTTACAGACTTAAACAAATCTGAAGAAAACATTGGTTGCGCTTATCACCTGAATAGCTGATTTTTTTCATTTCCTTTCCAAATAAGTTTTACAGCTTCCCAGCTTCTTACTAAGTGCTAAAGTACTGCTGACACTCTCAGAAAGATTATGGGGTGATACTGTTATTGTGATTACCTTTTCAAGAACATATCATCCGTAAAACCTGAAACTGCCGTCACTTTTCAACATAATCACCCTCTAACCGTACATATTCTTCACAACTTAGACCCCACGATTGCATAGCTGCCTCAAAAGTTATTTTAGAGCCTATATAATCCACTGGAAAATCCTGCTTATTGAATGACCCTCGTTCAGACGTTTCTTAGCTACGAGGATTGGTCCAAAAAAAAATAAAAATAAAAAAAGGTTACAAACAGCAGCATTTGAAAAGTAATTATTTTGGAGAGAATATTTTCCCTAGAGTGACGACAGATGGCGCTAGTTGTCTTACAGCGGTTGTGCGGGTAGGTAGTGTCAGTTCGCAGACGCATCAGAGCGATTGAAATGGCAAAACGTTTAGAAAAGTGGTCTCCCTTGGAGAAATGTGTCTGCACCTGAAATTCACAGTCAGATCGTGAAAGTTTATGGTGAAGAAATAATGGTGTCATCCTCCTGCGTACAATGCCAGGCCCCATACTGCTCATCAAACTCAACAATTGCTGCAAAAGATTAACTGGTAAAACTGGGGCCGCCCCCCCCCCCCCCCCAACAGCCAGATTTGGCACCCAATGACTTTTTCCGATAATTGAGAGTACACATATCTGGAACAAAGTTCTCTTCAGATAGTAATGTGAAAACAGCTGCCGAGAACTGGCTCAATGGGCAAGCGCGTGATTTCTACCAAGCTGGGTTAAAGAAATTGGTCCTGCGTTCAGATACATGCCTAAAGAGATTTGGTGATTATGTTGAAAAGTGATCGGCAGATATACCTTGAAATCTTTTTTTTTTTGTTGTTGTTGGAAGTTTTGAAGTGTTTTCATATGCTCGCACGTACCGATTTCTGGCTTTTTCCAATCCTCCCCTCTTTCATGAGCAATTTTCCAGTGGACTAAATGGAACCCTAAAGAAGTTTGGACGGCCATGTAATGGTGAGAATTATGTTGAGAAGTGATGGCAGTTTCAGCTTTCTAGGGTCAGTAATTTTTCCAAACTACGATCGTAGAAATTTATGCACCTCGTATATCAACGTCATGTATTCAAAGTTAGTCATATAAACCGTATTGGCAGAAAATTCTCAGTATAGACGCTAATATAAACATAATTTTGTCTTTTAATGGTTTTAGCTTCTTCTACTGATTGGCAGCATTGCATAAGCCTAATTAGTTGGAGGTGAAAAGCTGGCAAAATATGTCGTAGTTTGTATTCTCGTTTAGAAATATTCTACATGATTAAAAATGAAAACATGTTTTGAACAGAAAAAAAATCGAAAAGAAATAGGCTAAGAATAAACTATTCACTTTGGTGACATTGTAATCAGTTTCGCTTATCTTACTCAAGAACACTGGAAACATATTTATAAAAAGGAAAGGTCAATCATAAATCAACGTCTAAGTAAATACATCTGTCAGGAATCGTATTTTTCAAACAAATTTTCCACTATGCGAATGAAATTGATTAAAACTTGTAAACTTGTTATATTATAGTATCTGCACGGACCATTTTTTGAGCAGTTGAATGAGAAGATATTACTAAGGAATCGAATGCAAAAGAGATGTAAATAACGGATATACATACGGCAGAAAGAGTGAATATAAAATCAAGACAACAAACATCTATTCGATTAACGAGTTGTTGTTAAACGAGATGGAAAGAGCACGATTAAAGAGAAGATAACGATTTGCTGTATAATAAAGAAAATGCTAGGCAACAAGTCACTATGTGTTATGTCTTTACTTGTAACCACATAGATAATAATAATAATAATCCTTCGTCTCTCAAGAAAAATATTTGTTTTCTTTAATACTGAATTGGTGTGTTGCCACTTAAAAGGGGTGTTAATAGATGGTAATCAAGGCCCAGGTCAAGATTATGCTACGTCATTAAGTGATAATCACCTCATCTCGAAATAAACAGGCAATGAAATGCAAATGCTAAAACACAGTAGATGGCGTTGGAACCGATTAAATTTCAGAGGAGTAATAGAATTTTAAATAGATATCTACAGAGTTGTAGCTGGGAAATGATATGAAAAGATTGATTTTGGAGCTTAGAGAAAAGTGGTTACAATTCTACAATTCACGTAAAATTATAGTAATTCATTGCACAGTTATAAACTTACGGTTTTTTATTGAAAAATCGATTAAAATTGATAATATATAAAATTTTGTATTGTCCATTCTTGCTTTGTAGTACTTTTCAAAGACATGGGAAAAGGAAGCCTAAAATATTAAGTCGTTCCAGAATGAAATAAAAAAAATGAAATTCAAGGATTAGTTTGTCCGTAAAGATTTTGATTTTGCGACAAGAGAATTTTTTTCTTTCCCAGAGCCCATTAGCATTGAAGGTTGATTTTAGTAGATACGCAAATTAGTATAAATGACTTTAGGTAGTTTATTGTCATCCTCTCAGAGTCAAGTTTTAAATGGAAACAACGATTAGAAAGCAGTTGTTTCCCGGCACTAATAAGCTAATCCGAACCGTAATGGCAATTCTTATTTCGCACCGTTAAATATTTAACAAAAAACTGATTTAAAATTCACAATATGAATATAATAATCTTAATATTAAATGTAAAATGTTTAATCGAATGAAACAATACGAAGGCATAGATTCAAAATATATGTTTAAAATTTGTATTCATTAGCCAATATAAAATAAAAATAAAAAATATGCAGTAAAATTTTATAAAAAAAAATTAAATAATGCAAAAAGTACAATTAATATACATAATTTTGAAGTCTCCAGCTTTTTCATCTACGAATAGATCTACTGTAATTCCAATTAACAATGAAATGTAATATCAATATCCAATTTCCATTAGCAATAGGTCATTGCATGGATTTCCTATATGATAGGACCACAGTCGAAGCACTTGATAACTTAATAAAGAGGAGGAAGAAGCACTTGATGATTTAACTGTTATTAACTGACTTCATTACACCCTTTTAAAACAGTTAAAAAGATCCGTATTCAGTATATTGTTTCAACAATGAATATGTGATTAAAACAAGAAAGTGATGAAACTAAAAACATAGTTTAATAAAATTAGCCAGTCCTCGTAGAGTTTGTACGACTCTCTAGTCATATAATGATTACATAAGTTAAATTGTATCTTTATAATAATTAAAAATTGATAAACTTAAAAATTGCTTCCTTAATTAGTTTTCTTAATAATAAGAAATAATCATCATAAAAACTTATAATTGTGCAGAATATTTATTTTTTTAATACTCTTAATGGAATAAACATGGCCTTATTCAGATTCTAGCGACAACAGAACGTAACACTCTTAAGAATTTATTTTCTAACTATTTGATGTGTGCCCACTTATTAAACAGTGGGATGGAAATTTTTTTAATATTATGGAATCCTTACAAATTTTTAATATTATTGAATCTATGCCTTTGTGTTGTTTCTTGGGGAACTATCACGAAGCAAATTCGAAATATTAACAATTAGTTCAAATTTAAGATAGCACGTATAATGGTTTCCATTTTTAGGTATACAGGATATTTCATAATTGGTGTCCCGTCTTTAGGTCCAAATAATGGCTCAAGGGGAACAGGTGGGGGAAAATGAATATTGATTATTTGGTTTTGATGTCCACTAATTCCGAATAAGAACATTTCGCGTCCCTGGGGGTGAAGGGGTAAATTTTGAAAATTTTAATTTTGTAAAGGTAGGGGCTAGACTCCATGTGTTATTTAGAAAGTTGTAGACAGCATCATGTAAAATGTGGGTTTAGCAAAAAACCCGGTGAAAAAATCTTATGCCCTGCCCCCTTTATGGAGTGGGTAAAGTGAAAGGTATGGCTAGCCGATGTGGACCAAAACCATCCCTATTAGAAAACAGTAGGGCAGGTTTTTTGCTGCCCTTTCACTTTACCCACTCGTTAAAGGGCAGGGGATGCTCACCGGGTTCTTTCACCGGGTTCTTTGCTAAACCCACATTCTTTACATGATGCTCCACAACTTTCTAAATAACACATGGGGTCTAACCCCTACCCCTACAAAATTAAAATTTTCAAAATTTACCCCTTCACCCCCAGGGACGCGAAATGTGTTTATTCTGAATTAGGGGAAATTAAAACCAAATAATCAATATTCATGTTCCCCCAATCTATTCCCCTTGAGTCGTTATTTGGACCTAAAGATGGGACACCAATTATGAAACATCCTGTATTACATTATCATGAAAAGGGTTTGTCATTCGTAATGGCTTTAACCAGTTTTAACATATCATAGTAAATTATAAGAGTAACGAAGGAAAAACAATCTTTCTCTTTACATAAAAGGCAGTAATAGAGGCAAAACAAAACACGAATACATCTATTATAAACTACCTGAGCCCTTCTCAGGTTATTTCTGGAAGAAGTGGACCAGATCACAATCCCATGAATAATGAGAGACATCACAAATATTAAAGATTAATAGATGTGCCGATGGTTTCAATATATTAACCATCTGCTTTACAAATGATAAAGATTGATGAAGTTTATGGATAACTTTACTACAAATTACATCTAAAACTAAACTGGGCATCAAAACAGACGCCCAGAATATTGATATTATCGGTTCGATTATCTTGCTTATTCAAAACAAACGCTTGCAATTTAGCACCATTCGGTGTTAAGGTTATTATATCGACATTTTAAATCAGTTCAACTTCCTCAACATTTACAAATTTTTAACAAGGAAAATTAATGCCGTTAAAATAAATAAAATTTATTTAATTGATTTAATTAATTATGTTTTACATTTAGATAATACTTGTAAACATACAATTAAAGCTGCTTAAAACCTTTCAGCGATTTTCTTATTTATAGCCATTTTAATAAATTCAATAATAGGAGTTTTTTAAAAAAATAATTGATATATAAAATTGAGCAAGTCATAGATATTCAAAATAATGATAACCTTCCTTTGGATTGTTTGAGATAAGATATTTTAGTTTGAAATTCTATTTTCCTGGTGAATCAATAGATATCGGCTGAGCAACACGCTCAGAAATTGACGAGTGAGTCTTACGATAGCCGAGTGAGATACTCTTGTCCTTTAAGATTTTCACAGAAGATTATTTTGACGCATATCACCAAGTGAATATAAACGCAACAATATCGGGGTTTTACTCTTTCCAACAGTGTAACTTAGGGTGTTTCTAAATGATCTGTATAAACTTTCAGGGTATGTTTCAGGGTCCAAAACAAGCAGAAAATGTCATATGAACATCGGGTCGAAAATGTTTAAAGATGTTCTGTCGTACTGATGTTCTGAAGTTTGAAGAAGAGTTACGACAATTCAAACCTGGTGCACTTCTTCCAGAAATAACATAAAAGTTGTTAGATTATTGGCTGTTACCGGCCTGAATTGCCCATCAACCGTCCCACATCTGGTATTTTTCAACGGGTTCGCCAATCCTTGCGGCGACGTGCGCAGGCTTCCTTGGAATCTAACTCCAGAGCTGGCGCGGGTGTTTGTAACACGGGTGGTGGCGCGCGGTCTGTGAGACCCCATTTTGAAACTAATGTACTTTTTTTTAATGTTCAAAAACGAAATTCATGAATATTTTTTATCTCTCACTTAAATTACCTCATTATTAATAGAAAACCTCAAAAACATTTTCAGTATTATCTAAAAAACGCAACTTTCAGAAAGAAATTTTAAAATCCTTCTTTTTCCGTCAAAATTAGACATGAATATTTCAGGAAAGGCATTTATAAAAATAAAAAAAGTTGAAAATTGATACTTTGCACTATTTTTACTTTTCATACATATATACTTTCCTACATAAAAGAAAATCATTATAAAAATGAATAATATCAATCATTTCTCAGAGAATAAAAATGCTTATTTTTTTATTATAAAAGAACTATAAAATAAATTTTCTCGATACTTAAAAGAACTTTATTCAAAACTAATATAAACGAGGATAAATATATATGGAATTACATTTATAGAAGAGTTTATTGCTCTTGAAATTCAGAAAACAGTACTAGTATACTTGCATTATTATTTGCGTTTCTCTCCAAATATTTGTTTTCAAATAAAAGTTTCTAATTAGGAAAATATTAATAAACAAAAAATATATTGGAAATTAAATGGAGAATATGTTTAGGTAATAAAATATTAAAAAGAAGTAAAAAAAAAAAAAGACTTTTACATCAATTTATTTTAGTAACGAAGTTGGTAGCGCGCGGTCCCTGAGACCGCACGTCCTATATATGTGAATCTAGGGAATAAATCTTGGATTATGGCATACTGACTTCTAGAAGGGTCCAAGTTGGGAGAATACAGAAGTGGTCATTAGTTTCTTTTAAATTCATAAGAAGATATTCACAAAAATGTAGTGATGCGGTCCCTGAGACCGCGCGTTATCTTTGGAGTGTTAACGGAGGTCATATACCGTAGAAATAAATCGCACAATTTGCAACTTCTATACGTTCTAACCTTAATTTCGTCTACTGCAGGACGCCTTCAAACCATTAAAACCCTAGAAAGAAGCGTTTTCGATCCCATGTTTACATAACATTTTCTGCTTGTAATAAATTCTGACCATTCAGTATATCCGTATAATTCAAATTCGATTTATAAGTGGTGTCTATATGCTTTGCGTATATTTTTTTTAGCAAACTGCTCGACATTCTCGACCGAAGTAATTTGTGAACATTCTTTAATAAAAACGAAGATGGTTACATATAATAGATATGAATGAAAAAGCATTACTTTTTAACCAAAAGACTGTCATTTGGTGGTTCAAAATCATTCTAAATTCAAATTCTCACTAGAATTGTCACTGCTGAAACTGCGCAGATGATTAGCGCTTCTCATTAATGAGAATTAACAAATTCAAGTTTAGCATATTTATATTAGATTTCGAGAAGCATAGAAAGCGTATGATTTTATAAGCAAGGTATTAAAGTAAAGCAATTTGTACTCAATCCTCAAGTAATTCTTAAAAAAATTTGTCCTTTACGAATAGAATCCGCTAAATGATAAGAGCAAAAGTGGTGTGAATCGAAGAACTAACTGAAGCATACCGTAATTTCTACGCATGAATGCCTTTATTGTGATATCATGCTTCGAAAATAAACCCGATTTATTTTATCGATCTAGTTCACAATGAGATTGAATTTTAGATGTTTGTTTGATTCTAGCATAAGAGTTCACTTTTGTCTGCAAAAATTATTTCTGACGCTTTAAACAAAGAGATTGCATCACGTTACTTTCATCCAAGCTGTATGTTCCAACGCTTTAAAGGTGGTCATTAAATGACAATGACACAAACCGATGGTGTCAATCGATGTCCGATCTGCGGCTTATGACAAATGGTTGTTGAACCGTCAGAGGGTGAGATATAAATATTACATGAGTCATGTCATAGGGGAAATGGAAACGCATTTCAACTTGGGTGACTAGCAAGTGTTAAAGGGTAACATATGTAAATTCGAAAATCTCAACAAGGACATGAGGTGCGTTCTGAAACCGTTTACTCCATTTAATAATTTTAACTTTTTGTTTTTCTTATTGTTGAGGAACTAACTTATTATAATAAAAAATTCTTATTATTTATTTATTTGGTAATTTCTGTAGTATTCCTATATTTAAAAATTAAACAAATTCTTTTTAAAAGATTATTTGACATTAAAAGGACTAATAAGTTATGGATAATGCCTAACAAAAAAAACTGAATTCATATTGTCCTAGCACTCTCCGCAAATCAGATGAATTCCCATTTCCTTAACGGCGAACATGACTCTCGGCGGTGCTTCATCAGAATTTACGATCGGAAGTGGAACTTTGGAATTTTTGCCAAAATCGATTCTTGAAACCTTGTGAATTAACGCAGGCCAGACATTCTTAGGATAAGATTGAAGGAAAACGAGAGGAGCCAGAAAATCGGGGTTGTGAAAGCTAACTCACAAAAGACTTCTAACATGGTCCATTACGTTTATGGCTCACACTTCTCTTTTTTTTCACTTTTTTTTCTGGAATTACTTAAACTAAAAAATAGGATAAATTTTATGTGAATTGATTAGTGAAGTATTCGTAAATATTATTAATGATATTAATCACAGGATTATGATACTTTATAATGGTATAATAGAAAAAAAAATGAAATTGGATCTTAGATAATTGCTTCTGTAAGTTAGTACAGATATAATGATAACAAAACATGAATAAACTATTCGATAATAGTATTGGGAATACAATAAGTATCGATTACAATAGATTATTACGATGGCAAATAGCTAAAGATATTCCTTCATTCATTAGATTAAAAATTGCTAAATATTGAGATTATTGTATATTTTTCTATACTTCAATTTTTGTTATGAAATCAGGTTTGTTTTTTTTTACAAACGGGAATTTTTATGTTTATTAAAATGATAAACAGAAGTTAATCATCTCAATAAAATTTTTAAGAGTAATCCAGAGATTATTCAATATTTTGCAATTTCCTTTGTACTTTATTAAAGGTAAAATCAAAATCAAAAAAGCGCAAATCATATAAAAGATTGAAAAAGAAACAACAGTAAACGTTATAAACTTGCAACATCGAGTGATATCAGAGATAACGTATACAATTCAAAATCCATCTGTTAGGTTTGCTCAAAATTTCCAATAAAGGAAATCCATTTATACTTTCTTTTTATCGTAAATTATCACTTCCAAATTCATTACTCATAGATTTTATAAAAGGCACTTCAAACTCCACACAAACAAACAATAAGCTGGACTTTATGAAATTTACAACGCTTTTCCTACCATATTGAACAAATCTTGATAGGAACTTAGGCAAGTTTAAATAAACAGAAGCAATAAAGAGAGATATTAAAGATATCCAATTCATATCTATACAAGTTTATTTACTCGGATTTTGTCAAATCCAAAAATAAAATACTAATCTCCAAAACCCACTAACTTTTCATTTAATTAACTACTGCTTTGAATATTTCTTATAACATTGAGAACGTCAAATCAACCTTTTTTTTCTAATCTAATAATTACTTTTGAGTTTCACTTAAAATCGGATAGAAACATTTTGGTTTCCTTTTCAATTTTTAAGTATTTGCTAATGAAGTTACGAAACTCTTGATATTTTGAACTGAGCTTACGAACAAATAAGGTAGTAATTTTCATTAAGAAAGCAAAACGTGAACATGAGAAGCCATAAATTATTTTATGAATAAAGGATATGTTTTATGAAAAGACTTTCTGAAGGTAACATCGTTAGTGGTTCTATTCAATAAAACCGTGTTATTAAATGAAATGTATTATTAAGAATACAAAAATTCTATTAAGTAAAATTTCTAAAAATAACAATTTACTCAAACGAGAAACCATTTAAAGGCTAGTCTTCATTATTTTCAAATCTGTTTTCAGTGAAATTCTACCTGTAGAAATATTAAGATGCCAATGAAAACTATCTTAACATCCTAGGAATGTAACATAACATTGGAAACAACTCTATAGTGCATATCTAAAAGATCAATAATAACAACATGTCATAATCCTCCCGTTAATTTAATTATAAACCAATTAAATTTGGGACTAATTCTCCACACTTAAAGATCCCTTTCCCTACAAAAAATTCTTGATTCATCAAAGTCGTCTTTTTCAAACTCTCTATGCCATAAATCTTCAAGTACATTTATCATTTCTTGCTTCCCTATGGCAGTCAACCGTTTGGCCTAGCGTTTGGTTGCTCTTCGTCGCTCATCACTATGTCGAAAGCATCGCGAAGTAGACTTATCAACCGCATCCAACACGTTTCTTTGTAATCCATATATATCTTTCCTACATTATCATTCAAAACATCAGTTTTGCTATATATCTCAAAAATTCCACGTCTACTGATCGCAGATTTTCCGTCCGTCAACTGTACTTCCCAGATGTTCAATAAAAAGAAGTTACCGTTTGTTGCAACAATCTTGTTATATTGCAACTTCTGCATTCATGTTTCATTCTTATGCTTCGAGTAGGGGCGGTGGGAAGCGGTAAGAAAAGTAGGCGTCACATGGGGCCACATTATAGGATGGGGCGCCAGCCAAGGTTGAAAGAGCGCATTTTTTAAAGGTTATACCAACCTTATGGACATCATTATCAAAACCACTTTCTCACTAAAGCAATAAAAACAAAACTACTATATATTTTCTCAAAACTTTTTCTTTACCAGATTCTAAATACCTGAAACGCAAACTGCCGATGCATTCCTTTAGATACCATTACAGGTGGTAGTCACTGACGCAAGGTCCGGACTGTAAGGCAGGTGGTCAAGCTGTCCCCAACTAATCAGATCTTTTGATTAGGAACGACTTGACCACCCTCCTTACAGTCCGGTATCTAAACGAGTTCTTCGTTTCAGCGAGATGAAGTGAAAACTGCGTAGCTTTCCTCACCGGCGCAGACTTCTATGAAGTGGGCATGCAGAAGTTCATTGAGTGCTATGACAAGTGTTTAAATAATCTTGGAAACTATGTGAAAAAAAAATATTTAAAGCTATATAGAATCTATAAACAAAAAAAAATGAAAATATGTATATAGTTAAGTAGCTGATATATCCGGCGTTGCTCGGGCTCTTTTTGATGAAAGTTTGCAATATCTGAAAGGGAATACACAGTAAAAAGTAACATATTAAAAAACTTAGAATTAAAACCGTAAAAATTCATATAGAATAACCGAAAAAATCTTTTAAAATGTTCCTAATGGATAGCCCTCTAACAGCTCTTCTCGTTGGAATGTTGTGTATAGCTGAGCGAGTTTACCATAGTGCCGGAGAAACAATGTGTGCAATAATGTGTATGGCTACGAAAGTGAGAGGAAATAGAATGAAAATGAAACAATAGTTTGATCTGACGTTTTTTTAGCCCTGGCTATGGCTGTAATTCTTCTATTTTGTGTGACCTGACCTTTAAAAATTCATTTGTTTATCTAAAAATTCAACAATTCCAAAATTCTCTTCTTGGGTGGCGATGGATATACATGATCGTTTGTGTCTGTGTACTCTGCAATTCCAACAATTGATAAATGTTAGGAAATAAAGAAATTAAACTGGAGCAAGCTCCAAGCATCGGGTAAATGATATTAATTAGAAAAATGGACGGAAAAATTCTGCGACTTAGATTCGAACCTGGAACCTCGACTGTCATGGTCGACGCCTCTAGTAATTGGGCTATCGCAGACACCTGAACAGCCATGCTGTCACTAAGTGTCTTAAAGACAACCAAGTAGTATTTACCTGATGTTTGGAGTTTGCTCCAGTTTAATTTCTTCATTTCTTATTGTGTGTTCATCAAACTTTCTGATGGTTTGGATAGGAGAAATTCACGATCTGTGAACCGGGAACTAGGTTGTCTTTAAGACATTTAGCGATAGCATGACTGTTCAAGTGTCTGTGATAGCCCAATTGATAGAGGCGTCAACCATAACAATCGAGATTCCTGGTTCGAATCCAGGTCGCGGAATTTTCCATCAATTTTTTCTAATTGAAAAACTTGCAATCCACACTCTGCTCTCGAGGTCTTGAGGCAAAACTGGTGCATTCATCACTTGGTGTGATCTGGCAGTCGCAGTTTCTTCTTTTGATACATTTGCATCGACGGCCACAGGGTCACTCATCACTTATTTAGTTGAAGCAGTGTGCTGGAAAAATCGATATAGCACCAAGTGAAGGGGCTGCTTTCTCTGCCGCCTTTCCACTATTTCTCAATAGTCCGCTAACTCTCCATTATTTCCATTTACTCTACAATTTGTTACCCCCCCCCCCTCCCTAAAAGAGGTTAATATGTTACGTTTGTAGTGCCACACCAGTTAATGCGTTAAGTATAGAGTGCAACACCAGTTAATGTGTTAACAAACTTTCAACCTCCT
>JAHWFO010005168.1:1730860-1769370 GCA_023313115.1 Rhysida immarginata | reverse complement strand
ACTCACTCACTCAGTCAGAGATAGAGAAAAATTGTAAAGAAAATTGCACGGCTTGGACTCGAACCAGGGACCTCCGGATATACGCCCGACGCTCTAACCACTAAGCTACATCCGGGGCGTATACCCGGAGGTCCGTGGATCTAGTCCAGGGCGTGGAATTTTCTTTACTATTTTTCGGAGGTAATGGCGTGAAAAAATCCTCCTATGACCATTTTCCAATTATTATTATAATAATATTCGCCATTTAATAGTAAAAATGGCAAGGAGCAAACAAGGAGCCGAGCTTTAACCTATGCTCATAGGGCAAGTTTGATAGCGACAGCTTCCATGTCCGCGGTAGCTTAGTGGTTAGAGCGTCGGGGCATTAACTGGGAGGTCCCTGGATCGAGTCTAGGCCGCGGAATTTTCTTTACTATTTTCCTCTATGTATTAATTAATATCGGAGGTAATGGCGTGAAAAAATCCTCCTATGACCATGTTCCAATTTTTATACAGGGCGTCCGAAAATAAATGGTAAATATTCATACACGTGAGAGAACATGTATAAAGAAGCATTTTTATTCCTATGAACATGGTGTCGAAAGCCAACCCCCACAGAGATACAGGGGGTTTAAAGTATATTGCGCTGCCTGATTGTTGGCTTCCCGCGAGCGACTAGGCAATGTGGTGCAGCCCACATTGGAGCCTACAGACCTCAGTACTCACGGGCTCTTATTAACTGCATGAACGATCCCATTTGTGAGGGTTCAGGTAGTAAGCTTATTTGTGAAATGGTCCTGATTGTGTAAATGTATGCAAATCAATACGTGTGCCACGACCTCCAGTGACATTTAAGGTATTAAAGGTTTGTGGAGTGACTTGACAGGGGGAGCCATTCGAGCATACATTGACATCTCTTGAACAGATGTGGGCTGCACCACATTGCCTAGTCGCTCGCGGGACGCCAACAATCAGACAGCGCAACATACTTTAATCCCCCTGTATCTCTGTGGGGGTTGGCTTGCAACACCATATTCTCTCACGTGTATGAATATTTACCATTTATTTCCGGACACCCTGTATATATAGAGTAGTTTTGTTCTTATTACAAAACGGTACTTGCAAAAAAAAAACAAAAAAAAAAAACAAAAACAAACTCGCCTCATATAATTGCGCCCAAGTTTTGCAATTTCTTCATTCCTTACTCCGCTCAAATAAAGCGCTTTCATCTTCAACTAACTGGTTCTCTTCTGGTACAACATCGTCAGAACCGCGCAAAATCGTCATTTGCTCTCAGAAGCACACAATAAATTCAGCACTCAATTTCACATCAAATTCTTCATCGCAGCCTCTCTCATGGAGGATATATAGAAACATCAAATAGATGAAACAGCGCTGGAATAACTGGATTCATTTGAATTAATTCAGCTGCCGATGCATTGAAGAGGAGATCTAACCCTCCTGCTAAAGCGAGAGGAAATCGAAATTTATAAAAATTAAATAAGTTCATACTGTGATCAGCAAGATGTTTGAGCTGAGCTCAGTTGTGCGTAATTTAATTTTTCTTTTTAGAATTTAATTTCCTGTCTCTTGACAGCGAGAAGTCGGCATCTGTATTTGATTTAAAATCCAGTGAAAGACTGGTATTACGAATCTAGATGAATCTAGCCGTTTCATCTGTTTATTTTAAAAGTTGTTTATATATACAGAATCACCAAAAAATATATACAAATTTCAGGAAAAATAAAACGTGTATAAACATTTTAATGCTAAACTTATAGAGACATCACCAGATGAATATAAGTTACCTTTAACCTCTATAATTACAAGAGGCGCTCAAAATGTTTGCCATTAGCTTCCAGGCGAACTACTGATAGGGCAATATTGGCCAAAATGTCCAGTAGGATTGCTGTACATGCAGTTTCAATTTCTTTCCGAAAGGTCGCTTATGTAGACGTATTTCTAGGACACACATTCTTTAAGGTCTCTCATAGCAAAAGTCTAAAAATATTAAATCAAGACAACATATGGGGAACATAGATGCCGGCTCATTGAAAGAAAAATTCATCATCTCCATAAAGTCAATGTAACTTATGTTACGTTAGGCTATGTTAGTTAAAGTTTTTATGCATTTTTTGGCGAATTATGTACTTTGGATAAGGAATTTTTTTCAATGAATTTTATTTTGTTATTTATTGTTTAAAAATGATTTGTGTCTAAATTATAAGATTATCTTAGCTAAATCGTCTTTTCAACCTGCTCTTTGTTATTTTTCACATGTTGCTTTCTGTGAATCACATAATTTTTTCAAATTTTTCAAATATAGAAAATACACGTGAACAAAAACTATTTTTATGTGATCGTCAAATGTGCAGTCATTGTGGATATCCGCTTGCTACCCAGTGATGACAACAAGCTATAATTAAACTATATAAGTAAATTCATAAGTTATTTTTAATATATTCTTTGGTATTTGTAACTTTTGAATTTGCAATTTTCGAAATGGAATTTTTTTTCTGGCGTTTGGATATCGCGAAAAATTTTACTATTTGTTTGCTAGGATTGCTATCTGAAATTTTCCTTGCATTTTACATTAAATAAATTTTATTTTGTTAGAATTTTCATAATAATTATTTGTTAGGTTCTTTACATTGCATATAAAAATATTAATAATAAAACTATAAAAATAATATAAAACTATAATAATAAAATATAGTGACTGCCCTGCATCTTGCTGGCATACTCATCACTAATGATTCACAAAAAGAAACAGGGGTTTCTTGCGCCAAGTGAGTTCTGCAGAATAGTATCCCGGGCCACTATTGGCAGATACACGGTATACACTTTAAATATCCTGTTGAGAAATAGATATTTTTCCGTTATTTTCACTTGTTTTTGTTGTTATAGATTTACTTATTACCTCATGTGTTTTTACGTGATATTTGGGGACATTTGATTGGCAAGATTTAGCTCTAGGCTACATCTAAGTGTCGCAAGAAGATTATAGCGTCGTTGTTATTGATGTATCTATATTCCATTATTTAAGTCCTGAAAAAGGGATGAGCTAATTCTTTTCGGAAAGGATCTCTTGAATAAAGTCTGGAAATCGCTGCTGTTAAGAAGCCCATTAGCTAAGGCTGTTTTGATCTTCATGAATACCTGAAGGCACTAAACTTGATCCTGTTTTCTCCTACTTTCTTGCTTAACCCCCTCTTTTTTGAAATGTCTCTCAAATGTTAGCAGATATTATCAACAAGTTTGACACCTTTTGGTGGAGATGCTTTTCTTTCATAGATCTTTCGTAAGAAGATTTCTTAACATCGGAAAATTTTCGTTATTGAGCGCTCGTTTCGCAATCGATTTGTATTAAACGACACGAGTCGACTCATAGTGAAGTTTATCTTATTTAAAAATTTAAAAGTAGTATTAAAAATGGATACTGTTGAAAAATTATCAATATCGATGTTATTTTTTATAGCCTGAATTTTTATAAAGAATAATATAGCCATTGTCTCTTTTTAATTAGTGTGTATTTACTATATAGACATCAGACATTTACGAATTCTAATCTTGCTAAATCTAACAATAACCACTAAACCACCATGACATGTGAACAAACAAAATGATTAATTAGTCGTCTGGTCGGACGATAATTAACGTCCAATCTGTTTGCATCTAAGTGATTTTCCGGCAGCTTCTATTTTTTTTTATCCTTTTACTCGGTTGAAGAAATTTTCAATAAAAGCTTCAATTCATTATTTCTCGAAAGAGAATTTAGAAAAAAATAATCGTATTGGGGGGAGTCCTTCATTGCATTTAGAGAGCACTGAACGTCTCTCTCTCTAATCGTTGATTGATCACTATGACTTCCAATTGGACTCCATCATAATTAAGGTTAATAAAACGGACAAATGTGACGAGTAATGGGTTCCTAAACGATGTCGGGCTTATCTGCCTTGTTCCGACGTGAAAAGTCTTGGGGGAAATAGAGGCAAAATGAAATACTTTTCGTTCAGTTTCCTTGCACTTAATTGATCGTTATTCGCACCTAATGATGACTCAGAAAGATAGTAAAAAAATAAAAGGGGGAAGAGTAGAAAATGTTATTCTATTTATAATCTACAGCCAGGATGTATATTGCAAGGCGTGTTTGCAATGTGTGTTTGAAGAAAAGCAATCTTTTAATTAGCTTTTTTTTTTCTTTCTTTCTGAAAGCAAATCGTATTTGATAAGCATAATAGGCGGGAACACGTAAATAAATTCAAATTCTAATAAAAATATCGCATGAAATTAAAAAGCGTTATTAAATGCTTGTTAATATATGCAAGTTTATTATTAATTGTTATTATATGTAAACTTCCCCTCTGAACGAAGTCGAACTTGTTTATTGGTCGGCGTGCTGTTGACTAAATAAAAGCAAAGTAGAATGATTCGGAGTGGAATCGTGATTGATGTCATAATTTTTATTTTCTTAATTGGCTCGTGATTGATGAGAGTGATTTAATCGCATAATTTATTATATATACGTAATAAAGACATATTAGATCCCATAAAATAAAATAAAAAATTCCATTAACTAATCCAAACATTTGGAAATCCGAAACCAATCAACGGCGTATATAGAAAGTTGAGGAACTAAACAAAGTGTATTTGGTGCTCTGAACCTTATTTGCTGAGGTATATTTACACTAATTTCTGGATTTTATTCTAAAAAAGATAAATCTTGAAATCTAAATATAATCAACCTCCTGCTGGTAAACTGCCCCCCCCCCCCCGCCTAATAAATCAACTATTAATGCCATCTAGAATATCCAATAAAGCAATATGTAGTTGCAAAATTTAAGGTATAGGTAACACTTCATGTTGACTCATGTGTCAGTAAACCAGTGCTGTCAACGCATGATAGTGACGAAAGTTTTTATTATCAAATGTTTTTGCTTTAATTATTATAGAAATGTTCATAATAGATTATGGTTGTAATATATAATTGATAATGTTCCTCCGTCTTTGACATATTGAAGTCAAACTTACGTTAGCTTTTTTTCCTTAGACCAGGTTTTTGTTGTTTGTCAAACCCAGTGCATTCCTTTAATTCGGTCCCCTCTTGTTGTTTGTAATATGGTCCCCGGGGTTTGTAATCAGTATTTTGGTTTCATCATTTTATTTGCTGGTGAATGCAATTGAAACTTTAAACCGATGCCATGGTCTCCGTAGTAGAAGCCGTGCTGCCCATGGTAGAGGCAGTGTTCGAGAGAGAAGCAGTCCTATCAGAGCCCAGAGAGCTGCTACAATGCCAAAGCAGAAGGATATTATTATGTCTGTGATTTCTACCAATAAATAAAATAATGCAAACGCGGAGTGTCCTTCTGCAAGAATTAAACTTTAATAATTTTGATTTGTTAATTTTTAGTTGTTTTTTTTTATACCAGAAATGTTTATTCTAGTTCAGAGAAAACTCGTCTAATAGTAGATATTTATTTATTAGTTTATTTATTTAATAATTAAATACAATATGACCCAACCGGGCTCATTTGGCCATTGACCAACATGTTAGGTCCTCATTTAGCATCAGCATACAACATAAAATAACGAAAACTATTGAATTTAACAACTTAAAATAGGTTATTTGAAAATAGCAAAATCTTTAACATCTTTTTGAATACTTTAGTTGAAAATGTAATACGAATATATTCGTGTCAAATAGACCACCATTTGACACCAGAGAAGGAGACGCATCTCCTTTGGTAATTATAACGCATGGACGAGGGTCTAATAGAATTAGCGGAGCGAGTGGAGTAAGAATGGTAATTATTGTGGGATTTGAGTAATGTGTAAGGAATTTCAAAGAGGTGGTTGTCAAAGAACCAAGCACTGCGACCTCAAGTCTATTGTACTATCCTCAATGATGATGAAAGAACGATTATGAACGGGACAAACACAAACATCCATGCCCTCGGCGGGATTCGAACCCGCGACTCGCTGGTGTCGAGATCTCAAAGGCCTGTGCCTTAACCCTCTCGGCCACCGAGCCGGCTATTGTGGGATTTAATACTTAGTGGAGCCGAAGGGACTAAGTGAGAGTTAATGATCTTATGAATAAACATACATAGAAGTAATATGTAAATTTGGTAAACAGTTAGAATACCTAAGGTTGAAAAAAAAAAAAAAAAAAGAGTAACAGGATTGGGTTTACGAATCTATATACAGGGTGATTCAGAAAGGTAGGTCAAGAATGAAATAACATGTACAGTTTGTAGCGGGGAACAACATTTTTCCTATAAGCTCTAAATTTGATCGACTAATGATGATATAACAATGTATGACGTTTCCGTTATCAGGCCTTCTATCTAGGTGGTGTTGAAAAGACACGCCCTGGCACTGAAAAGTCACCTGACCATCTTAGTCCAAGCAACAATGTAATATTGTTTCCATGTTGGATTTTAGCAATCAGTATTTTTCGTTTGTTAGAAACAATGAAGGTTACATTGTTGCTTTGACTAAGAAGATGAGATGATTTTTCCGTGCCAGCGCAACGCCTCCTTTGAAGGCCCTGTCTTTTTCGTCAGGTACGGCGCTTGCTTTAATGATTCACGTTTTAAGGGGGATAGTAATAAATAAATAAATGAATAAAGAGTTATAAAAAGTATTAAATAAAATAAATAAAAAATCATTATTAAATTTTTTTTTATTAAAATCTTTGGAGAGATGTAAGGAATTATTATAAAACAAATAACAGAATACAACTTTTAAGCGTGCAACTGCTCAAGCTTTTGCTGAAAAGGTGTAGGTACTTTTCTTCATGAGTTAATAACTGCAGAAAATTTATTTTTCATATGGTTTTTGCAATTTAGTAAATTCCTTTAGAGAAGTTATAGATAATGTTTATCTAAACATATTAGAAAATTTTAAAGATCCCAACTGATTGTGTGAGACGCCAATCCTTGCTGCTAAAACTGATACTATCAATATAAACAACCACATTCAGGACATGCTTCCACGCTCTATGACTGAATACCACTCTATTGAAACGGTTAAATGTTGAGGAGAGATGCTGATGAGGCTGTAAACAGAGTTCCTTAACTCTCTCATTCCATCTATGAAGTATTTTTATGCATGTATAGACAGAAATAAATCAATACTCATAGCCTTTCTTTGATATTTTAAAATGTTAAGGATCCAATGTCGAATTTTCCTGGGAAAACCCAATTGGACACAAAATTTCAGTGCGAGCATTTAAAAGAATTTTTTTCGTTTTTCCAAAGTGAATATATATTTTATTAAGGCTTTTTCGTTTATATTGAAATTGAGATATTGCAAAATTTCATCAAACAAACAGTCCGAGCAATGCCGGCAAATCAGCTAGTCTTTAATAAAGTTCTTAAAAACCATTTTTGAAGTTGATATAATCGAGCTAAATTGTAAGCAGTTGTGGATCCCCAAAACTGAATCCCGTAACATAAGGAGGAATGAATTAAAGTAGCATATAGAGTTGACAGAATATAATCAGGCAGATAGTTCAAACGAGATATCAAACCTTGTTTTTTATTTAAACCCGTCAAGAGAGGAATAGTGTGGATATTCCAATATTAATAATTACTATTGAATGTTGAATTTATTCTTGAGTTTAGTAACATTATTTTTCCATACATTTAAAATGACTCCCCCCCCCCCCCGGGGGGGTTAAAACACATGAGCTCATCTGATCTGTTTAGACTGACAAAAAATTGCACCCCATACTGCCAAAAATGCACGCTCTTTCCGCTAGAGTACCAGCTTTTAAGGTAGATTAGAACTTTTTTAATATTAAAAAAACAATGGGAGGGGGTCACGTTATAACGTTATGAGTTGGTCCTTTTTATGCGATCCTAGCCTTATATGTTTTTGAATTTCCTCTTACTATTCTCTTAAAGTCTGTATGTTACTAATCATTAAATGCTTTGCTCATAATAAATTCCAAGGCGAATTTATAATAAGATCAAATATTTTTATTTTAAAAACAGTTTTTAATTTCTGATTCTAACCTCTCTTTAATATAATAAAAACAATGTAATAAATATATCACACATTTATAGAGACATGTTTAACTCCCCTGAATATCTTTCTTTGTCATTTACAATACGCACAATGAGCAGCGATAAGAAGTCATTATTACTTCGAGCCAAAAATAGATGGAAGCAAAGTCAATAGACAAAGGGTCATTTAAATGAAAAATGTGATATTATTTTGACAAAAGTAATCGTTATTTATCAATATTGTAAGATAAAATTTTATTCTATTTTTAAATACTGAAAATGCACTTGCATCCCGTAAAAAAATGCCCGAAAGAAGAATTTTTCGCAAGTAGATGTCTACATAAAAAACCTTTGATATTCAGGAGCCCCTATATTTAAAGACCCGCATATTTTCAGAGAAAACTATACAGAAGCTAAAATGCGGAATTTACATGGCTATCCAAAATTTAACTGATAAAACCAAAAACATGAATTTCTTAAAAACTATACAAATATTTTAATAATAAAACTGCGAATGAGCCTTCAGGCTGTTTCACAAGGGTGTTAGGGAGGTTTTGAGACAGTAAATTTTATTCTTACACTTCCTAGTCTGACACTGTTCTGGGAAGGGATGTGACGTATTTTCGTCTTGTTCCTCCTAGAACATCGAAAGTATGTTCTATGGCTTCGGTCCGGCTATTCATCGATCTATGGTCGTTATCGTCTTTAAAAAGGAATTGGGGTAAAAACTTCTCTAAAAAGCCTTACACAGGACACAAAGACATTGTCCCTTATCTTAGATCAGTCAGCGATCTAACTTTCAGTTTCCTAATTTTAGATTGGAGATTCCAAACCATAACCCTATTCGGATTTGAACACGTCCAGAATCAGTTGTTTGAAAGAATGCCAAGCAAGCCCTAATAATTAGTATAATTAATTAATTTGAAAGTGGAATTAACTCTTGTGAATATTTTCTCAGCAATAAATAATAACAAGACTAATACCACATCAACAGCAATAATAAATCTTCATATTTGCATGTTTGCAACCTGTCAACTCCATTCCAGTCCTCGTCTGTTGATATTCTTCATAGGCAAACGCCCGTCAATCAGAACGAAGGCCAGACGTCATTTGAGACATTAAATCCAAACACCGTTCAGCAGGTAAACACAAAACGAATGGAAACCAGACGAGATTTAATTTTCAGATGTAATGCACAAACAGTAGACTTTCATTTACGAAATTAGATGGGACGCAATGAAGTTTCAGTTGACACTTTACACTTCGCTCGAAACCAAGTTTACGACATCTACAAGGTGCTCTCTCCCTTAATTGATTGCAAGCACGCGCACACGGTCTCCTTTTGTTTTACCGAATTGTATGAATTACTTGTAAATGTAGTGAAATCTTTCTTATCATTCTTAATACGAACAACATATTAAGTGCTTGATTATTTTTTGTACTTGCAATTCACTCTTAGAACCTTTACCATCCAAAAATTTCAAGAACATCAAATGTTCTTTATCTTTAAAAAAAATAACTTTAATAAAGCAAAATGGTTTACATCTTAAAAAATATATTTCAAGACCTTTGACTAAAAAGCCCTTAATTAAAATAATTTTATAATTAGGTGACCTCATCATCAAAACTTCATTAACATAAATTCAAAAAATTCAGAGCTAGTTCTTTGCAGACTTTAAGCTTTGTCAGGTTAGAATTGATTTTCTAAATATGACGATTATATGATAAAAATTAGATGTAATAACTTTTATTTTTTATTTTATATATTCTTTTTTGCGAATGCCATTTAGTAAATCCTCCTTAGCGCTTTTCAGTTACACCGCCCTCGCCTCGTTGCACCTGCTAACCTAATGAAGACTCTCCTTCGCAAAAGTAAAAAAAAAAAAAAGGTTGATTGAAGACACTCTGGAAAACAACAAAAGAAACAGCAGTGAAAATATCATTAAAGAAAAGAGATAGAAGCAATGTTTCCAGGATAATAAAAGGTCTAAAAATTGGATAATTTATTTCACTGTATTCAAGCATCGATCGAAGCAGAAAAAAAAATAAAAATTAAAAAATATATTATAGCATAATTTCAAATTACAACATTAAAGAACAGGTGACCAAGTTTTTTTGATTTTTGTAAGGTGTTTGTAAAAATTTTGGAAGAGCATCCAAGTGGAAGAGTGCTCACTGCTTCCTATATTTTTTGTTTAGGAAAAGCGTCGCATACCCTGTGGGAGGAAGACGATTGGAGGCTGGAAAGGGAAGTTTACTCGATGTAATTCTATCAAATAGCGCACGTACTCTTTAGAACCACCGCCAAGGACCCCAGGGAAATAGGTACCCCAGTTTGCGAAACCATTGCTTTTTACATAATCAAAAGAGTAAACAGAGATTAGAATTAAACGGCTTACAGTATTAAGTTTTGATGGCAACAACTACTTATTCTTCCGCCCTAACTCCATACACGTTTATTTAATTTGCGAATTAGAATAGAACTGATGTAAGAGAGATTAAAAATTTTCAGAATTAACAAGAGTTGAAAAAGACCATAATAATAAAGTTACATCCAAGTTCACATAAGCTTTAGTAATATTTGTGCATGACGTCTATATCTGCTCATTTCATCAGTGAGAAGTTTTTGACACTCGAAATTAGTTAAAAAGTGTAATATAGAAAAAAATTATTCTGCCTTTTAAGAAATTTCTTTTTTAAAATTTCATTAAAGCTAATGTGTTAGTCTTTTTGTGATGAAAATTAAAAGCGGGTGTTTTTCTTGATGAGTCACTCCGGCTAACAAGGGCTTCATAATTATGGAAAAAATAATAAAAAAGACGATGCCTTTCGAAAAATGCTCTTAACAGATTAACGAACCAAAATACGTTAAGGCCGGAATGTTTGGAGATATTTTTTGCTTGATTAAGTATGGAAAAGGAAGAGACCGAAGTTTTTCAGACCTCCTTCATTAAATAAAAATTAAATCCTCTTCCAGAAAGACATCCTCTTCAAATAGCAAGATAATTCGTTAAAGCTTATAAATTTTCATTAAGTAATTAATTTGGAGTGCTAAAAACATTATTTGATAGCATACCTGAGTCTTAACTCTTCTAAAGATTTCAAAGATCGCCTTTACAGCTACGCATTCCTGAAATTTCATGTGCATTGATCGGACACTATAGTGTTCGTTCAAGTAATTGAAAATATTGTAGAGGTTTGTTTTAAGAAAACGTTCATCGTTTCGCAATGAAGTTTCCTTTGCTCCCTTAAAACTGAAACCCTTATAATTCTACGCTTTAAGTGAATGGGCTGAAAAGTGTATCAACACGTGTATACATATAAAATGCTACATCTCTTTTTTGTGGGACAAACTTCCTTCGAAACTGTTAAATCGATTGAACTTATTTTTTGAACACATCGCTTGATCGGAAGTTGTGTCTCTGCATTTAGTACCAAACTGGCTGTTACTAATGTCTCAGGTCAATGTTAAGTATCAATCTACAGTTGAAAGTATATTAGGCAAACGTGCAATTTGTGACGACTTTGCTTGCGATGCCAATGGTTAAAACAATGGCAAATCCCAAACACAAATGGGATTTGAAGTTTGTTTGTACTTTTCGTTGCAAATATATTCGAATAACCTACAAGAATTTTTTGTTTTCCCATTTTTAAAACTAGCCATAACCCTGGATTGTTCCAAATGATACGGATTGTTCCAAATGATACGGATAAAGTGATTCCTGACAAAACAAAGAACAAAAATGGTTCTATGAACTATCTGTGCAGTGAGCTCACAATACAGGATTTGGTGTTTTACATGCATTATAATGCAAAACGAAATGGGTCACATAATGCATGTAATTTACTAAATTTGCTTATATTTTCGGGCATATGTTTACAGGTATTTGTTTTTTGTCCTCTCGAAGTTTGCCCCCATTATTTCTTAAGTAGCGAAAGAATGGAGCTAGAGTTCTCACACTGTAAGGTGAAATGGAAGAATTCACTTTATCGCGCTCAATAGGTAGGGATAGGTAGGGGAAATTTTTTCAAAATGTTCTAATTTTCTTAAATCCTGCCACTTCAACAATAGACTGCGACGAGCGGTTACGAGCAGGCTTGAGTAAAAAAAAAAAAAAGCAGCTCACAGATTGCGCATGAGGGTATAAAGTTTGCTATGTCTATGACGTCTCTACCTATTGAGAGCGATAAAGTGAACTCTTCCATTTCACCTTACAGTGTGAGAACTCTACTTATCAGTATTACAATGTCTGTCTGTCCCCTTAATTTACTACATTTTGTAATATAGAAGGTTGGCATTCGGAATATAGTTCCATAGACATATTTCCTATGTTGCTGTGGTTGGTCGAAAAGCAATGCCTCCATGGCTGTATCTTTATTTGTTAACCGATCTGTGTCCTCTATGTAATGCACTATTCATTTTAGACCAAGTCCCCCATCCCTTTCCACGCATTGCGCCAACGTGTGACTCGTGCGGTGAACCCGTCGGAGAGGAATTCCGGGGTTGTTGTCTACACGAGGATTGAATGGCATATTTCATCTCTTCGTCAGAACGCAACTCGTGTCCCTCAAGATGCTCTTTCGTCTTTGGGAAATGGTGAAAGTCGCAAGGTGCAAGGTCTTTCATCTTTGATCTGCAGTTTTTCATCTTTGACATGTAGGCGCTGCAACGCATTTGGTGTGGTGGCGATCGTGTGCGCGCGGGAGTTATCGTGCCGTAGAAGAGGGTCCAAAGCTGCCATTCAATCTTGGTGTCGACAATAACGCCGGAATTCCTCTTCGACCGGGTTCACCCGACTAGTCACCTGTTGGCGCAATGCGTGGAAAGGGATGGGGACTATGTCGAAAAGTGAATAGTGCATTACATTACAGGACAAATGAAAGTATCAGATAAAAAAAATTTGAAAATTGGTTAACAAATAAAAAAGTTACAGCCATAGAGGCATTATTTTTCTACCAACCCTCCCAGACTGATTTTGATTGACCCACTGGAGTCGAAGTTACGGGGATGGAAGTTAGAGGGTAAAGCATTGAAATTAGGTATGCAAATTCCTCTACGCAATATCTACTTTACTAAGAAGTTTGGGCAAAATTGTCATCGTGGGAACATAGTTGTGTGGGTAGCAGTCACGTGTTCTTTAGAACTATTAACGTTTTCAAAGGGTAAGTTGTGCTGTATGATATGTCATTCGATCGGAAATAAAAACTTTCGATAAAAACGTGCGAATAAAAGGTGATAAAAAGTAGATGAGCTCAGGTCTTTCGGTACTTTCCTATAGCTCATCGGATTAATTTCTTGTTAAGAATCACCCGATATGTCGATACCGTAATCTGTAAAGTGCGTAACTCCACTTTTGACTGTTAACACTTTCTTTGCTCCAGTCTTATAGAAAAAAAAAATAGCCCATCTGTATACATTAGGAACATAAATAAATCCAATAAAATTATTTACATTGTTAGACAAAACGTTTAAAAATATTTAAACGCATGGAATTTATTTTTCAGTTATTTTTTTTGCAGCTCCTGAAATATTTTTTTGTTGTTGGCAAATACGCAATTTAAACATCACGGTATCGGCATGGTGGTAAAAAAATATAAGGAGAAATTTTGAGAAGCAATTCTATCCACTAAAACGAGCAAAAACAGCCTTATAAAAATATTCTCCAGAAACCCATATTTTTTGAAATACATGTAGAATGCGTGACAAACTATATCATTCGTCATAGTTAACTGTCGTTTCACTGAAATTGTTAGTGCCTATATGGACTATTAACCTTTCTCAAACACACGGATAAGAAGTCGCAAGGTTATATTATAGCCAAGGCAGCACTCACATCGTAAAACCTTTGCTGTGATTTATGTTCTATTCCAAAAGCTACGTGTTTTCGGATATATGTTTATAGGACCATGTTTGTTCATTTCAGGGAAGAGAATCATATGCCGAAATTTGTCCTCCACATTCCTTACATCCATATAGAAAAGATAGAGAGATAGCTATGTAGTAAGCGAGATATTAAAAATGAGTTTGAAATTATGAGAAATCTATCAAGGAACTTTTAAATTTATTTTATTTAGATAAGATAAAGAGCTTAAGTGTAATACCTGTTAAAAACGTGGCTACCGCTAGGAATAAAATATATTAAACAAAACAGAATGAGGAGTGAAATCAAATCGAAAATTTAGAATTTTAAAACTGTTAACACGACAATATTTTATAAATAACTTAAATCTTCTGGAACAGCAGATGTTCTTATATAATCCGGTAGACAATTATCGAGACTTACTTTTAACTGTAATATTTACACCGATAGATAAATTATGTAACATATCGAAAGCCAATAAATCGAAAATTTAGTTTATATTTTTTTTTATTTTTTTATATTTGCTATAAATTAAATTGAAGTTTCCAAGCTGTTGGAATCCGAATTATTTCTGTAGTTTGTGATTATTTGAACGTGGGATAGTGTGTATAGTATGTGGTTATTTTCGTTTGCTTTTGAAATGAACCAGGCGATGCTTAGTTGGCAAAGACGGCTAATCGTGAAAAGCAATTGCGTCGTCCGCCTCGTAAAGTAGCCATTCAAAATTATGTGCATTAAGAGAAAAAATATTAAAAAAAAAAAAAAGCTCATTATAAAAATGATGTGTGTTTTATGATAAGTTAGCTCCATCTCTAGCGCTCGATTTCACATCGATTATATGCTTTTGTCTAATACTGATATTTCAAGGCTATTATCAGATAATGTCCATTTGCTCAATGATATTTTTTAAACAATTATAAAGTTCGTTTAAAGTTGCAATTAACATTAAGGGGGGGGGGGTGATTAAAGCAGCTACCGTTTATCAGAATTTATTTTATTATAAAGTTGTTTTCCTTTTTTTTTTCTAAAGTTTATCTCTTCGTCTCTTTATTTGTTTGGGGCATAGAGCTGTTGACGTAAAAGCATGATAACAAATCGAACACCTGTTCTTAAATTAGCCTTCTGTTTTCTTCATTCAAGATGTCCTTATGTGTAAAAGTGACATGTAATCGAATAATCATCGCCTTGTTTTAATTGACGATGATTTTTAAAGTTTGTTTACCAAACGGATTTCGCATTATTTGCTTCTAAAGTTATGAGTTAATAAATATAAAGTACATTCACGCATCTAGATAAGGTTGTTACTTTTTTACCTGTAGATAAGATATTGGTTTAAAATATGAAAAATTGTAATAAGAATTTTAAGAATTTAGAATACTGTTGTAAATACTCAGAAAAGCACACATTAAAGCAATACTCAGAAATGACAGTAATGTATATCTGTCATCGTTTTCCTCTAAGTTACTCACCTCTTCAAAAATCCTTGAATTTTCTTTATTCATCTAATCACATGGAAAAGAAATTTCTTCGAAAAATGTTATACATAGGATACATCATATGAATCCTCAATATCAGAATTATCGAGAAGCTGCGAGCTTTGAAACTGTATAGGAATCTCTTAGTTCCTATATTCTAGGTATTGCTTCAAGTTTTATTAAAATGACTCTGATTTACACCATCGTAAGGTTAAATACGCAGAATACGCAGGATCTCATATGGGAATCATAGAGCGAGAAACAATTGCATTAATAACAAGACTTTTAAATAGTTCAAAAACAAAATTAACTATTTAAAGATGAAATAAAGGAAAATTGTACTCACATAAGAGATCATAGGCCGATTCCATGCAGCAGCTACGAGAGCTTCAGCAAAGCACGCTTCACCTGGTCCGATGTAGGCGACGACTTCATCACCATCATCTCTCCACTTGGTCATTTGTTCGATGGCTTTAGGGGAGCCAGAACCTCCTGCAGTTGCCACCGTATGATTAAGAATGAAGTTATAGCTCTTTTTATTTACTCTTTCCATTGTGTAGTTTACCGCTTCCTTTAAAAAATAATTGTCTTCGATAAAACCTAAAGTGTATGTTTCTTTAAAGGATGTGTTGTCGAATTCAGTCTCATTCTTAGCTTCTCCGTCCTTTATAATAAAGGAAATGATCACTAAAATAATGACAATGATCCACTGATGCTTAATCGAGAAACTAGAAACCAAAGTCGATGTTTCATTGTATGATGATTCTCCCCTCCGTCTACACCGAAAGTGCAACAGTCGAGCAGGCGAAACGACGACATCACGGCTAATGAACCGTCGCTCTTGAGTTAAAAACATGGCAAGAAATACACACAAAAACCAAAATCCTTCGTCAAAGAGGAGGGAGGGGAGTGACTCGGTAAGAAGAATGGACGGAGATCTATTAGCAATGACATATCACCTCGTTTCACTCTTGCTGCTCTTTGCTTCATTTAGTCAGCACGGACGGGAGTAATTTAAGAGAGGATTTAAAAAAAAAACAAATTTACTTGTCCTTTAGAATAAAGATATATCGAGTGAGTCCGTAATAATCCATAGTTCGTGGTTAGAAGGGATTCGCTGAGCACTCCGCGAAAGAATGCCCGAATCGAATGCGGATGAAGCGGTCCGAGTCAGCGCGCATCTCGAGAGCTAAGTCGCCCGTCACAACGTCGTGCAACCGGTCTCTCATCTGGTTGAGAGAGGAAAGCTATCGCATTCCCATCGTCCTTTGCTGATCCACGTGCTCCGCTACTACGACCCCTTTTGGGACGCAAAACGGTTGCTAGGCAAATACTCATCATCCGATGATTTTCTCGAGAAAGATTCGTAACATTCATACAAACGTCGAATTTCGTAATATTGATGCAATTAAAAATATGAAACTGATTTTTAATAAGAAAAATTAAAAATTCCACTTATATTGTTCTGTTTAATAACTGGATCTATAAGATGGATCAGTATGCAATATTAAATATTATAATAATATTAAAAAATAATTCACCCAAATATCTCATCATGGGCGCGCCTCCTTCACGGAATTCATAAATTTTCTAAACTTACATCCCGAAGTTTTCTTTATCGTCAAAAGGATTTTTAACAGGAACCTAGAAATGTAAGAAACAGTTATAACAGTAATTATTCGCTAAATGAATATTTTTTGGGATCTAGGTGAGGAAATTGCGATGAATTCTGTTGTATTCCGTGGGAGGTTATCGCATCCGTTTTCCTTAGGAATCCGAGACGTGGGTGGATCGTTTTCATGTGATCTGATATGAAATTATATTAATATTCTTCAGGAAAAAAATATCTTCACAATTTTATCTTCCTATGCTTAAGTATATATATCTGAAACAGAGAGCGAAAGAATAATTAAGCAGGAAGAGATATGAGCTTCTGTTATTATATAATAATATATAACTCTAAGTATATATAACAAACAACTAAGACAATCAACATAACAATTCATTACCATATCTTCTCTTTGTATGAAATTAATTCAACAAGTAAAATATAAGAAAAAAAAAGCATTTCCATGCTCGGATATGAGTATGTTAATCGATTTGAGTCACAAATGAGCTCAAAAGTTTTAAGGCCTGAGGTGGAAGTGAATGAAATGTTGAGTAAACATTTCTCGGTACTGTAAATAACGGCTTGGTTGATAACACGATGAATTAATTCGAACAAGAAATATATTTATAGTGACCAATCAAATTACTTGAATTGTAATATCCTCCGTGAGGTTTCCCTGCTTGGTCCGTTAGGCATTTAACCTAAGCTCTTTTTTTAATTTAGGATGAAAGCCCAACATATGACACACGTTAAAACTCTTCCGTCTGTCTATTCAGTTGATAAAAAAATATCATATTTACTTTTTTGATGCTGGAATGAACTCGTTTAATGATTCTATATATAGTCTGTGGACTGAAGTTGTCGTCATTTCATTCAATATGATTTTGCTATCTTTAGTGCGTATTCAAAATATTTTTTGCATTCTCGTCGGTTTTTCTGTTTCACCGTTTTTCTTTCTGGCGTAATTTTATCTTCAAAACTGCAAAAATGAAGTTCCTTTTATATAATGTCGAAGTATTTCCTCGGAAGCATTGCATTGCTTTAAAATTTCTCATTCATTCAAGCTTAAGATAAAAAAAACCCTTGCCTTTACATTATATCGATTTAAAAGGCCAAGTTAAGAATATATGCAATTGTAATTATTGACAATACATCTATCAAATCCCGATTTGGGTAAGGATGTTTATTCTCGTGTTCTTTATCTCCTTATGAATCATCTTAGAATTCATATATTCTCATTATATTTAAACAGGTGTTGCATGTCACCAGCTTTCATGACTTTGGGATTTTAGGATTAATATGACCCTTTTATATACAAAAATTATACAATAAATTGGAAACAGATTGTAAAAAATTATTTGAGATTTCCCTCATAATAGAATTTATAAATATTTCGTTTATGATGAGTTTGCTCAAATATCTTTCGCTCGTGCAGGAAGATGGCCGCTCCTTTAATCTATAAATAAACTCTAAGCTGACTTCCTTATCGTTGTGCAACAGGTTTTACAACACCCTATTTCTTAAATAATGGAAAACCTTGCAATGTTTAAAAAAATTGAAAGAGGAATAAAAAAATAAAATAAATAAAAAGAAAGCGGAAAGTGATTTCTCAAGGATACCGAATTTTAAAAATAAGACTGAAATTGATTTGGAAATGACTGAACTGATTGAGCATTAAATGAAAATTTGCGAAGAGTTTTTTTTTTTCTTTTTACTTATTTTGACGTATTTGATTCCATTTGTCTTTTCTTTTAAAGCTGATGTCTGAAAGAATCAACAACAACAACAAAAAAAAATTCGTTTTCATCTTCAAACCCGACTTTTCAATTAAAGATGACACAAAGCCTGTTTTTTTGTTTTTTTTTTGGAAGTGACCATCAGTATTTGATAGATGTCTAAAAAAAATCAGTGATTTTTATGAATTTATTTCCGAAAGAATAAACGACAACTTCAAATGAATCAAAATAGGCTGTCGATTCTTAAAAAAAATCACTTTCACGAACATTTCAGTTCCATCAAGCTTTCATTGAAGTATCACTTGGTAACGACATTCAAGCTCCTCAATATCCTGCTTGGAAGCGCTCGCCTTGCTCTTTCGAGTAAGCTTCCGAGTTTTCCTTGTTTTATATAGATTTGGACCTTGAGCGATATTGTACAGTCTATGTCGCTGTCATTCTTCACCAGAGGCTTTACCAATTCCACATAGTTGTCAATCTGATAATCCCAGAAAGCTCGAACCACTGCAACAAAGCAAGCCTTTTGAACTACGGCGAACATCATGGGGAATTCAGGGTAAAACAGGATTTTCTTTATTTGTAGTCCAAAGAAGACACCAGCTTTGACATTTAGATAGCTTACGGGAGAAGAATTGCAGGTATTTGAAGACTACTTTATGTCTAATGCTAATACAAGTGAGGATTCGCTGTTGGCTCCCACTGCTTTACCATATTATGGCAGGTTCGCCGTTTGGTCCTCGTGACTAGATCGGCAAGGGTCTCTAACTCAACGCGACAGGTTCTGTTTAATGTATCTCTGCTGTTTCAAAGACAAAGATACGAGAGTTATTAGTAAAGTAAGGTCCTTTTTGCAATAAAAACAAAGCTACTATATATATTTTCAAAATTTTTTCTTTACCAGATTCTATGTACCTATTTTCCACATAGTCTCCAAGTTTATTTAAGCACTTGTCATAGCGCTCAATGTACTTCTGCATGATCACTTCACATAAATGAAATGTACATCAAACTTCGCGTGGTGTGTAGACCCTTAAAAATTGGGTTCTCTACATTTTGCATGAGTAACTTTTTATTTACTTTGATGTGAAGAATCATGCTAGGTACTTATTATCCCTCATTTTATGAACACCCAGTATATAGTAGTTTTGTTCTTATTGCAAAACGGAATTAACTTTACGAATAACCCTCGTACGTTGATCTTAACAGATTCTTTCACTGAATACTTGTTTGCTTTTTTCTTCATGAATTCACGGTAGATATAACAGAAAGTGAATTATCTGCTGTTTCAGGGGATTTTGTGTCCAATAGTAACACCACACCGAAGTATCCGTCTAAACTTCTTGAGGCGTTTGTGTCCAATGGTAACTGATTATGAAAAGCTTCCATCTGCAATTTATTTCGAAAGAATGTAATAAAACAACAACGAGTGCTTATTATGCAGAAAGAATACTGAATGGAAAAACCCAAGCTTTAAATATAGCTGTAGAATATTCTATAATTATTTCAATTCATATACACACGCACAAACGTATGATTCAGGAAAATTGCAAAAATGTTGAAAAAAAATTTAAAAGAAAAAAGAATCTCAAAATTTGAAAATTAGGATATCGGCACTTCAAATTTATCCAATCACAAAAGTTTGAAATGACTAGCCTAATTAATCTTTTTTATATTTTTGAAATTATAACATATCAGAAAACAATGAATAGCAATAGTCAGCAAAATACTGGGACTCCTGGCCCTGGTAACGGCTTTCCATTGTCGTGCTAGGAGGAGATGTTCTGATCGAATTGTTCACCATGTTCATTGCTGATGCTCCTAGATTTGTTACGGGAAGAAATTCAGTTGGAAGTATCGGAAATGGATTTTCAAAGACATGTTACATCTTGTGAGATTTTAAAAGATCGCCTCTTTACATTGCAGTTATTTGCCGTATGTTTTTCTAAGAAGTTCTGGCAAACTCTCTTGAAAGCCTGTTATGCAGCCTTTTAATCAGAATCGTTCAACTGATTATCAAAGTTTTCATTTTAAATCAGATCTCTCATTTCAGGTCTACAAAGATCCCTGCTTTGATCTCACACATGGAAGATATAACCTTAATTTTTAAATAACAAATAATCTTAAAAAGGTGGCAGTAGGTGATAGAAAAATTCTGAGACTATTTTTTCACAGAGCATTTGACAGGGTCTTCTGTATATATTCTGAGTCAAAAGAATTTTTTTTGCTAGAGTATTAATAATTGGTAAATTAAACATTTGGTCTTCAGCATCTCCCCATGAATATACAGTATAAGAGGGGTAAAGTCTGATGGAATTGGACTATTTTCTCAATCCCCTGGAAAAGCTGACAAACAACTGCTCTTATTACACTTATTGGTAAACAGAACAATCTCAAAAAATTAAATTATAACTCCCAATTGGTTAAATAATAACTCAATTAATACAACATAGAGCAAAGGGACTATCTATTCTACGAAAAATAGGAATTCTAGGTGATATACCGGGACCAAAGTTTTTTTTGCTCTTGACGTAGAAGCTCTTGCTCTATTCGAAACTCCCGTTGCTCAGATGTTTCAAATGCCCGTATAGCTTTTTCTATTTTATTTGCAGAGTTTCTCTGACCAATACTCGTTCTTTCGCTTTCCTTTCCAGGCACATAAATTTTTGCCAGTCGTCTGGACGTTTGATATGGAACTCGAGGGAGACACGCGTGACTCCTTTGCATCATCAATACACGCTGCCTTAATAATGTTCTGTCTCTGCATCATCATTTTATGGACATTATTAATAATTCTTGGAAACGAACGTTCAGTCATCGCATTATCAGCATCTCAGTTACCAAAATATACACATTCCAACAAAATATAGGCAAAATGCATTTTTATGAAATGTTTGGATCTGATGTGCTACCAAGTAAGCCAGGTGATAACCCCGCGCGTTGCTCGGACTGTTTTTATGATTAAATTTTGCAATATCTTAAAAATAAACACATGAAAACGTTTAGAACTAATACAGTAAAAATTCATAATGAAAACTCGGAAAAAAATTTTTAAATGCTCGCAATGGATGGACCTCTCAAAGTATGCCGCTGCTAACCTAAATAATTTCTTAGTCACGTATCATACTTTAGATGTTCCCCTTGATATTATTGCAAAAACTTGGCCATTCATCTCTTTGTGTAATCTAGCGGTCGCCGATTCTTCTATTTACTTGCTTACATTTGCTCAATACAGCACGGAGCTAAAGGAGTGCTTCCTCTATCGTCTTTCACTCTTTCTCAATATTCTGCTAAATCATTATCTCCAGTTACTGAGCATTTTTAAAGATTTTCAAGAAATTGTTAAGTACTAAGAATTCTCTTTTCTAAGAAAAGCCTGAATAACAGGAATTCTATGCATTGAATTCTATATTACACAAACTTTGCCTTCTATTGTTGGTCATGAGACATATATTGTTGGTCCGTGCAGAGTGTTTGTGAATTGCGTGTTGATACCATTGTTGATACTTATTGTTGCAAAAACTTTGGCTTGCATTGTTGGTCATGAAATATTTCTCATTAATATGCCCTGCCATAACCATGAATATCGATTTTTTTTATCAATAATTATTATTTTTTCGAAATCTGAGGCAGACAGGGACCTTCCTCATGCTTTGAAGGTCATGTATGCGATATTTTATCAAGATCGGAATTAAACTGTGTTTGTTTGTTTTTTATACAAATCTAAACAAATAAACAAACAAACACTTTCTTCTTTATATATACAGAAAGATGTACTCTTCCTGTTTGGCCAAACAGGAAGAGGAATCGTCGTACTTGTAACATGTGAAAGGTATTTTATTGACTTGGCAGTTGATTTGAGCAGTTGCTCATATTGTACTGGGGGGCAACCATTTTGAGGGGCTTCTCGACATTGATTTGTTACTTTCTTCTTATTCTTATTCCTTGTTTTAGTTTTGTGTTATAGTTCAATGTGATGTTCTGTCAGTATGCAGAATAAAAGTGATCTGCACTCCCAAGTGTTTTATTTATTTGCTTTAACAACTCTGCAAGAAAATAGACAAACGTCGATATCTCATACACGAACGAAACTAGATGGAATGTTTATAGGACATTTTTTGTTCCATTTGAACCATACAATGTTCCTAAACAATTATGCTGGATAAGTTTGGGTCACCCTGTATATTAGACACCATCAACTCTAAAGATAAAAAAAACAACTCCATTTATAGAAATACTTTCCTGCGTGTTTGTTTTTGGCGACGAAAGCGATGTGATACGCTCTACTATGTTTATTATACTGATCACTCCCGTTTGCTTATTACGCTTCGTCGCCCGATGAAATAGAGGAGTGGAAGCTTCGTCAGCTTCTGTACGATAAGCATTTGTGAGGGTTATCGGCATCGCAGCGAAGGTGGTTATTCCAAACTAAAGGATAATTTTGATTAATGATAGCATTTTTTATAACAATGTCCGGGAATCATTTTGAAAAGGTCATTTAACGAAATAGTTCTTCACCTGCAAACATTAGGAGACAAATCGCTATAGTCGATTGCGTGGTTGCTCCGACGAAGTCGTTTATATGTAGCCATTCAAACGTTTTTCAAAATTCCATGTAATTTAAGGCTAGTGAACTCATTAGCACAAATACATCGTTGGCAACGATATTTTCGCATTTCACAAGCTAAATTTGCTAACGACCCACTCGTGTTATTATTATTGTGTTTTAGCAATTGTGTTTATTACGTCATGCAGTAGTCGCTGCTAAATGACATAGTTACTGACTAGATTTCTTTTCGCTATTTAATTAAGAAAAGCGCACATATCTAAAATCGAGTTGTAATTGCTGAAATGAAGATTTAGGCTTTGTCGTTTTTTTATGTTTATTTAATTTTCCATTTTAATTTTTAATTTTAATTTTCCATTAATTTTCCATTTTACTCAACCCCAAAATCTTAGTTTTGACGATTACTGTGTTGAATAGTTGAATATTTATCGTATGTCCTGCTAGATTTGGAGGAAGCTATCCTTCCTCAGAATCTGAGGCTAAGTATAGGACATACTGGGGCTTAGTACAGGTTTTTAATATCCTGAGGTGATTTACAGCTTTCTTACAAAAACTGTTTTTTATGTGCAGTATATTGAAATTTATTGTCCAAACGCTATTATCTCAAAAACCGACGAACTACAGTTCGGGTAAATGGAAAGTTTCTCTCCCACAACTCATAATTCAAAAAAGCACGTCGAAAGCAAATGTAAAGCTAAAAGGTTTGATGGCATTTTATAGTTTAGGAAACATTTATGGTTAGAAAGGAAATGAATAGAAGTATCATATGTTGAAGTGTGCAAAACGATTCTCTTGCTAGGCTTTAAATATTAAAGTACGTTAGTAATGAAAATGAAATTTCTTTCTCTGGCTCTCTCTCCCTCTCAACCAGTTAATGCTTTGAATATTAACTTTACTTTAATACTGAAGGCCACCTAATAAAAGGAACAGTACAAATAGACTTTTGTCTTCTTAACTGCTCGAGAGTGTTCTATTTTTATTTCCTTGTGGGATTTTATGGGAATCTTTACTTTCTGGGCTCTAACGAGTTACACGCGAGAACAAAATAAATTCGAGTGCCCCAAAATTTTTTCTCTCCAAACAATTTCTTAAGGGTCTCGTTGCCAGCCGAGTTCTAGCTCTTAATAGTGTAAGGGATTTGGAACAAGTTAATAAAAAATTTACTAGGATCTTAAGATGTAATAGTTCTGAGGCAGACAGTTCTTGATGTAGTAGTGTATCTCAGGCTCATGAATTAGATTTTTGCTACTTCATCAAAAATGTGAACGGGATCCTCTTAAGCTTGGAATTCCGCATGAAGATGGCTGTTGTATTTCTTAATAAAGTAGGACGTAATAAATTTGCTTCTACTTTTTTTGAGCAATTATGAGCATGGTAATAAGGCGGTTAATTTTACATCGAAATTTTTTAAAGCTAATCCTATTCTTAATGAAATTTAAGAATCCCTTCGAAATTTACGAATTTTGCAAAGGCAAATGTGTTTTTCAATTTTAGTCACTTTTGCGGGTATAAGGAGGAGGCGCGACAAAAAAGGCTGTGTAAATATGTTAGCATGTTACAAAATATAATAGTAATCAATAAGTGACCACTAAATTCTAGTATTTAGCAGCCACGATGTTCACGTATAATAATATCTAATCTACACCTACAACCTTCACGTACAATCTTATCATTACTGCAGTGGTCCCGTAGCATATTAAGATCTCAACCTTAAGGAGTATACCGTGTGTTTCACAAGTTTCCGAACTGCCCCTTCGGTATGTAGGGAAAGCCTAACCTATGACAGCAGGAGTAATGTTCGACCAACCACTAAAATAAACCATGTGCTGAAATAAATTACATAAAATCAGTTTTACATAGTGTCAGAGTTTCTCAAATGTGTTTATTTTATTTCTAAATTCCCAAAGGAAACGGTACATGTAGGTTAAACCATTTGCTCAAAGTAAATAAAACTTCTATTTTTTACTTTAACTTTTTATTTCACTCTCATAGGTATTCGCGTATTTGCATTTATGTAAAATAAATAGCAGGATTCGTAACGACTGAGAGCATCCATTAATTGAAAAAAAAAGGTTGAGAGACAGTGGCTCCTATCTACCAGCCCTTCAGCATACCTGCACAGCAGTATGTTATGCAGGGAAAGTCATCTCCTGCGTTCGGGAACTTTTGAAACACACGGTATACTGTTGAATAAAAATTCCCGGAACGTTCCAATATCCCGAAAAATACATGTCTTTTAAAAAAAGAAAAAGTACGTGTCAAATATTTTTGAAAGCTATTTAATGGTGCAAAAATTAGCCTCCTCCACCTCTCGTAGGGGGTAGGGTAGGGGGCAACTTTGAAATTTCAAATGGGAACCCCGATTTATTTTTTGCAGATTCGGATTCTACGGAAAAAATTACATTAATTTTACCCACAAATTTTTTAAAAATATTTTGTAGATGGCGCTGTAAGTGCAAAAAAATTAGAAAAAAATATTTTTCAACCTAAATTGGCAGCGTTAGAAGTGTTACGTGAATACGAGATCGACTAGTCACTATAGCTACCGTTGTGTAGTATTCCGCACCCGCTCTTGAGTGAAGCTATCAGTGATGGTGACTGATTGAAAACAGTATAGTTAGACTATACTGTGTTGAAAACACGTAAAAACTGGAAACGAAGCAGGAAGTGCGTGTCGCCAAATAGCGCATGCGCGAGTCCAATTATCTTTAAAATTTCATATTTTTCATTAATTATGCTTCTTAAAATTTCACAAGTACTTGAAATTGAATAAAAATAATAATTTGATTCTTGGTTTCAAAATAATTATTTAAGAAATCCCATTTTATCCTAGGAACTTATTCTTTTAACGAGATAACACATTCTCAAAAGGAGGTGAAAAATAGCTCCCGTAACAATCCCAACGCTGTCAAGATAGGTTGAAAAATAGTATAGTGCGAATATCTCGAGAAGTCCACTTCAAATCAAAAAAGCATCCAATATTTTTTGAAAGCTACGGTATTTAATAGTGCTAAAATTATCCCTCATCACCTTATCAGGGGTGGGCGGGGGCAACTTTGAAATTTTAAATGGGAACCCCTATTTTTTATTTATTTATTTATTTAAATTTTAGATTACAGTAATAAAAAAAAAACAAAAAAAAACAAAAAAAAACTACTTTTAGCGTAACCCAGGAATAACGATGTAGACGTAGTAGTTTTCTGTTCACTTACAGCGCCATATACAAAGTCCGTAAAAAAATATGTTTTGGATAAAATTAATGTAATTTTTTCCGTAGAATCCGAGTCTGCATAAAAAAAATTGGGGTTCCCATTTGAAATTTCAAAGTTGCCCCCACCTCACCTCCTATAATAGCCTACAATGATAAAGGGTTGTAAGCTATGCTCCTACGAGGGGTGCAGGGGGCTAATTTTGGGCACTATTAAATAGCATTCAAAAAATATTTGACACATATTTTTTCTTTTTTTTCACAAGACATGTATTTTTCGAGATATTAGACCGTTCCGGGACTTTTTATTCATCCGGTAAATGGAACGAACTGGAAAGGGCTGTTTACAACATGCCCTCATCCCGTCGAGTCAACAGGAATTACGTGTTACATTTCCCTCTGATGTTGAGTCTACTTTACCAAAGTTTTGTGGAGTCAATGCCAAGACGTATTCAAGCGACACTGGATGATCTACACATTATTAATAGACTGTTGCATATTAAAATGATAAATGAATTTTCTTTTTATTAATATGGTATACAAAAATTTGCTTATATGCCACAATTTCTCATGCAAAAAACGTCAAGAATTATATATGACGCGCGGCTAGTCAGCTAAGAAAGGCTTTAGAAAGAGATCTTACTATAAGGTAAGTCGACTAGTCTACTTAAGAACATAAAATTTCTTAAAACTATATTACACGAAATAAACGAACGAAATTGTATAAAAGCTCAAGCGCAAAAGGCCGACGGCAACAAAAAATAAGAAAATTTTCATTACTAAGATGATATTAAAATTCTTCCTGGAATTAGAGCTGGATGCTCGTTTTGACTTTATGCTAAAACGGCTCTTGCATTACATCTTTATTTTTCTTTGATATTGAGTGCTCAACTTTTTATTTCACAATTATGCTTGCAACAAATTTCATAGATTCTGTAAGCAGCGTCTTTTGTTGCTAAGATCTAGATCTTTTATTAGACCAAAAATATGGTGAATTTCTGGTAATTCCAGGAATTTATTAGACTGTTTTTAGGAAAAAGGAAACCTTTTAATCATGATTTGTCGTCGTAAAAATTTTTGTGGACAAGAGGTTGTGGTTTCCGTGAATTATGCTTATTTCACGCATGATAAGATTGTATTCTACATGAAACTCCAGCGCCACCTTTTGGTCAAAAATGTAACTAATATAAAAAAATCATTTTCATTATTAACAAAAATCCCCGTGTTTCTGAGCATTTCTGTGCAAACCGCATCGTTTTATTGTAAATAGTTTAATAATTATAAGGTTTTAAAAAGTCTACTGACTTTTGGATCACCCGGTACATTAAAGAAGCACATGTAGTAAAATATTTTATAATATATCATATAATATAAATATATTTTAATACGTTGTTTGCATTTGGAAGTGCATCCGATATTCTTTCCAAACTGTGATTTGCAACTAACAAAGTCATTGTATCTGGAAAAAATATAGACATACGCAAACGCAGTTGGTGCATAAATATTTGACAGCCTTTAATTTGAAGCAAAAATTTTAGACCAGTCCATTTTTTATCTTATGAGTGATAGAAAAAAAATTTTTTTGGTCATTGAGAGCTGGATACAAATGGTATATTCCATCCTCATTTGCATTGATTGCGTGCCTATAGAATAACAGATTATAACCAGTTCACGCAAAAAAATGGTGCGCCGAAGCAAAGAGCTACCCGAAACAACCAAAAATAACGTTAATCAACTGCATGAAAAGGCTCTTGGAATTAGTACCTCATCAGTGCAGTACAATCATTTCAAAACATAAGAGAACTGGAACAGTAATGAACGCACACTAAAAAGGACGTCCTTGTGGAGCTACTGCCCGAGAGGATAGAAAACTGCGAGGAATTTGCGAAAAAAATAGAAATGCATCAAGCACAGATGAGCGGAGAACTGTCGGAGTACATTTTCGGTGGATACTGTCCGAAGAAGACTGAAATCAATGGGATACCGATCGCGTAAAGCAAACAAGAAACCAGTGATTACTCCAATGCAGGCCAAAATGCAACTGCGATGGGCCAGTAATCATAAGAACTGGTCAAATGTGATTTTTTTCGGATGAATTCAGAATATGTGTTGGGTACGGTGACAACGTCAGTTCCCGAGTCTACAGACGTCCACGCGAAAAGTTTCATCCCAAGTCCCTGCTATCTATTGTGAAATTCCCTGCCTCGATAATGATATGTAGATCCATGAGTTGGCATGGTGTTGGCAAGATGTGTACAAGGATATTCTAGAATTCCACATTCCAGAAATTGAAGACACAAAGGGTCACAATTTTCCAAGATGACAATGCAAGCTGTCACAAAAGTCTCAATGTAACATCATGGTTAGAAGAAAAGAGCATTCCGAGATTAGACTGGGTTCCAAACAGCCTCAATCTGAATCCTATCGCGAATTTGTGGATTCAGTTGAAGAAAAAAGTTTTCAGAAAAAAAAACTCGAAATGTATAGCAACTGAAAGCAACCATTATCAAAAGCTGGGATGAAATCATTCCTGGAGACTACAGACACCTTGTTGAGCAAATGCCTGATAGAATCCGGGCGGTAATCAAGGCGAAATATTAATTATAGGTGGTCTAAAACTCTTTTGTTGAATTGGAGGTGGTCAAGTATTTATGCGCTATCCTTATGTTTGTCTGCATTTTTATCTTTCAGATGCATTGAATACTAGAGAGACCTGAAAAGTAATTTCACGTAAACGGTTCTGTTTATTTCATTTCTGAACCATTTGTTAAATAAAATTCATGTTTGTCGTAATGTTACGTGATCATGCAAGTGGTCAAATACTGTTGCTGGGGGGTTATATATCTGACGTTATCTAAAAGGCGAATGTTAAGGAACAAAGAATCTGCTTTCAATTTTACTTTAAACGCAACAAAACTAAGCTGAAACCCACAAACAAAGCAGCAGTCTTTGAAATAGAAGACACCATCCTCTGAGGCCAAAAGGGCGCGCCAAGTTTGCAGAAATTTCGTCAACGTTGATATTTTTTTTGACATTGTGCATAAGGAAATTCTTTCATCGCTCAGAGAAGCATTACCATAAGGAAACTAAGAGGTAAACGATCTGAGAAGTGGAAGAAAAGAGATTTGATTATTGTACCATAATGCGGCCTGCTCAGCACACTCGCTCTTGAGTGGGGGAATTTCCTTACAAAATTAATATGACTACTGATTCCCAAACTTCCTATTTCCCACTAATCCTAAAATAATACTCCAGGGCGGATTTTTGACTCCATTGACGAGATCAAATCAGAATCGCAGCAGGAACTAAACACGCTTCCAAAAATGGAAAAATCGATGTCATCATCGTATACAAGCTCAAAGTGACGTGGAAAATTGTGTTTTTATAAGTAAATTTTCAGAAATCTTGATACCATCTCGTATTGAAGTTCATTTTCAATAGTATTTACTTTTTCATTCATATCTCACTTTCCGTGTAAAAAGAACGAAAGCGCTTCCGTTTTATAATTCCCTTCAGACTTCTTGCATTTCACGTGATTCTGAGCCAACATTAGTCATGACGTTCACATAAATAACAGCAAAAATAATAAAATTAGGTCATTAGTAATCATAAAATTGAATATTTTATTGGATGTGGTAAGCTTTGGGCAGTTTTATTTAAATGTGATTCGTAAGGGAAAGTGTTCTTTCGCTAATGTACAGAATGTAAGGGAAAGTGTTCTTTCGCAAGTACAGAATGTCCATAAAAGATTTATATCATTACAATATTGAATAACTTGGAACGTAATAACATAATCATATATCGTTTTTAGTACGTTATAAAGAAACTCTAAAACTCGTTTAAACAACTTTCACGTGAGAGCTCTTTATTGCTCTGAGAATGTCCAAACGAGTTTCTCGCCATACGTTATGAAATACAGGGTGTATCAGATTCGATGGTCATAAAGTATCTAGCGTTGTTCTCCGCAAAATTCTAAGCATAATTTCCTTATCCATTTTTAAAAATTCTCAAAAAAAAAATGCTTGAAATCCTTATCCAAAATTTGGCTATTATGACGTCAGAAGGCTATAGGAATGGATGAATTATGACATCAGAGGGCTATTATGACTATTCTCATAGCCTATTATGACGTCAGAAGACTATCCAAAGTGTCTCCTGGCTATTATGATAGGAGCCAGAAAAAAATTATGTCATTACGGCATGGATGAATTACGTCAGAAGGCTTAGAATTACGTCGTAATAGCCAAAATCTTTTGAGTATAATAGGTTCAACGGATGCACCTTCTGCATAGATGAGTATTTCTGCAATAAACAAATATATCACATAAAATGATACATAGTTATGTTATTACGTTCAAAATTATTAAATATTATTATGAACCAATCTCTTATGGACTGCCTCTATAATTGCGCCATCTCTATGCTAGCGATAGCTTTAGTGAAAGAGCTATATGTTAGCTCAAGCGATATTATTATCTATTTTTTAACTAAGTTATAGTTAATAAAATTAAAGCCAAATTTTCCTGATTATGTGAAAAAAACAAATAAACTAAACTTGAAAGTATGTAAATAAATGTTAATTTCTAATTCCAGTAGTTCATATACAGGGTGTCCGGAAATAAATGGTAAATATTCATACACGTGAGAGAGCATGTATAAAGAAGCATTTTTATTCCTATGAACATGGTGTCGCAAGCCAACCCCCACAGAGATACAGGAATAAAAATGCTTCTTTATACATGTTCTCTCACGTGTATGAATATTTACCATTTATTTCCGGACACCCTGTATAATTACACATATGCCATTAAGTCATTTCTCGAGATCATCCATTAATTGGCAGATGTGTAATTATGTATGAACTATTGAATTAATTATAAATTTACATTTAGTTACATAGTTTAAAGTTTAGTTTGTTTTTTTTTTCATAAAATCAGCTAAAGAGTAGCTTTAATAACTTTTATTACCTTAGTTCTACAATTCTTCCATCAACATTATAATTATCTACTCTTTGTTGAATTATTTTGCTGTTAGAATTCTTTGCATGTAAAATGATTTAATTTTTGTTCGTCCCCTTTTCTTTATTTCCTTAAAACTGAAACTAGTTTAATCCCAAACTATAAGAACATTTGAATGAACCACAGTAAGTAATTCGGCAATATACTATAACATTGATCTACACAAAAAGCGCCGTAAATGTTCGTGTATAAGGCGAGAAATTGTATACGAAAATTAGGGATAAAAATCTGGGTGGGGGTCGTCTTATATACGAGGATATAATTCCAACAACATTATTACAGCTGCCTTAAACCTAAAGCGTACACAATCAATTACTTAAGTTTGTAATGAAGTGAAAATCAAGAACGTTAATTCCTTTAATAATTTTATTAAACTTAAAGAGCTCGCAAGAGCGTATCATCACGAAACGCATCCAGCCCATTTTATGTTCTCGTGGCTCAAACTGACCGACATGACTAGAAAATCCACTCGTTTTTTTGTTATCTCCGCTCATATCATTTCGAACTGGAAGGATGGTTACTTTCCTTATAATTTTATTGATGAAAATTTTTCATCAATAAAATCAACATCTGAGGTTTGGCGTGAAAAAAAAGACCATCAAAAAGACCTTTCATTTATTAATCTTTTCCTTATAATGCTGTTCATTTGTGGAATAGTTTGCCATTCGACCAACGTCAAGATATCATTGATACTTGCAAAATAAGAAATCGCACTATTTTGTATTTTAAAATAAACTGCAAAAACGAGAGTTCTTTGTTTGCGCACACATAGCCATTCGTAGACCCCCATTGTTATGCCTATAGATTAAACGGTGTGCGCATTAATATACCTTGGCGCTTAACGAACTTCTTCCCTCTACCACTCAACATTGCGCACGAATACACTTCATATGACAATTGAATGGATTCTAAACAAACTTTTATTTTTTTTTAAATAAATTATTAAAATTAACTATTTTCATCTAACAAAAAAAAACTGTATACTAATTAATAACCATTTCCTTAATTTATTATTTTATTTTATTAATTTTAGAAGGACTTTTGAAAGCCAGCACCATAACATTTTGCTTCGGTAATCTTAGTAAATTTTCCGGGATTGAACGAAGCGCTACCGCCACCGCTTCAAAGAGTTCGGTTTTATTTTGTGGCGCATTAAAAAAAATAGTGCGATTTTTTAATTGCTAAGGGTAGTCAGCAGCTTTATGTGAATAAAATATTCAATCTGGTTTGAAACTGCGAGATACATTTTGTGAGAATGGTTCCCTTGTGAATAGTGGCGTAGCTAGCTTTTTGGCGCCGATGTTCAATTTTTCATTTTTAGCTTTTTAGCGCCCCTAATTCGTTGCGCCCCTGTACTTTGCACACTTTGGTAGCCCTTAGCTACGCCCCTTGGCCCGCCCTTAGCTAACTGAGAAACTTAGTAGGTTGATTTTGGGCCACCCTGTATATACACTGAGTTAGCAAAACTCATGGGATAGCAAGCACATTGATTGATGGGCATGGCTCACGAATTCACAGGGGTAACGGATTCTGGGAATGGACCATTAGACGTTGTGGGAAGAGCTTGGATAAGTGATTAATCAGAAATGGCACGTCGTCGCGAGTTGACGTCTTTTGAACGGGGTATGATAGTAGGTGCCCGACGCATGGGATGTTCCATTTCGGCAGTGGTGCAGGAATTTGGCTTTCCCCGCTCAACTGTCTCCAGGGTGTTTCGGGAATGGCTGGATGAAGGCATCACAGTCCACAAAAGGCACCATACCGGGCGTCCAGCTGCCCTGAATGATCGTGACCGGCGACACCTGGGACGAATGGTTCAGAGAGACAGGAGCGCAACAGTGCAGCAAATCACAGACCAGTTCAATACTGGACGCACTAGAAACGTCTCTCGGTGGACAATCCGTCGGAATCTGCATGCCCTCGGGTTTGGCAGCCGTCGCCCTACACGGGTACCAATGCTTACCCAGCGTCATCGGACACTCCGGCGTGCATTTGCCACCAACCATCTTGGCTGGACTCTGCAACAGTGGCGTAACGTCATATGGTCAGATGAGTCACGATATCAACTGTACCACGCTAATGGGAGGCACCGTGTTTGACGCAGACCTCACGAAACGATGGATCCCGCATGCCAACAGGTGGTGGTGCAGGGTGGTGGGGCGTCAGTGATGGTCTGCGTGCATTTTCCTGGTTTGGAATGGGCCCTCTGGTTATCCTGGACCAAACGTTGAATGGTCCACGGTATCGTCAACTCATCGGAGACCATCTGCACCCGTTTTTGACATTTCAACACCCTGACGATGTAGCAGTCTTTCAAGATGACAATGCCCCACCACATCGCTCCAATGTTGTCCGCGAATGGTTCGAGGAGCATGCAGGAGAGGTCCAACGACTGAGCTGCCCAGCCCGGAGCCCTGACATGAATCCCATCGAGCATATCTGGGATGTTGTTGAAGTCAGGCTCCGGGCACTGGATCATCCGCCCACGAACGGGCAGCAACTATCTTCGGCTCTGCAGACTATCTGGTGTCAACTGCCCCCAGAAGTGTATCAGGGACTTGCAGACTCACTACCACGCCTTATTGCTGCACTCCACAGGGCCAGAGGTGGCCCGACCAGATATTAAGTAACTATCCCATGAGTTTTGCTAACTCAGTGTATAAGCAGTCTGCTTACTCTTTTGCGCTAATCTTGCAAATCCTTTCAAGGATTCTGCGTTCATTTCTGATTTAGTGGAATAAATGGTAACAGTTTTTCAACTGTCTTGAAACAACGATGGAAAAAGAATGCTAAACCCATAAATTTTATCAGGCGTTATGCTTTTCCACCTATCTGCTCGTATTCCCATTTTCTCTAAGACCTTGATGGCTGTCTTTGATGCGTTTGTTGATTGTTTTTGATGAGAGAAAAGCATACAGCTTTCGGATAACGTACAGTTTTGAGTGCATTGCCTTTGCCTTACATGTAGTATGCATACTTTTCATTGCCTTAAGTTGTTTTCAAGTACAATAGTACTGCTTAAAATATCCTTTCAAGCACCATGCTCGCAATTAATTAAGAGTTGTGATCACCGGTTTTGAAATACTAGTAAATTTTTATCTTCCACCTTTTCCCTGTTCAACGATCAAACTCTCTAGAGATGTCACTGAATATGTTTTGAAAATAAAATAAAAATTGTAAAAAGTCGATATCAAAGCAATATCGAACGTTTTTATAACCACATGGAAATAAGCAATTTAATAAGAATTTGATCTTCCCTCGCGTAGGTGCTCGACGTGTTTTGAAATATTTCAAGGCAGGTGGTCGGTGACCTGGATGAAAGGACCGTGCTCTTTGCAATGTGAGAAGCTGGCTTCAATATCTGAAGCATCGGCCGAGACGATAATGGCACCTAGACGGCAAAGGGTGGGTAGACGTCTTCGGACAGACAAATAATCTTTGCGTCAGAGGGAAAGGACAAAATTGGCGAAATGGCATCGACCTCTGAATCCTATTCGCCAACGACTCCCGCCGCCTCCTTCTCCCTCAGTAAGTGCATTTCCTCCCGTTTACCGTGGCAACCTTCGGTTTGTGCTTCTTTTTTATTTCTTTCCTTTTTAAATAGAAGAGAAACCAATTCAGTTCTCGGTCAACCTCCGATGAAGTGTACATTTATTTTTTGTTACCCCTTACAACCGAGATGAATTATACTCTTTCACAGACGAAAAATAAAATAAAAATAATTAAAATGTAGAATTCAAAGTAGTATGAATTGGAAATGACGAAAATAAAATATTCCAAAAAAAGAATTAACTTCAATAAATATCATAAATGCAGTGTTTAAAATAATTCGTTAAATTTCCAAAGAAGTAGTAATCTATTCCTCACCTCAAAGATAAAAATTAATCTTTTCCTTATCTAGAATATTTATGTAATGGGCATTGGGTTTTCTTTATCAGTAATTTTCATCGAAACCACATAACAAGGAAAGTTTCTACATTAACTCTCATTCCACTTGGATTTTTTAAAAAAAGACTTCACTTTAAATATAATCCGAGTCGATGATGAACCAGTAATATTGAACTGAATATTCTAGATAAATAATGATAATAGAATATTATAATAGTCTGAATCAAAAGATTAAAACAAATTAGAAAGGTTTTGGGGAAAAGTATTCTTCTTTATTAAAAAATTTCGTAACCTTGCTTAATTTTCAAGGTATAAAAACGTTACTTCTTTAATAATGTACCGAATAATGTTACGTAATCTTTGTTGCCATTTTACTAATTTAGTTGTTGGTTAACGTTATCCACGGTCTACAGATATTCATATATTACTACCAACTAATTTGTACTTGTATTTTGTTATATTGTCGCGCCCGCTGGGACCTAACTCGTCGGTCAGTCCATACTGGTCCCTGCTGGGCGTATTTGTAATTTAGCCTGATTAAATAAATAAAATAAAAATAAATAAATAAAATAAATAAATAAAAATTTTGAATGATTTCCTTGTTAAGTTCTTAAGCCAGTTTTAGAATCTTTAATAAGATGATCATTCATATCCACATATCTATTTTCCAAACTTTTGATTAACTCACTAACAAAATATCTGTTTATCTGCATAGTATAAATCTTGCAATCAATATTAAACCGACACACCAATGATAATGAAAAATTTGGTAAGTGTGTTTTATAGGATATTTTTAAAGGACTTGACGAGTAGGTGCTAAATATAAAAAAAGTATGAAAATTACAAATGACATTATTTTTGTTTACAATATACTGTTTTCCAAAATCTTACGTTTGAGAGGAAAAAAATGCATACACACATATTATATTAGGACTATTGCATCTCGACAATTAACCACTGGACAATCGCGCTCCGACAACTCAATATTTACAAGGCCTTTTTATGGACCTTGAATATTTATAAAATCAATTGCATTAGAGTGTCGATTATCCGAAAGTCAATTATCCGAACCCGTAAAAAAAAAAACACAAAATTTTCCTCAGCCTACTACATTATACATGAAAAACGAAATTGTTTATCCATCAACTACGTCTCTGCATCGATTTTCCTTTTTTATTTACTGTTCCTATTACAAATTGCCTTTGAAATTTTTTAGGCCTATAGTATATCTACGCTCTTTTTCTTATAGTTTTACAGAAAACTGGTACAGATGTATAACCATGACCTATTCTAAAACATGTTTGGCGACACTCGATCTCTCCGACCTACCCTATTTTATACGAGAACTTTGCCCGACATAGTGTTTATCACAAAAAACACATTTCTCAGAGGTGGGATAGTATCTTTAGGTTTATCTATAAGTGATTTTAAGTTATTCCCACTTTTGAAGGCGATCCTTAAGTTGCAGTCGTTGAAGATTGTCGATACAAGTATTGGAGAAGCCATTCCACCTTACTATGGATTTGATGGTACTCAATTCAGTTCTGTTGTTTTGGTCGAGTAAAAGAACATTCAGAAGGCAGTGGATCATAATATGAAAATAGCATGCCCGTGGCTTGTAAAATGAACAGAATCGTTCGTTATGTGTATAGCGATGATTGTTAGTGGATGTCCAATAAATATCGAACTCTAACCTTGCAATAACCCTAATAATGCTTAAATCTAGAAAAGGAAGACGGTTATTGCTTCCGATTTTCATAAGTAAATTTGATGATAGGTAATCTATTATTTAAAACCGATGAGGAAACAATCAATATCACATTGGCTTTTGTCGAAAACCGCAAAAATAAGAGGTTCTCACATTCATACATGAATAGGTTAGCAATAAATAGACTAGATTATAACCCATTGGTCTGTTCATAAAATTTTGAATTGAACTGGAAGAAATGTTGGTGCATGCATACATTAATCAGGATATATTTGTTGATTTTGCAGAGATGAACTTTGGAGGAAGAAAGGAAATCTCTAAGAAAACTTATAGCGATGTCGATTGCTCAGGAAAAGGAATCAAACATCAAAAGAGGCCAGCTTTTCACCAGTTTTTAACTTGACATCTTTAATTTTTGCAATTAACACGAAACTGTTCCTCGCTGAGAACTTAAGGAATATTTAATGCAATTTTTCGAACTCTTTGTTAAAAAAAAAACTGGACAACTTGATGATTGAGACAATAACCTAGGAAGATAGATTGGGAACAGAAAACTTAAAAGCCTCTTTCATCGGAATCAGCAGAGGGCAATCTTTTAAATTTTAGTGATAAACTAAGGTAAAGGGTTTTTTTGGAACGCTTATGTGAGAACTATTATCAATCAGAGATTCTATTCTATTGAAAGAATCGAACTTAGCTAAATTATCTATCCTACTGGAAGAATGTATGATCCTAACAGGCAGTCATCTACAATTCCACCCTACTAGTCTTGAACGGCTGCTAATGTCGAGAAATCACTCTCCACGGCCCACGGATTGTGGAAATCAGTGACACTTGTAGTCTGGCATTGTTTCTTTGTAGTGGAATAGGTCGTCAACCAAGAACTTTTTTTTACTTGTTTTTAGGGGAACCAGCTCCCGCAGTTTGTCACTCTACAGTAGAGAGGAAGAGAAGCGTTTTGTGTGCTGGAAATAGTTAAACAAACTCGGTTGATTTCATACACTGGCATCTTAGAACTAAACATACATCTACCGAAAAGGCAAACCATTGGAAGAAGGAATTTCAGAATACTAGCTGTTTATGCAAACGGAAAAGATCTGGGAAAACACGCGCAGCGGAGAATTGATTACGATATTGACATCTGCAGTGTAACAGAGAGTTCACATATAGAACATGTTTAACCTTATTATTACAAATTTAAAGACTTTTATTTAAAAAAAAAACTTTTGACTATATCAGTAATACGAATTATTGATTTAAGGAGTTTAAATAATTAGTTTAAATTTAAAATGAATTTAGTCTCCTTATAATGGGGAAAAATCGTGAAATAATAAAAACAAAATTAGAATTAAAGTCACCAATCTTGAAAAAACTTGGGAGATGAAAGAAAACTCAAGGATGTAGTCTATTGAAGATGGTAGAAATAAAACCAGTCTATTGAGGATGTAGATG
>JAHWFO010005168.1:1719887-1730460 GCA_023313115.1 Rhysida immarginata | reverse complement strand
TTTAATTTTAATTTTGTTTTTATTATTTCACGATTTTTCCCCATTATAAGGAGACTAAATTCATTTTAAATTTAAACTAATATCAGTAATACATTTTCTGCAAAACATTGAAAGTGTCCATTTCTTTTGTAGTAAACCTGTATTTAAGCTAATTGTCCTAGTACCCTTTCCTGTACCACCCTTACCATAATTCTCTTCAACTTCGTTTCTCCGCTTTCTGCGAGCCGTGCTACTGACGGGCACCCGTGATGGAACACCTTTTAGGGCCTTGAAGAGTGTTTGTTCTCCTCAAAGAAAAAGGGGCTAAGAATGAAATCTGCAGTAAAACCATACAACACAGCAAAGAAATAAGAATGCAGAGGCTGTTCATGCACAACATTAGGACTTGCAATACCCCAGATGTGGCAGTTCTAAGTATTCACTGTTCCACAAGATGTTCTAAGTCCATGAATTGTCAACGGCTATTATGGCCAAAAACCGACAACCAAAATCAGTGCGTTGATCCGGATCTAGAGGGAGCAGCTTTTGCAGCACATGGATCTTATATGGTTTATAAAATGCATCGCAAAACCTTTCGTAATGTAGACCAAGGGAGAGACAACTCACGTGACACTGCTCGAGCACTTGTTTAAGAATATTGAGAACCGGACGGTTTTTCAACCACAGCAACAGCGACTTCTTCCACATTTTCATTTAAAATCCGTTTCTATCCTCTTCCTCTCAGCACACCCAACTCCATAGTCCCTTCAAATTTTGTAATCATCTTTTTCAGTCCATTATTTGTCATAGGCCCTTTTCGCAATGCAGCAGAACCAATATTGCAATTCTGATAAAACAAATTGTCCTGTAAAGCTCGATCTTTCTTCTGTAAAAGCGTGGTGAAGAATGATTTTACAGCTGATTAATGGCATTTTAAAGCTTGATAAGCGCCACCTAATGGTTGAATTTGAATTAAATTTTTTATTGCAAAAATCTCTTCTGCGTGGTGTGTATAACATTTATTCCAGGTTTCATCAAAATCTGATCAGCAGAACGGGCTCTATATGTCTGAATAGTGTAACTTAAATTATGTACAAAAACCACCCTGTACAAATATGGGAAACTTCAAATTTACGGTATGCGAAATTTTACTTTACGAAACTGAACAACCCTCTTATCCCGGAACAAGAAACGTTCTTATTTCAATCACTTTCTTTAAAATATTAAAACTCATTCCATTTAGTTGAATTGCAGATGTTTACTTTTCCAAACGTAGCTTTAGAAACTGTTCAGGCTTCTAAGCGCAACTCTCAGAAGTAATACGATTTTTAAACTTGTGCTTCAAAGTTTTCTCCATCGTATTCTCTCATCATAACTGGGGCGAAAAACTAATTTCAACAGGAGGGTTATTCAAGTTAGTGGAAGAGCTATATGAAAAACCACAGCCATATTTGTCGAGATGTCGTCATTTCATTCGATTGGTGCCAGCGGCAGCGACAACAACACTTGAACTCAATTTTTATTTTCTTTTTTCAGTTTCGTGAGAGGAAAGGATAAATATCTTCCTGCTACGAAAAACCTTCTCCACAAATCCCCAGCCGTTGCACCACTTCCCCTATGGCCAGAGGGTCTAAGCCGTTCTCTCAAGGGTCCCATCCATTGGTTGGAGATCGTGCGATGTTCGACAATAAGAGGATATTGCTTCTTAACGGTTAAAAAATAGCCAAAGCTTTTGTATACAAGGAAGAGGAGAAAAGAAAAAAGACATGAAAAACCCATTAATAATTTAATGGAAATATAAGCCGAAACACAACATTCTCATTTTTAACTCGGAAACCCTGTTCTCCTTTCTCTCTTATTTAAGTGTTAGTTTCAATGAAATAGCAATAAAACTTTTTAAACCATCTTCTAGAGAATTGCGGAAGTGTAAATCTTCAAGTGAAGAACTGAATTTTTTCAGCAAACTTATAAATACATTCTAATTTAAGTTACTTGGACTTATTGAAAGTCTCGCCTTTAAGATAACCTGATAGGTATTTTTGCTTATAACTTAGCTAGAAAATAAGTTTCAAATGTTCGAAGTTCTCAATCAATCAGTGTCAAGATGGGAAAAAAGACTGGTGAAGTGTGATTAATGGATTTTAGGAGCAATCGAAATGGAGACTTATTGGTAAGTGAGAGTTTGGTCGTCGTCGCGTCTGCAAGTAGTGTCTCCACTTATTTCAATATCTTCAAGAAAAAGCACTTCAGGAATAAAGAATATACTAAATGTAATTCTGATAATTTATAATCTATAACTTTTCTAAAACTCTCTGACGGAGAATGACGAATGATATCAAATGCATCAAATTTTTATCGTCAGAACTCATATATAAGATGACATATTCTTCGCTTAAGATCCGAATTCATAGTTTCTCTCAGTTCTTCATGCTTCTTACTAAACTTGATTTAGTGGATATAAGAAATTTGGAACCAAATCTCACAAATCATATCCCCTGCAGTTATCATTAATCCTTAATCCCTGGACAAATGTTTGCATAGTATAGCTCGTTCTTTCTACTTACTGCTAGATACCATACATCTTCGCTTAAGGGTTTTGCAAATTAAATAAAAAGGGGAAAGCACTCGTTTTTCCAGTTATCCTGTTACGGCTCTTGTCCTCTTTGATTAAGGGTTTAAGCAAGCTACATCGACCTAAGCTAAATTTTTCTAATCTTCAAACATTCATCTTTATACAGGATGTCTCACTTAAAGTGAACTAATAGCCAACTTTTAAGTTATACAAATCTGACAGAGTACTTTCAATGGAAGAATTATTGTATTTTTATGGGACGGGTTTTATAATGAAAGGTAAAATTCGGCAGCTTTTACGAAGGAAATGCTCAAGTTCCTAAATAATTTGTCAACTAAAACTTTCAAACCAGACGGTGAGCGCAGAAACAATATTCAATCTGAGAAAAGAAGCCAAAGAAACCACTGTAAACACATTATCAGCAGTGAAGAAAAGACACAAAGCTGGACTTCATATTGGGGTGAATGCTTGTAAGTTTAAACGCCTCAGGAACATACTAAAATCTGCAAGCCCACCGAGCCAAAGAAGTATAATCAGACTGCTGAGAACCTTCTCAGGTCAAGAATAAAGTATCATATTTCGAATACATTCAAAATTGGTAATGAGAAAAAAAAACAAGTTCATGATTACTCAGCAGCCAATATTGAGAAGAGGCGCCAGAGATCATTGCCATTGTACAGTTCCTTCTGAAAAATTTAAAAACCATTATTACCATCGACGAGGCGTGATTCTATTTAACTGGCAACAGAGGACGGAGAAGAGTTTTTTACAGTTCATGTGGAGAAACCAAAGCCTCAAATGATTGTCAACAAAAGACCGTCAAAGCTACATGGTGTGGGAAGGAATTTCGTAAAGCGTTTGCGAATTAACAAGACTGGAGCTAAGATAAGCACAGATTATTATATCAACATGGTTATCAGACCGTTCAAATTTACATCCAAAAGGCGATAATCTTCTTCAAGATTCTGTCTTGACTTCTTGGAAAATACATTCACCCCCACAAATGGATGCCCCAGTCTCCAGACACAACCCCCATGGACTATTTTGCTTGGGGTTACTTAAAACAGAAACTGTGGGGGGTCGCAAAGTGACAAGTCTAAATGGGCTTAAAAGGCTCTTTTCAATGAGTGGAAGAAAATGCCTCAGAAACTTATTAATAAAGTTCTGGGTTCGTGAGAAAATACGTTGTCGGCAACCTATAAGAACCAAGGAAAACAAAGTGAGTAGTGTTATTATTGTGTCTTCTGTCAATAAATTACAATAAATGTTCAATATCTTCATTCCTGCCCACCCTCTGTATTCCAATTCCATAAAAAACCGACACCATTTTCGAATATGGAAATCAATTTTGAAATGTGCAATGGAAACTCCTATTTTAATGGTATTTTCAGATTGTACATAACACTTGAGAAATGTTTTTCAATTGATCCAACCGTTGGGAGATAGAGGTATTTAAAGTATTGGTGTGTTTGGATTTAAAGAAAAGGCAAAAAAAAGAGAAAGAAATTGTTCATCAATTTAAACAAAGGTTGAAATAGTCAAACTATCAAACTAACCATACGTTTACTTTTTTTCATAGACGTACCGTCAACCTTTGTTTTCGTTTAAATTGATGAACAATTTCTGTTTTTTGCCTTTTCTTTAAATCCAAACACACTACACTTTCATTGCCTCTATCTCCTAAACGGTTGGATCAATTGAAAAAGCACCAAGAATAAAACATTTCTCAATTGTACAATCTGAAAATACTATTAAAATTAGGGGGTGTCCATTTCACATTTCAAAGTTGACCTCCATATTCGAAAATGGTGTCGTTTTTTTTCGGAAATGGAATACACATAAAAGCTCCTCACATAAAAACTTCCATTGAAGGTACTCTGTCAGATTGTGTATAACTTAGAAGTTTGCTATTGGTTCACTTTAGGTGAGACATTATGTATACATGATCTAGTCAATCAAAATGGAAAGCCGAATGCACTTGTCTTTTAATTAACTCTTAAGCTGTATGGTACATGAGCAAACCGTGGGAGGCCAGAAACTGTGGACAAAGGTCTAATACACAAAATAAGAGTAACGCACAAATCTACACTTCACGTTTATTATTGTAGTGCCAGATAAGCCAAGTGGGAAGGAAGATTTACAATTTAACAGCGGTGGCATAGTGGTTAACGTCAGGTTCTGCGGATTTACTGGTTCGGGCTCGATTCCTGTAGTAATGAATTTCTTTTTTTAATTTTTTTTGTGTTGTTCGCCATTATTATTTGTTTTCACTTTGCATAATAGCATTCACACACAAAAGCAAAATTTTTTCAATATTGCCAATATTGAAAAACTTTGTAAAATATTTTCAGGGATGGTCATTGGCGATCCGTGATTTGGCGATGACGATTGCGCATAGACCGTCGATAATGCAAAAGATAATAGTGCAGTAGAGGCGTCGAGGTTCCTGGTTCGAATCCAGGTCGCAGAATTTTTCCTTCCATTTTTCAATCGAAAAAATATTACCTCTGTTTGGAGACAATCTCCAGTTTATAATTATTATTATTAAATGCGAAAGATCTTTATAATGTCTTTTTTATTTCACACGCCACGGGAATGATCGTTCGTGAAAATATTGAACAACGCATTTTGCCTTTTTTTGACCTGTGAATATTATGCAAAGTGCAAACAAATAATAATGGCGAAAAACACAAAAAAATCGCCCCGCGGGCCTCCACATCCCCACGAACCAACGGCCCCCCCCCAAGTAAAATAAAAAAGAAAAAAATTTCAATATTACAGAAATCGAACCCGGACCAGTAAATCCACAGAACCTAATGTTAACCACTGAGCTACCGCTGTTAAGTTGTATACCTTTCTTCCCATTTGGCTTATCTGGCACTACAATAACAAACGTAAAAATAACTTATTTTTTGTTTCTCCGAAACGAAAGGCCATTGAGTCAAACCCTTTTACACAGAAGGTATATTAATGTTGTAGATTGATCTAAAATTTTAACCAAATCCGTGATTACATGTCCGTGAGGTCCCCTTGTAAGAGTTTAATAATGTGTATCCACACTAAGAGTAAGAGTATATTACATGTATTAGAAAGTTATCACCATCTCCAACATTTTACCTAATGACGACTACGTGAGACTTTAGGAAAATTCTCGAATTTTTTGAGATTATTTTAAAAGATTTCCTTTGAATTTCTGTTTCTTTCCCAAGCGTAATCTGCGAGGATAGAAACAATTATCTGAAATGTAAAAAAATTATTAACCCGCACTTTTTGAAATTTTCCTACATATTTGTTCATCACAAATAACAAGATATAACGGCGTAGGCAATCGGGATTTCTGCTATCGACTACCTGAGTAAAATGAAAGTGGATGGTTTCTCAATAAGAAAGCTTCAATAGGAAGAATTTTGCTAGTATAGTTTTTTATGTATGAAACCTATTCGCAAAATGAGACAAATGTGTTGCTAAGATGATCTTAAGGACTGGAGGCTTAATGATCCTCGTACTTCGTCTGTAGGTCCCCAATTTATTTTAACACTTTGTCTTCAAATGTAAAGGCTGAGTAAATTTTACTGAAGACTGTAATGTTTCCAGTGTAAGCTTAATTTTAAGAGTTTTATGTATAAGTTGACTAATGTAAATTACTTAAATCTGGTCAAATATCTGGGATTTATGTACTTCGCCTGCTTATTAAAAGCTGTTAAAACAAATTTGAGCATTAAATATGTCTTTGAAAATACCATAAATTCAGCCTTGGTTGGCTAATGCACCTACGTGAAAATTAGTAAAAATATTTTAAATCGCAACAGCAATTGTGGGAAATTTAGAGGAACCCACTTGCACCTTTGCGCGGACGAATTACTACGTTATTTACGGGAAAACAGAGCATTGCAGTGAAGTGCACTTGTCCATCAATCAGCACAATGATAGACACCTATTCCAGAATTTATTAAAGTTTTTTTTATTCTCTCTTGTGCTCATGGGAAATTTTGAGGGTATAGGAATAGTAGATGCCTGTAGATAACTGGCTTTATTCCTAGTAGAAATAGGGCGTATCAATCGCTGTGTGCTTCTCAAGTACTGGCTCTCATACTGACATAGGTAAGAGTTATGAACTGCTGATAGACAGATCATTCTGTGAAATAATAAAAACTTAGATTGCGCAATGCTAGGTTGACTTTATAGCGTGTAGACAAAGAAAAACGGATCGTGTCCAATTAAAATTCCCAGTCCAATTATTAGACACTGTTAATTTTCCTTTTTAAGAATGTCTAATGATTGAAATCTGAAATGTAATTGGACACCCTCAGATTTACTTTTCTTGGATAGACTTTTAGAGCTTGCATACTCTTTTCTAAATACGAGGGTTATTCGTAAAGTATGGTCCGTTTTGCAATAAAAAACAAAACTACTATATACAGGGTGTATCTGAAACCCTGTCACAAACTTTTAGAGGAGGTAATATGGATGATTCTAAGCAAAAATGTTCATATGAACATGGGTTCGAATTTGAACGATAACCTAGATATGAACACAAATAAAAATGCCGCCACTAAGACCAACAAGTTAATAACTCAGGTTCTATATTAGATCGTAGTCAACGTCGTAACATGTGGTGGTTAGTACCCACATGTGAGCACGTGTTACGATGTTGACTGCATAACTCGGAAACTATTCGTTGGAATTCGATCAAATTTTAACCGTATACACAATTCTATGTACCCAATTATTCTTCCAAACTTCATTATGCTTTGTTTTATAGAACCTGAGTTATTAACTTGTTGATCTTAGTGGCGGCATTTTTATTTGTGTTCATATCTCGGTTATCGTTCAAATTCGAACCCATATTCATATGAACTATTTTGTTTAGAATCATCCATACTACCTCCTCTAAAAGTTTGTGACAGGGTTTCAGATACATCCTGTATATTTACAAAATATTTTCATTATCAGATTCTGTGTACCTTTAACTATTTTTCCACATAGTGTCCAAGTTTATTTAAGGACTTGTCATAGCGCTCAATGTACTTTCGCATGATCACTTCATAGAAGCTGCCGCCGATGAAGGAAATCACGCAGTTTTCACTTATTCATCGTCGCTGAAATGTAGGCTGCCGATGATCTCCTTTAGCTCCTGAAACAGGTGGTAACCACTGGACGCGAGGCCTGGACTGTAAAACGGGTAGTCAAGTTGTTCCCAACTAATCAGATCAACTTGATCACCCGCTTTACAGTCCGGATCTCGCGTCCAGTGGCTACCACCTATTCCAGAATCTAGAGGAGATCATCGGCAGCCTGCATTTCAGCGACGATGAACAAGTGAAAACTGCGTGACTTTCTTCACCGGCGGCAGTTTCTATGAAGTGATCATGCGGAAGTACATTGAGCGCTATGACAAGGGCTTAAATAAACTTGAAAACTAGGTGAAAAAATAGTTTAGGGTATATAGAATCTGGTAAAGAAAAAATTTTGAAAATATGTATAGTAGTTTTGTTTTTATTGCAAAACGGACCTTACTTTACGAATAACCCTCATAAAATACGTTACACTACAGAACGTGAATTGCAATTGATATTAATTAAATAATTAAAAAGTCTTCTTGGCCATAATTCAAACATTTGCCTTAAATTCTCTTGATCGACGGTAGTTTTCGAATTAATAGTTAATTAGTAAAGCCTGATTTTTTTTGTTTTAATTAATCTTTATCTAACAGCTACTTGATTGACAAGCAAACTTCGAAATTTTCCGTTTCTTCACTAATTAATTTAATGCTCCATTTCCCTTCGTAGGGATGATAGCAGGGAATAGGGAGAACTGATGATAGTCTGACCCCGAAAGGTCGTCATCTGTAGAAATTGCTTTTCTGGCTCACTTGTGATCGAGTCATGTTTTTGATTGCAAAATATTCATTACGTCTAAAACTCAACGAACAGCAAATTTTCATTGCATTGAAATTTTATGGGCATGCCTCTTATAAATTTTTAAAAAGTATACACAGACACAACCAAATACACTTCTGATTTCATAAGAATCTTTCAATATGAAAACATAATGAATATTAAATTCACAGTATTATTTCGTTAGTCGTTTAAAAGACGTTGACAATAGTTTTTCAGAAATTTATCCAAGAAGTTACTGTGATTTCCCTGAAAGTAAAGTAGAAACGTTTTTAATTAATGCCAAACCAGCTAATTCCTTTTTGCGCATAGCTGATTTATTTCGTGAAAAATTTCTTTAAACGAATCTGGTACATTTCGGAGCATTATAACAATTTTCAAAGAAATGAGATCTTCTACGATTGGAAAAGATTAGGATTACTAAAAACTGCAAAAAATGTTACCACTAAGCTGATATTGCCGCAGAATCTATCGGAAAGCTGACAGATCCAAAGATGATAGCGATGAAGTTTCCGCCAGTATTTCTGTAAAACGATGCTAAATCTAGAATTCAAGAAGATTCAAACCAAAACGTGGATTTAAAATTTAATTAACTACTTTTTTTTAATTTTTGAAATATTTGAAGTTCCAAATAACGATTCCTTATCGTTAACTGTAGAGTTAAGAAATCGATCAGTCTGAGAAGATTCTTAAAATAATTAAATAAATTTCATTTCTCAAAGGCAATGTCATTAGGTCGTGCGGCCTCTTTTAAGTATCGATGTTAGGGAGTTTTTTTGTTCATTGACGACTTTGTTTTTCTTGCAAAAACGACATTGTTAAAGAGGATAATGAATGTTTTTACAATAACACTATAATAATTATAAAAATTATATTTTAAAAAATAGAAATGTAAATACGTGTAATAATTTTAAAAAAAGTTTAGAGAAAAAATAATATTTTTAACAAGTTCAAATAAGTATTACTATACAATTATTCTAAATGAAGATGATAATGCGTAACAACAACGTACCTCCTACTTACTTATACGGCCAGAAATTGGAATTTGGGAGTCAGCTTATTCAGAGACACAACAATGATAATCATAATTACTGGAATAGCAATTCATGCATTTGCAAATTTGATTCTACTTTGAGAAGCAGAAGATCGATCAAGATGAGGATATCGGTCGTCTTCATGGATCTTCAGGAAAGTTCATAGAGACGCCTGTTAGTAGTAGGCTGAGCAGTTAATAAATCTGAGAAGACTTAGGTACAATAGTATCAGTTTAGCACGAGATCATATTGAGATGTTAGTAATGTTCGAGCACGTTTGCTAAAGCTGCTGAAGACTGGGCTGCTCTCATTATTAATAATAAGACCGAAAAGACGTGGCTAGTCCAACATGCAGTCCTCAGATTCAAGAACATCATTGAAGATCATCATTATTGACTGTGATAGTTCATAACTATGATAAAAATTACCTTCATGTAATATAATATATTGATTTAACATCTTATAGAGCATAACAAGAAAACTAGCTAATTTAATATTATTAAAATGCCAATGTATGTTACAACAGATGTATTGATACACAAATACGGATGGATGAAATTTACACATAGATTTATACCAATATTATGAAGACATTTACGTTATAGTGTTAGATTTGGTGAATGATTTTTAGCATCTTCTCTCACAAGTGTTTCAATCCAGTATCTCAATAAGGACAGGATCTTTCGCGGTGTGTATCATTTCATGTAAGCGTTTGTTGCATAATGTTGAAAAAGATCTCTGACAGTAACCACATCTGTAAATGCCCCATGATTTGCTTTTTATTGGAGAGTCACCATCTCCAGTAGCTTTCTCAACGCTATTAGGAACGGGCTTATCTTTCAGAGCAGGAACACTCTTATCTTCCAAAGAAGGAACACTCTTATCTTCCAAAGAAGGAACATTATTATCTTTCAAAGAAGCATCATTATTATCTTTCAATGATGCAACATTATTCTCTTTCAAAGAAGCAACATTATTATCTTTCAAAGAAGAAACAGTCTTTTCTTTCAAAGATGGAACACTCTTTTCTTCCAAAGAAGGAACACTCTTGTCTTTCTGAAAAGGAACACTTGTGTCTTTCAAAGTTTGAA
>JAHWFO010005168.1:1674228-1707069 GCA_023313115.1 Rhysida immarginata | reverse complement strand
AAAAAAAAACTATTCAACCCTAAGCACATTAACAAATCCAATAATTTTTTTACTAATACTGTATTTACTTTGCTTTATTCTAATGAGTTAACGATCTTTGGTTTTGTTCATGCATTTGGTGTCGTTTTTGTTTTAATTTGATATTTTATAATTTTAGCCTGTTTATTTATGTTATTTTTGTTTTATTTTAAGATTTGTTAATGTTCTTACTTTCAGTGCGAGATAATATTTGGTTTCATTTTTTTTGACTTTATTCTTCCTCTTTTGGGGTCAACTTCTTAATTCCACTCTTCTGGCTTAGGACACCTCAATAACCCCTCCACCCCTCTCCTGCATGGTCCTTTCTATTTACAACCCCTTAATTTTCCCTCCTCTCCCTTCAGCCACATGTTTTTTTAACTTTCTCCTATCCCCCTTCATGCATCTATTATTTTATGTTTTCATCTTTTTCTTTTTTTATACTGTACATTATAATTGCCGTAATATGGCGTTTTTCCTGTGTTTGTATGTTTAAGTTGTGTTTTATTTGTGATTTATTCGCTGTAATTGCGAATTTAAAATTTGTGGGAAATTAATCAACGTACAAACTTTCTCAGTCTTGGCCACTTAAAAGAGGATTCATTCAAATTTGGGTCAAGTTTGGCTGGCCACATAAGCGAAATGGCTACTTAGCAGAGGAAAATGGTTTATTTCTATGTTAAAATGTAGGGGAAATATTTCCGTGGTCACATAGGAGAGGTGGCCACCAAGGGAGGTTTTACTGTATTTCTTATTACATTCTTGAATATTTCTTATAACTCTATAATTGTCATATTCATTTCTTGAGAGGTTTTCAACATTAACATGAATAGTATCAATTGCCACACAAACACGCATAAAACATAAACTAGCTAACAATTGATAACAGCAATTATATCTGTTGATCACAGTATGCCTAACATATATTAGTTAGTAATAACAGGCCTAACATCAGTTAGCTATTGATAAAAATGTTTAAATGCTTTTTTATAAGCATTCTAGCATTCTTATAAGTAGCCTTAAGCTAAAACTCCAAATAAACAAGAGAAATTGGATGTATCAAAATGAAATTATGATCTGACTATAAAAATCAGGCAGGCAATTAAATAATTTGAAGCTCTTTTGACCCTAGTCTCTCTGCATTTCCAGCAGTTCCTCTATTTTTTAAACTAAATTCAGATTTAAATTCAGGTTATGCTAAGAACGAACTCCTCCACATTAAGATTGACATTCTGAGCGGATTACTCTTGTTCATTCCAACTTCCCGTTCAGAGTTAATTGAAATTATAATTAACCCACTCCATTGTTTATAATACCAAGAAATGTTTATTCATCTTTTCATTCTCTTCCTTGCCTTAAGCAAAAGATTTTGCACTTTCATTTGCAAATGAAGACAACTCTTTAAGAATGACTCAAATCATTATTAAACTGTTCACGGAAAACTCTCGGATGTCTTAATAAGACATATTCACTGCTTAGAAGTTCTAAGAATGCATTTAATCTATAGAAATTATTATGCTAGATTATTAGGTTTAGTTCGTAATCCTCTAAAATTTCTCGTTTAGGTTTAGTTTGTTCTCCTTTAACCTTTAAACAGATCCGCTTGTAATGGGAAGTTAAAATAGCATTTCACTATGTTGATTTCCGAGGTATTTTTTTTTATTATTTTGTATCCTTGTTTTATGATAAAGTGAGAAATTTCAACTTATTCAAAGAATTAATTCAGAGATTCAATATAAGCTAACGAAAAGAGAAAACAAGCTTAACAGATTGCGCAGATGTAATTGAACGTAATCTATTAATTACACTAGAATCTTCAGGGGATTGCCAAGCGTCAACAAAAGCTTCTTTGAGTTGCAGCTAATTTTCTAAATGAAAGTCCATTGTTTGGAAACTCGTCTGATTCCATTCGGTTTTGTGTATCAAAGATATTTGCCCCAGCTGAAATTGTCGGCTTAGCCTTAATACTTATTATTACGGAATATAATTATCGCGTTTACACTAAAAATTAATGCTAAATACCTGTATTAGAAGGATTCTAATTGAACTGTAAAAAAGCGGAGATTTTATTATAGGAATTGTTCACACCAATATCTTTCTTAAAAATAATAAAAAAGTTTTACTATTTTTTTTCTTATACAAGTCGGTCGATTTTCCCCTCCAAACTCAATGTTACTTTTATTGCGTTATCAAAGGTTTCTCGAGCAATGTATGCCACTTTATATTCATTAAAATGACCCCTTGTCTATTGACATTGTACTTCAAATCATTTTATCTGACGCGAAGTCCTCAAGGTCCAGACTGTCTTCTCCTTATCTCTTTTTTTGGAAGAATAGTGGGAATGAAGAAAAAATATCGATATTCTTCTGTAAACCCACGCACAAACTCGCATTAATTTGGATAAATGAAAAAATGTGAAGAAAGTGCTCAGTTTTCTATTGAATTATTAATTTTCTCTTTTTCTTATCGTTAATTTAAAAAATACAGAATGTATGGCTTCTTCCCCATGTGCTTCCATTCAAGCGTTTTCTTACTTCCGAAAAGTTTTTCACAATCAACATCGTCCTTTTAAGGTTTTCCAACGTCACGAATCCCCCCTGTATGACGAAGCTTGTTGCTTAATCCATAGAATTCCCCAGCAATAAACCTTATTTATTTCCTCGTTTAAAGCTACCTTAGTTTTTATCAACTGGAAAGTTCATTGCAAATATAACAAATAAAAGGATAGTTCAAATGGTAAAGATATAATTTCAAACAAACCTCGTGCAATAGAACAAGCTTCTATTTGGGATGTGGATGTAAAATTAAAAATTGAAGAAAAATTTAAACGTAGTTCGTCTAAATATAACATTCTCTTATGTATTTGTTCAATAATTTTCACCATTGATTACGGTTAGTTGTTGCGATTTCACTCTCCAACGATTGAGTGAGAGTGAAAGGGTGCTCATATGGGCGCAATTAGCACCTCCACCAACCGGGAAGTGATGCAGAGGCCAAGCCTACTCTTCATCTACAATTGCTCACATTTTAAATCTTGTAACTTTTAACTGAAGATGGTTTAAAACCGAAACGCGTATTAAAAATAAAAATCGAGTTTGTCGAAAATTTGAACCTGGATATCACTAATCTCATAAAATTCATGTTATTTTACTATTTATATGTTACTTAAATCCTCAGGATAAACTTTATTGATTTGTAATATATCAAGAATGGCAACTAGAGTACCAGTTTCGCTAAACCTATACTTAATTTGGGTCACAATTTTGATCCAATTTTTCATTTTACTGATTAACCAAAGATGTTAAATTTCCTGGATCAGTGGAAATCGCCAAGAAGCCAGCTATAGTAAACTATGACAGTGACCCGATGAACGTCAGTGATTGGGCAGGATTTTTTCTTTACCTCAAACCAAAAAAAGACAAGCAAGATATAAATGCATAAATAGCGAAGATTCTACCTGTCAATCTAAAATGAAGAATCATTTTGCTTCTGAAATACTTGGGATGAGCGCTATTGCTTCTGATGAAAAACACTGATAATTCGACAATCATTATTGGCACAGGATATCCTAAGTTCACGATAGCATTTATATTTTCCTTAAATCATATTCTACCTTAATTCAGGGTCGTTGTTATAGTTTTATGAAGCTAACTTACTGCGTTGGATATTAAAAAGTAGACTATGACCATTTTCCAGAGAATACGAGTGGATTAAATCGATTTGTGGTCAGTACAATGAATACATCTACTGCTCTATCGGTCAACATTTGAGTTATCAGCAACGTCTTCTGTCAATATTGCCACGAGTTTATTTATCTCTCGTACTCTTATTTTGTGTGCCCTTCTAAGTTCATGAAGTCACCTCTCGAGTAGAGCATGTCTAAGTTACTTATTTCATTATTTTCTTTAACATTAATGAGAGTTATTTCTTAGATAGGCTAGAAATCTATTTTCATTTCACTTTCTTAATTCAGCAAATAACTTACGAAGGGAAGTCAGTAGTAAGTTACAAATACTGATTTAAAAAATACTAATTGGGATAGGAATCTGAACTACATCTAGATTTGCATGTTATTATCTTTTTATTTCTCAACATAATTCCTGATGTTGTTGATGCATTTACCCTATCGACGTAATAGTCTTCCGATACCTTCTCGCTAGAAAATAGGCTTTGCTGCCTGAGCCAGTTTTGCACTTCATTTTCAAGCTCCTCGTCATTCGCTTTTTTTCAGAGCGACTGTCACCTCTCTGGTCCGCTCAAAAACCATCTTGCAGGCTAGCATTTTACAAATGACGATGAAAGTGAAGTGCAAAAGGATCTTTACTGCCTGACCCGGTTTCACATTTCACTTTCATCCTCCCTCGTCATTTCCACAATGCTAGCTGCCAAGATGGTTTTTGAGCGTACCAGAGAGATAAAAGATGGTTAAATATAAATTGGATACATCATATGTTACAGAATATGTGATATGAATATATGGTCCGTAGACTGAAACCGCTGTTAGGCGGTGTATAACAGTTCAGTTCATTATAAGTTCATAACGGGAGCTGCTGTGATGAAACCCATACGGCATGGAGGCAGAGAAGGGAATGAATAAGAGCCTCCCTGACCCTTGCAGCACTTCCTTATATAAGAGGAGATACAGAGGGTGTTGACCCTTGACACTTGACCCCTCCTTTGTCTTCTTACAACGATGACCTATGTCCGAGTGGGCGGTGAAGTCAGTGGTCGTGTTGTCTGTCGTCATGAGCGCGCATATTCCAACAGAAGGTAATGACGTTACGTCGACAGGAGAAATGCATCAACAACATCAGGAATTATGTTGAGAAATAAAAAGATAATAACGTGCAAATCCAACTGTGTTTCAGATTCCTATCCCAGTTAGTATTTTTTTAAATCATCATTTGTAACTTACTTGCTGACGTTATATCCCTCGTACGTTATTTTGGATTTTTTTTCCTGTGCTACAAGTAACCAAATCGCAAATGCTGAATAAGTTCATTATCAAGCTGTAGAAGGGAAATGTGCCCAATTATATACAATAAAACTAATTTTATATATAAATACAGATTCTTACTAAAAACCTTAAAAAGAATATCACAAAATGATTTTATCCGTTACAATGGTTCACTTTTAAGAGCTGCGAATACGAGAAATAATCATTCAATAAAAATTCAGTAGGCTACTTTTCAAACGCACGAGATTATAATTTTAGAAATTCTCAAATTAGCTTTCGGGTGTTTTGGGATCTTGTTGAACTTTGGGATATTGATATTTGGAGCTTCTATTGAGAAGATCATCTCTTTTAATTAGGTATTTCAAGAGGAAGATGTAAATTAAAGCGGATTTGTTTTCCAGTCTTCATTGGAGCGGAATAGAAGTCAAATTGAGTTAAACTTATTTCTTCGATGAGAAGTGAAAGGCTTTTTTTTTTCCTTCGGCAAAGCATGTGTCGTTTCATAAGATATCAGGTGTTTAATTCGAACCTAATGCCTAATTTTGTGCCGAATCATAAGTGCTCACTAAAAAATGAAATAAATTATTAGTAAAACGTCCATTTACAGTACATTATTATTTTTTATTGTCTATAGTTAACTTTCGTCCTTTCGAACATCTTCAGTAGATTTTGAATTAAGAAACTATTGTCAAAAAAACCATTGTTAGCTATTTAAAAAATCCAAAGAATTTCAGTTAATTCAAAATCAACTGAAGATGTCCGAAAGGACAAAAGTTAACTACAGACAATAAAAAAAATAATGTACTGTAAATGGACGTTTCACGAATAACTTATTATCATAATACAGTACAAATGTGCATAAGCATGAATTTAAAAAATCAAAATTTGAAACGGATAATCGTTTGATATTGATGCTTTAGTTCTAAGAAGGAAAGTTAAGACTTTAAATATCATAGGAAATTTATGGTGGTAAAGATATCCGTATGATGTTTATTCCTTTTCCTCGAAATTTTACGAGAGTTGTTTTTCCTACAACACTTCCTTCCTTTTTCTGAATTTCTCTTATTACGTCAATTTTTTTCATTCTGGTTTGATTGGTTAAAAATCTTATACTGCGCAATTGAGATCAATAAGAATTATAGCGAACTTCAGTAAGAAATTAAAAAGCTTGTCAATCCTTATGTAATAAATGTTATAAGATTACCGTGCTCATCTTCACAGTCATAAAGAGCAATTTATTAATAAATTTTAAGTGATTCATGAAGTTTGCACAATCAATAGTAAATCCAAGAAAGCACATAACAAATTGGTGATACATAGATTCATGATTCAGAATATCAGTTCTAAGATGATAGCGACGGAAAGAAGGAAGGAAACTGTTACGATTTTGGCAGCCGATGACGACAAACAACCCTTGCATTATGAAATAGACTAAAGAGTTAAAATGTCGTTCAGTAGAGCATTCCCTTGCTGTCGGGAATTTACAATCTTTCCCGGGAGCGAAAGAGAGCGCCAATATGCGTGAGAAGGCACACACGCTTATATCACCTACCGCTTTAAGTAAGACGGCTGATGATGACGATGACCGAGATGATGTGTAGAGCAGGCGACCGAGTTCAATATTGAATTAACTTCTAATTTTTTTTTTGAGGGGGAAGAGAACTGTCAGGGATGGTCAAGTCCAGATGGTCAGTTTCCGGTGGACGCCCCCACCCCCATAGGTAACAAACTCGGTGTGCCTCAAGGAAAGGGAGAAGCATCATAAAAAAAGACTTAAGTTCCGTGAAAGAGAAAGCGCTTAAACACTCCATATTATGCTGGAGTAATGTTCCTTGATTCTGGTTTTATTTTACTCAAGCATAAAAAATTATAAATCAGAAAGGTCAAAATATGCTCAACATATCCTAGGTGCAGGACACAAATCTTCAATAGAAAACGTCAGACTGTTACACATAACCAGTAATGCTAAATTATTAGATTTTTTAGAATCATTTGAAATATCAAAAAGAAAACAAACAAAAAAAAAAAAAGCTTGTCAAAGGACCTTTGGACTTAACAACATGGACACCCCTATTCTATTTTTTCTGTATTTTACTTCTGTTCCAACATCTTTGGTTATTTATTTATTTTTAATTTATTAATGTCTTCATGTTTGAACTCTTATATAGTTTTATCTAAGTCTGGGTTTGGTTTTGGATTTGGTTTAATCTTTATTTTAACTTGTTGGAGCTTTAGTTTATTTTTCTTACTTAATCTTGTATTAATTCGTTATTTTTTATTTTATTTTATTTATTTATTTATTTTTTTATTATTTGTGTGTTTATTTATTTATTTATTTATTTACTTATTTTTTTTACTTAGCTTTTTTTCTAATGGGTTAAAGTTCGTTGGTTATGTTCACGCATTTGGTGTTGGTTTTTTTTTTTTTTTAGGATTTGTCAATGATCTTAGGATTTAATAGCGTTTGTGTGTATTTCAAGTTTACTTTCAATGCGATCTGATTTAGTTGATTTCTTTTAAGTTCGTTCTTCCTCTTTTGGGTCGACTTCTTGACTTCCACTCTCATGGTTTACGACTCTCATACACAATCCCTCCACCCTCTCCTTTCTAGCCACTATACCCGCATGGTCCTTCCTATTTCCTCTTCCCCTTTCTGCCACATGTTTATGAAGTTTCCCCCTCCCCTTCTGCATCTATTATTTTATGCTTTGATTTTTTTTTCTTTTTTATACATCATAATGGCCATAGTATGGCATTTTTCCTGTGTTTGTAGGTTTAAGCTAATATTTGTGACATTTAATTTGTGTTTCATCTGCTGTAATTGCGAATTTAAAACATGTGGGAATCCATCCTTTGATTGGTCAGAGCTAAAATATAAACTGCTGGCATTTTTGTAAATTATCACATGCTGAAGAAGGTATCGTGGCTACTGAAATGTACACACATGTATTATGCAAATAAATAAATTAATTTTGTGGAGTTGCGGTGTATTATTAATTTCTACTTTTAGTAATCTTCTGCAGTTGTTAGTAAGATTTTGTTCACATTTAAGTATTGTGTCGCTGCCTTAATACCAAAGATATACCCAGCCTTTGCAACAAGTTTTTCAAGTTAAAGGTTCTTCTTTTCGGATCAAGGCCACTGGATCTAACATCAACTTTCTTGTGCAATGCCTTTCTCATCACGGTGGCTCAGCGGCTGCGTGATCGCCTCTGATGCCCGAGTTCGCGGGTTCGATCCCGGCCGAGGACGACGAGGATTTTTCGGGGGGAAATCCTGAGATCACGCACTTCCTTCGGAAGGGAAGTAAAGCCGTTGGTCCCGTGTAGTCGTTTACCGGCTGCACGTTAAAGAACCCTTGCGAGGCAAAATTTGCGGCCCCTATAACGCCGTCCTGAAATGACCATAGCACTTGAAAAGGACGTTAATACCAAACAAACCAAACCAAACCAACCTTTCTCATCACCTTCTTCCGAACTTTATCCAAAGAATGAAGTTTTGTAAAGGGAACGATCCTATCCTCACCAGAGTCATAAGGTCAGCTCAATTCTTATACATTAATTTACTGCTAGAGAAGCAATTCAGCATTTTGGCAGATTTGGAATTAGAAGCCTATCATTTCCATGCGTTTTTATGCAACACTCTACATCCCGTCTTGTTTGACAAAATCCTGCATAAGGTACACGTAGTCAATGCGCACAAATTAAAGACCAAAAGATACAACACCCAACGAAAATTGGATAGGTTAAAAAAATCGATTACTTCACCTGAACCAAGTGAACCACTGGATAATATTATCAATAAATCAGATGTTAGCCTTGATTCGGATGATTTTACTGAAAAAAGGTTTTAAGTTCACACCATCTAATCTGAACAATGATTTGAAATTCATATTTGCTACACTCGCAAAAGGCTCTAGCTTTTTAGACCAGCAAGAGAATAACGACCTTAAATTGTTATGTAAAAACCAGTTATCACACAATTTAGCTAAAAAAAATTGATAGAAACGTTATGAAGGTAAGCCGTAAACTTAAAGCTAGAGACTGCCATTTCATTGAGGATGACAAAACCAATAACGTGAATAGATGTGATAACCAGAATGGGGTTGAAGAACTTTTGAAAGATGGGGCTTACCAAATAATTAGCAAGAACCCTTTACCAAAGTGGATTAGAAAAGTTCATCAATGAGTGTCATCATGTAAACTTTTATAGGATAATAAACAAACAGAAATATGTTAGCTATTCAACTAGATAAATTTGTAATCGGCATTTATGGAACCATTTTTGATGTGTATGCCATTTCACTCATACCCTCTTTTGGATAAAAATTGAGGAAAAAATTAAATAAAACTTAGTATCAACCTTCGAGCATAAAAATAGAGTGAACTTACGGTTAGATGCCAGCCATAAAATACGTCACGCAAATTCAAGCATTTTCTTCCCTTCCTCCTTGTCACATGTAATAACATTTTCACCCCCCCCCCCCAACTAATATTACATTACAATTTCCAAGACGGTAAAATTAATAATTTGTGTAATGATAATTTGTAGGAATTTCAATAATACAAGTGATAGACAATAAAATCATATTTATTAAAAGAAAATACCCACACCAGCTGATCTACAAATTTGAAACTACAAATTTAAATTGTTCTTTGGCGATAATGTTACGCAATGTACTACGAGCTTTCCATGCTCGTATCAATTCCTGCAAGACTCAAGAGGGGGATCAATTTGAACATTTGTTGCCGTAATACTTTTCCTACCTAAACAAAGGCTATAATATCAATTACGTTCTTTTGAAATTAAATCAACAACTATTAATTATATCATAAAATCAATAACAGATTTTATGGTGATTAAATAAGTAATAAAAAGTAAAATACTTTATTCGCCATAGGTCCAAGGACCTTTTCAGACATTATATTACTATATATAAAACTGTTCAACACACAAAATCTTATGAAAATGAGAGTACCTAATTTTGACTAATTAGGGGGGGGGGGTCATTGAATTCGATTGGTTGGTTTGGTATTAACGTCCTTTTCAACTGCCATGGTCATTTCAGGACGGCGTTATAGGGGCCGCAAATTTTGCCTCGCAACGGTTCTTTAACGTGCAGCCGGCAAACGAATACACGGGACCAATGGCTTTACTTCCTTCCGAAGGAAGTGCGTGATCTCAGGATTTTCCCCTTGAAAAAATCCTCGTCGTCCTCGGCCGGGGTCGAACCCGCTCCTCGGGCATCAGAGGCGATCACGCAACCGCTGAGCCACCGAGGCCGATCATTGAATTCGAAGACGACATTGAAATTTCTAGTTTATCTCTAGTATTCTCACTACTGCCATGAACTGACTTCAAATTACGGAATTTTCCAACAAATATTGGATGCCCACTGTTGGCAGCATTCTCATATCCCGGAGTCATTACGTTAATCATATTCTTTGCACCATAACATTCAACTTTTCAAAATTTGTAGAACAGTGTAATAGACATCGGTGCAACTTCTATCGTATCCAGAAATTTCACTTCAGCCTCGTTCATCCATTCTGTGTCTTCTGTACCTGTGTCTCATCACCTAAAATTCATTCGCGGGCTCGATAAGGAATGATAAGAATCGGTTGTAAACGATGCCCGATATTGCTTTTTGTTTTGGGTGGATTTTTTTAAATGTCTTAAATTTTTATTGGAAGCATAATAAAGGCCGCATTCTCTGTATATCCTGTTTGCCAGTTTGCTGAGTACCGTAGAACAGAACCAATCATATGGGTCTTGGAGAAAATCTTTGGTTTTAGGCTGAAGGTGTACAGAGAGACGGACGAGTAAATTGATAGGCATGCCTTGTTGTGGAGGTAAAAATCTGCTGGAAAGTAAATATCGCAGAGTGCTCCTGATCTCAAGCACTTAACATTTTGCATCAAATACTAAGATTCGTGTACTTGTTTGCTGTACCAATCGTCTGCTAATACTTCAATTTTGATTCTGCAACCACTGCATTAAGTAATTTACGTATGTCGTTTTTATTCTAATTTCATAATTACTTTCTTATCCAGTTTAGCACTCTTTAAACAAATAAAACATTCCATGTAACCTATACAAATTATATCATTTCGGTTGCTATTCAAATTTAATGCGTATACGATATTTTCAGTTAAACTAATTCAAGTTTAGAAATCATTAAGGTTAAATTGCTTTATTTCACAGCGTAAAAGTAAAAACGTATTAAAAATAAAATCTGTGTATTTATTGTGACGCCACATATTGTCACGTAAGCAATCCCTTTTTGTATACATATTTTATGGACGACCCCTTATATTTTGAAATATCCAAGTGTTTTTATCAATTGAAAATTCTTTGCTGTACTAAATTATATAGGCATATATTATGAAACTCTTAAATATAGCATCTTGATATAAAGAAAATAGACTTAATCACTTTCAAAATAAACTACTTTTATGTTGGCTCTATGGGTTTATTTAATGAAATTTTTCATTAACTCTTTCATTTTATGAGCCATATAATTGAGCAGTTGAGTTCTCGCGGTTTCGACTATAAAATGTTAAAGGAAGATGATGAATTTCAAGAAAGAATTATTCTAATGAGCAGGGTTTTCTATTGGATGGACAGACGAAAGAAAAAAATTAATACTAAAAAAAAATTCAGAAATACTGACGGGAAAACATAATTTGAAAGAAATTATTATTTAATCAAGTAGAGAATGACTGATGATTACTACGTGTTTCTTATGTTCTGAAATCCTTCCCCTCCTATCGTTCCTGGATTTCCGCAGTATGACGTTTTCGTTTCTGATTATTTTTCTACGTGTTTATTTAAATATTCTTTGATTATTGTTTTGGAATCCTTAGAGCTGGAGAAGAAAATTAAAAAGAAAAACATCAAACGATTTCCTTGTATTCATATTTAGAGATTATTGCAAATATATTTGGATAACAGAATACTGTCGATTCAACCTCATCATTAATTTGAATTTGTTTTCGAAACATATCGGTTATTATACTGAATTTTTGCTTACCTTCTGAAACTCTGGTGCGGAGGAAGATGAAAGAGTTGATTTATATTGAGATGACGAAGATGAAAAGAGAGGGAAAAAAATATCAATCTCTTCAGTGGGCGCAATCCGTGAACGCCAGGCTGTCTTTCGTAATGTTATTCAAATCATCTGTCACCAAATGAAATTACTCCTACATGCGAAATTCTTCCATAAAGAAAACGGATGCGACACGAAGCCAAAGATGCGTTAATATCAAATGGACAACCACTCTTCTTTTAAATTAGATTTTTTTAGAAATTATTTCAATATATACCCAATGTTTATAACTATGAAGAAAATATATTTTTAATTTTTTACCAACTTCTAAACTAGATTTACCTTATTTTAAGAGATTTAAAACCTGTCTGGCTAAAATCCCTACGAATCACGCTCCAGTAAATCATTGGATAAACGAGAAAGGGGCTTAGCAACCGTTTGACATCCGGAAACGGGTCGTTAATGCCACCTACGTAGATTTTCAACCCTCAAAGGAGAGAAATCTAAAGGCTTCATATCCCAGAATGCTTATAGAATAGTTGTGGTGTTTCCCCTCTCCTAAAACGACCCAATAATCGACTCTGAAAGGACTCGCAATTACCTGCCGTTAAAGTGATTAGTTCCATCTGCATTATCAGCTGCCGACATTAATTAGTTTATGGTAAACGCAAGACATAAATATAGATTACATACACTTAATACCTTTAAATTGATAGTCGCACATCTACGAGAACCGTGCTGCCTCAGAAGTTTTAATGTTTTAATAAAACTTCAGACAAAATGTGTAAACCTACTAGAAGCTGGTAGAATGAACATCTTGTGCTTTTTTTTCTAAACTTCAACCAAAAACAGTACAATACACGGTAATTCATAAGCCCCTTTGGAAGATGATAGAACAGTAACCATGATAAACATAGCGGAAACATTCATATCAATCTTCATTCGTAATAGGCTGTGTGGTGTACTTGTAGATGGCAGTTTTATGAGTAAAGACAAACCTCTTCTTCTTCTTCCGTGCTCCCATGCGATATTTTTTTACAGGGTTACGTCACAGATCATGCATTCCTGCCACTTCATTTAATCCAGCTGCGGGAAGGGGGATCACTCATGCAATTGCTGTCATCGACCGTCAGATCTTGGGATGGGTATTTTCCAGTCGGTGTCCGGGTTCCCTTGTGAACAATTCGGTCTAAACATTACAGAAATGTAGATCTTGCCTAGAGGAATCTGCATTCCGAATTTCACTCCTCTACATATCTGTATACGATATAGACCAGAAGGTCCCCCTCTAACTCCCATCCCCGTAACTCCGATCCCAGTGGTCCAATCAAACCAAACTAAATACGGAAGTGGGACATGCTTATGGTAAGCTAATTCCGAATTTCAACTTTCAGACATGCCTGTCAAAAAATATAGAAAATATGAAGGGGACATGCTTCATTCTTCCGCTACTTAATTATTAAAAATATATGATATGGGCAAATTTTCAAAATTTTATAAAAAGAAAAAGGCTCATCAGAGTCCAACTTATTTACAAAATTTCTTCCTCTCAATAAGAGGAGTCCGTACTTGTCGAATTTAATGACATTTGTTCGCTATTATTAATACTATAGCCATTTCTGTAGGTTTAGAAAAAATAACGTATCTTAAAAAACTTAATCAATTGACATAAAATGTACATGACACAGTGTAAAGAACCCTCTTAGAGTACGTATATTGATTTCACTTGGTTCTGCTGAGAACTGCTTTTTGAAATACTGAATTGTGAAATATGAATGATTCTCTCAAAAGTACATAATACGAATATTTCCTTGCATACGTATTCCAAAAGGTGATATTCAACCTTTCAGGATGAACTGATCGTCTTATTGAAAAACTTTAAAGACGTTCGAACAACTTAATCGTCAAAACGAACATTACGGAAATAATAGAAACCAAAGAATAGTTTCCTTTGTGATCGGTAAATTAAATCAACGAAAGACATCGGAGCCGGAAAATACTGAAAAGGGAAAATGTAATGAACGGGGAGAAATATTATTAATAGTAATGAAGAAAAATGGGAACCAACGAGAAAAAAAACGTAATATGCAGGAAAACTTTTAACCGGAGTGCTACTATACGTTATTAAAAATTTTAAAAAAATGCCGTTTCGGACAATATTTGGTCACAAACATACACACGGGCAGACAGAATTGTTTTAAAAATTTCAAACATATCTTCTCGAATCACAAGTTTTTAAGTCAATTTCATTGAATAAAATTTTGAGTTCAGGTGGACGAAACGTAGGTCACCACAATTACAAGTAAACCTTCTTTGATTTTGAATCGGGTAGCCAAACGAGAAATATGGCAATCGATAGAGCAGGGTCGACATAATACTAATGATATGATGCAAAGAACTGTGGACAAATGGTAGTAACAAACTAAATAAGAACAGAAATCACCATTTAAATCATTTGTATATCTTTTCTTAATATGAAGTGCTTGTTACTGCAGCTAAAATCGAGTATAGAATTCAGGTATGTAGCAATCTTTTATCTTTCTGCTGTGCTTTGTTTCCTTTCTGTGTCTTTTAAGGGAACTGATGTAACTTCCATACTTTCCCATGTTAACTTAACTTTGGCCTGGCACTCAACATAGACACTCTCTGCCGCTAGGATTTTCAGGTATTAATGCATCAACCTTGCTCTATCGATTGCTATGCGTCTCATTCGGCTACCCGATTCATACAAAAGAAGGTTTACTTGTTAGATAAAATCGACAATTTTCTGTATATCTTCCAGCGTAGCACTGAGGCCTGTGTTTGATATTATGTAACCGAGGCCAAGTATCATGCGCATAAAAATTAAAATAATAATAAGTGTGCGATTGAAGGTATACAAGGTTAGCCAGCAGCAGAGGGGGGGGGGGTGATTTTAATAAAGCTCAGACCAATTATATTTAATTGTCCGATAAACCATATATAATTTTTACCAGATATCATCAATTCATCATCTCAGAATTTATTCTATTTTTCATTATCAACTTAAATGTTACCAGATAAACATGTCGTCTTCTCCCTGGACTTGTTTTTCTCTGTTTGCGATCCCTTCCCTTCGTTTGTCTTAGTCCATTAAATCGCCTCTCTCACCGAGGCTCATCTTGATGAGCGTAGTAGCGTATCCGAAATTGGGAAGACAAACAAATAAGAAAAATAATATCTTAGTGTAATGTTGAGACAGTCCGTGAATTGGAGACCGATGGCCTGATTGAAGAGAGCGTCAGGTGTCGGGGATGTGTTCGTGAATCATCGCCAGGGAATCGTCCGAAAATCCGACTTTGGATCTTCGGTGGTAAGAACCACAAACGAGAAATGATACCTTGCTTCTTATTTAAGGTAAGTAATGGTGAATTAATATGGTGGTCCCAATTAAGATCATGTCCGATTATAATGCCTAAATATTTAAAAGTAGTAACCGTTGATAATAAACAATTGCCGTAATATTACGCGTTTATTACGCTGAAAGAAAACCATAGATTTGGTCTTATCAGCGTTTACAGACATCTTATTACTATTTGATCAAGCTTTCAGTTCTCGTAAAGCGTCGTTGAATGATGTTATTAATTGGAGAGTCTCTCTACATGCGGCAAGAAACCATACAATATAATTCTAAAAGAAATAGAGGGCCGTATGGACGTTGGCAAGTCATTAATAAACAGACTGAAGAAAAGAGGTGAAAAAGATGGAGCCCTGTGGAACTTCTAAATTCCGGGTGATGCTATCGAAAAATGGAAGGAAAAATTCTGCGACCTGGGTTCGAACCGATAAATCGTGGTTAATAATGTAATTAAAATGCACTAGGGTCAAAATTCTATTGATGTTAGTGAACTGAGTATTTTGAGATAAGGAGCCAATGGTCGGAAATGCATATTTCAGATACCACGAGATTTTGAATGAGGAACGTTTTTGTAAGCTGCTTTCGTTTTCAAAGAAAACAATTTTTATTCATAAATGACTTACAGCTCAGAGCAACAACATAGGAATGACTTGCAGCTCAGGTTAAAGAACCCTTGCGAGGCAAAATTTGCGGCCCCTATAACGCCGTCCTGAAATGACCATGGCAGTTGAAAAGGACGTTAATACCAAACAAACCAAACTTGCAGCTCAGAACGAGTGTTCAAAGTGGCAACCACCAGTCGCAATATGTGCATTATAACTGCGCAGCACTCTTTCAAATATCCCTAATGTCTCAAAGCAAAAGGAAGAGATTGTATTGGTACTTATTATATGCTTGAAGAATTTCTTCAGTGTTTCTTTTCTAATTTGTATTTCTAAAACTCAAAGTCGAATTTTCATCAATTTATTTGACGGGAAAGAGTTGGGTTCTGCTTTGCCAGTTGAGCTGATTTGTGATAGCATGGAAGTTCATACGTAAATCCATTGTAACAGCATGGCGACTCGCTGTCCGCGATGGCTCATTTGGTTTGAGCAGCGACAGTATGGCAAGCCGTTTTAACATTTATTCCTTCTTTTTATGCAATGTACAAATTCTTTGACATATCGTTAATTCCTTTGCGCCTTTTTAACATTTATTCCACAACAATTTCTGCAATGTACAAATTCTCAAGACATATCGTTAATTTCTCCGCGCCATTTTAGCATTTATTCATCTTTTTGTTCAATGCACAAATTCTTTGACATATCATTAATTCGAATGAAGGATATGTATATTCGAATTTGTGATATGTGAAATTAAATTAGCGATGTATACCCTCGAATTTATGATATCTAAAATAGAATTAATGATATCTTTAATTACGCTTCATTTTAAGATATCATTAATTCAATTTCACATATCACAAATTCGGAGGTACATATCACTAATTTAATTTCACATATCATAAATTCGAGTGCACATATCGCTAATTCAATTTCACATATCATAAATTCAAATGTACATATCCTTAATTCGAATTAATGATATGTCAAATAATTTGTACATTGCACAAAATGTTGTGGAATAAATAATAAAACGGCGCAGTAGAATTAACGATATATCAAAGAATTTGTACAGTGCACAAAAAAAAGATGAATAAATACTAAAACGGCGCAGAGAAATTAACGATATGTCTCGAGAATTTATACATTGCAGAAATAGTTGTGGAATAAATGTTAAAACGGCGCAGAAGAATTAACGATATGTCAAAGAATTTATACATTGCTGAAAAAAAAACGTTTTACATCTCACAAATATGTTATCGCTAATTCATTTTCACATATCACAAATTCGGAGGTACATATCGCTAATTCAATTTTACATCTCACAAATTCGAAGGCACATATCGTTAATTCAATTTTACATCTCACAAATTCGTAGGCACATATCACTAATTCAATTTCACATATCACAAATTCGGAGGTACATATCGCTAATTCAATTTTACATATCATAAATTCGAAGCTACATATCGCTAATTCAATTTCTGATATCATTAAATAGCTCGAATTTGTGATATGTAGAATTGAATTAGTGATATGTGACTTCGAATTTGCGATATGTAAAATTGAATTAGCGATATGTACCTTGGAATTAACGATATGTCAAAGAATTTGTACATTGCACAAAAAGAAGAATAAATGTTAAAACGGCTTGCCATACGACAGCGAAATGTCATGGTCTTTTGTTCGAATCCAGGTCGCGGAATTTTTCCTTCCCTTTTTCTAATTTGTACTTATTTGGACCCTGCCAAGCAGTATCGCTACTAATTCTATAGACTAAAGAATTGATGGACCTCCTTAGGAAAAAAAAAACCCAGAAGACTAAATAATTCTATAGCCTGTGGAAGGCTATCGTGCCGGCTATGGCACAGGACTTCCCCTTCCAAGCCAATGATAAAGGAATCTGTTATCCACGTGTTCGCGGATAATAAGACATCTTGACTCCTGAAATATTTATTTCCGACTGTAGGTTCCCTATCGCAAAATACTCAGATTTGGTTCTCTATCATCAGCAGAAGTTTGACATACCCTGTAATATAAATATTTTCCCCAGTCAGAGGATGAACTTGAGTTCCATTGATTAAAAACTTTTCTTATACACGCGATCAACTTTAACTTTTCCTCAGGATGTTAGGTCTATGCTATTCAAGAAAACATGATGGTCTATTGACATTCAGCTACTTCTATGGTAAGACCCTTGGGCCTTGTCGACTTCCCTTTATCTTTTGTTTTCTTTACTTTGGAAGAAAGAGGAAAGAATTGATAGCTCCTCTTTATCTTTATTATTCATAAAAATAATCCTAATTTCGGCAAATAGGAGTTTTCCGACACTATACTAGAATTGTGAAAAATTAATTTATTGATATAACTGTTAAACCTTAAATAAGGAATTAATAAGGTTATGTTTCCTGTTAACTTCAAATAAAGTTTCCTTTTAATTTTTTTTTCTATTAGAACAACAATTTCCGTATACACATCTTTAAATCTAAATTCCTACTTCAGAACCAGATTCTAATCTCGAATAGGAAACGAACTTTTTTTTCCTTAAAAATTTTACAACGACAACCTTATAATTTTAAGCTCAGCTTCAATGAGAATTGAATTAAAGCTATAAACAATAGTTTCACCATTATTTGGGTCACTTTCGCCCAAACGTCTATCTTCTTTAACCCTTTAATTGAACGACTATATTGTTTTCTGCGCCAGTGGTCACTTTTTTTTTCATTTATAACCAAATTTCTTTTCTCCACCTTCCATCGCCTTTCTCGTATTACCCTCGTATTATTTTGGAACTCTTATCGCCGGAGCACTTCCACTTCAGCTGAAATTGATTTTCTCTTCAGAAAAAAAGGAAGTCTCTCTCTCTCTCTCTCTCTCTCTCTCTCGCTTTCTTTCTTTCTTTCTCACGTCCAAGAGAAGATTAGGCTGCACGTAGATAGAAGGTCGTATTCTTTTACACTTCTCTGAAGTAAACGATTTTTCTCCTATTTTTGAGTTTTATAATAATAACGGTTTGAATTCTAATATTTCCTTTCTATTCTATATTCTTCTATGAATATAAAGTTATCGTTTTGAAATTCGCCCTGTAGAAACTTCATTTTGTGCATGATGGAGGACGTTATTAGTGAGGATACAATCACATGACATACTTTAAAGTACAATGTGTTCATTTTGAAGTGTTATTTGAAGACTTAACTTTTTTCTCATATTTAATCCGAGATGTGCCAAATAAGTCAACAATACATTATCCAGATGTTCAGAGAAATTCAGATGATCGCATCTTATTTCGACTATGGCCACCTCATTCGTTTAATCTAATGCCATTCGATTTCTTTGCTTAGTCTTATCTTAAAGAACTTGTATATGAAAATGATCAGAAGACCATAGGCGCATCCTAGGGCAGCATTCGCAACGTCAATGCATCTATTTAGGAGAAAAATCATAAAAAATAATAATTTAAAAACTGTGGATATCAATATCATCTCATAACACAGACAATTCCGCTTTTTCCACAAACTTTTATTATACACATTTATACAACCCTGTTGCAAAAATATTAGACAATTTCAGTCATTATTAGTTTTGGTGTCATTTTGCTCAAAAATGAACAGGAAAATATGAACTGAAAAGAATGCAATAGATTCCAGATATGTAGAAATCGTTTTAAAAAATATCAACAAATTCATCCATTCATATTGTTACAACAAAACATTAAACATAATTTTAGTGATTTAAAAATTTTAAAAGATCCAGACTGCTATTTCAAAAATTTCCAATCACCCCTCAAAAAAATGGAAAAGTTTTAGCTGATTGCAACTTAATTTGATTTTTTTTGGGATTTAAGTCACATGCTACAACAAAATGGGGCAAGGTAAAACAACCAGTAATGAAATACGCAATTTGATTGTTGACAAGCACTTACAAAAATATTCTATTCTCGAAACAGCTGAATTAAATATATGTCAATGAGTAGTTGTTGAAATCAATAAAAAGTGGATAGAAATAGGAAACTCTTCCGCAGTTAAGTAAACTGGTCGACCAAGAAAAACATCAAAAAGGCAAGATAAACTTCTCCCAAGAATATTACAGGGGAAACGACATGTCACCACGACTGAAATCACAATTGACTGGTATGAAACAAAAGGAGTAGGTGTTTCAAATGCTACTAAAAGGCGACGTCTGAAGGAAGAGGTTAGGAATTTTATACTGCAAAAGTCAAATCTCTACTGTCACGTCTCTAATTGGTAAAAAGGCTGAATTGGGCTAAAGAACTTCTTCAATGGTCTTCAGAAACGTGGAAAAGTGTCATCTTCAGTGATGAGTCTAAATTTATAGTTTGTTATGGTGAAGAAGGTAACCGTGTTATTCGTAAGAAAGATGAAACATATAAGCCAGAATGCTTAAATACAAGTGCCAAATTCCCTGACACACTGATGGTGTGGGATTGTATGAGTGCAAGAGGAGTTGGCCAATTGAAATTCATTCCAAGGACGGTTAATGCTCAAAAATATCAGGATATATTGGAGGATGTTTGTTGCCTTCGTTGCCAGAATTAAATCATAACGGTCATGCAGTGATTCAACAGGATGGAGCAGCACCACGCCGTGCTCGAACAACTTTGACGTGGTTTCAAGCTCATGAAGCTGAACTGCTTAAAAATTGGCCACCAAACAGCCCCGATTTATCACCAATCGAAAATCTCTGGCATATTCTGACAAAAATTGGTCCGACGAAAGAAACCTCGGGCTCGGACCAATTTCTGGGCGAAAATATCTGCTGGCCAATCGTTTGCATGCAGCAATTTCTGCTAAAGGTGGAAATACTAACAATGAAAGTAAAGCTTTTGCTGTACCCTTTGCCGAAACTAACGTCATAGACAGAAAGAGCAGGTCAGGAAAGGAAAGAAAACTACTTTCCTGACGCCAGAGAGTGATCATAACGACAGAAAAAAATTCAGATTGTTGCAATGCTAAATGCATGGAAAATGAATAGGACCATAAAATCAGCCACGTTGTCGCGAATTATTTCACCTCCTCATCTGAAGCGAATCGTCCGGCTCCTAGGTGCTCCTTCAAGTGAGGAAAGAGGTGAGAGTCGCTTGGAGCGAGGTACGGGCTGTAGCGATGTTCGATGATATCCCAGCGAAACTGCTTCAACAGCGTGGTGATCTTCTGGGCTGTATGTGGTCAACAAGGACAGGGTTTTTACCAGGGGGAATATTCAAACTCATCCCATGAACCGGCAAGTGCCTAAACCGATATGGAGACTATGTCAAAAAATAACCTAATGTATGTACTATCAGTTGGCCGTAATGGTTATATGAAATAAAATGTACACGTTTCACTACAGGCTTTGTAACCTTACTTTTTGATCACCCCTCGTACATATTTCGAATGGTACGTAGTATTTTTTGGCATGGTCAAGCTATGTAAAACTCTGGACCCGCACGTTTGTGCCACTATTTGGTAATCGTCACGAGGGAGTAATCTTTTTCAAATTTCGTTCTTCAAAGATGGTAGTTAGATCAGAAGTTTTATGATCTTGTCCTTCGTTATGTTTGAAGGACTGACGTGTGGCTGAACCTTCAACAGCAAATCATTTTCTCCTGTTAATGTGTTCGAACATGACTCAAATGGAACCATCCGAACCTGTACAGGGAACTCTTTATTTGTGCGCAAGCATACCTTAGAAGCGATGGCGGTAGCGGAAGTGAGGGGGAAAATGGCGATAACATTGAAGCAAAATCGTTAACGGCGGTCGCCAAAGAATTGCAATTACAGCAATATTATTAAGCACGAAACCTTAACTATGCTGTACAAGTATTCGTCCTGAAATAATTTATGAGGTAAGCATCTATGAATATTTTTTTATTTAAAATTATTTAAATAAAGCACCGCGATAGTTGTCCTCTCACCAACCGCATATTCGTATTCTCGGCTCCCCATTAGATCACTCGACAGCCCTGCCCTCGTTTCACTCGTGAATACATGACGTCAGCTCTGGAAAATATACGAAGATTACCGAATTAATTATTAAAATAAAATAATAAATTAAGGAAATGGTTATTCATTACTATATAGGTTTTATTTTTACTGGATGGAAATTAGCTAATTTTAATAATATATTTTTAAAAAATAAGTTTGTTTAGAAAGCTCAAAATCCATTCAATTGTCATCTGCTGCTCCTTCGTAGGAAGTAGTTCTATCGCTTTAATTATGGTGTAACAGTGGAGTCTTTATATGGCTATGTGCGCTCAAATTTTTTCGTTTTCGCGGTTTATTTTGAAAGAAACAAAATTTCGCGATTTCTTATTTTGCAAGCATCAATATTTAGCTTTAGCTGAGTGAAATATTTCAATTTTGTGTGAGATCGCATTACAATTAGATAATTTTCGTATATACCGATTAGTCGTATTGCGATCGACAGCATCATCTCCATAGACCTTTTTCACCTCTACTGAACATTTCTTACTGTTTCATTCTCACAACAGAAACATCTTGAAGAAGAGCTATGACTACACCATGAATGGGATTGGGTTGAGTTAGATTTTAATACAAACAAGAATGATGCTTCATGCACTTTAGGTGTTTTGATTTTAAGATCAAAACAATGTTGTGTGTTTCTTTTGGAGTGACTTTCATATATACAGCGCAAATTTTGTATTGTTCAAGAGATATACAGATGAACAATTTTTTAAATATAATTTTTGTTTTAATTCGTTAGATGAACAGAGATAATACATAAGTGGTGGTTTCACGGTCTTCAACGACTGTTATCAACTGTAATGGCATTAAGAAGTTCAACAACAGCCCGAAACTTCAATACTAATTTTTGATCCCCGCAGAAGGTGATCTGATCCTATATCAACATCTGTTTTAATTGTTTAGTCATCCTGAGGTTAAAATTTTAATTCTTCCAGATTTGGAATGGTATCTCATATTATTAGTCAACAATCAAAGAAAAAGGGACCATTTGGCACTATGGATATTTGAATTTCAGGACTGTAAATTACCCTGCATTTGTTCTACTCTATATACATTTTTGATAACCATATGAAACTCCTATGATAATATTGTGTATGAAAAGAAAGACTTAAAGTGCACTTAAAGTGAAATTCTTCCCTAGTCTAATATGTGAAAAGGCTAATACATTCTGCTTCTATGATTGCCAATTAGATTCGAACCGTTTACAAACTGGAAATAATAATTTAGAGGAGTTAAAATTTAAATAATGCCAGCGCCTGAATTAATATAAAGAGAAAAAGAAAAGAAGTTTTCCATAGATCCTTTAAATCCGTCAATAGATGTGAACACGAATAAGGAACTTTAATTAGGACGGAGTGACATTTCTGCACGACTGAACGCCCCAAGGAAACGTTTTTCTAATTGAGAACTCGTTCGGCTAATAAAGTAGGAAAAGAATAAGACAGAAAATAACTTTTACAACAATATTTGTGTTTACATGAAAATATTTATATTTCAGATAAGAGTTCTTCCACTTTTTCAGGCTAAAAAAATTGTGTTATTATTGTTGTTTTTATTCCATTTTAATTGTAGATAAATTAATTAAAAGATCCAAATAACTTCTTGTTCTACTAAATAAAAACTGGTAAACATAGAATATATCCTCGCGGTGTTAAAAATAGATCCATTAATTAGAATTTTGTAATTGCTCCAAAGTCTCCACCAATCAGGAGTTTTAAACAAAGGGAACCCTTGTTTTTCCAATGTCCTCGTTCTAAACCTCTTCTTAGAAATGAGATTTCCAGGAACTTATAAATTTTTTGAAAAATATGTAAATAGGAAGAAATGAGTAGCTAATGCTGGCAGAAGATAGACGGAGATTAAAGTGAAGAAACCAAATGGGTGATTAGCTAGAACTTTTAGAGGCATCAGAAGAATATCAGTTCTACTTCACGTTCATTCAAGTGAGTGCAGTGTCTGCATAAGAAGGAAGAATCTGTCCAAAATTGTTTGTTTTGTTTTTTTAACATGATAATGTTTTAAGGCTGGACATCTATCTACAAAAAACGTGATGCGAAAACCGACACCAAAAAGTGTTACGTAAACAGTTTTCCATTGTTGTTGCACGTTTAACCATTGTTGGCGCCGGCTTGAAGCACACGCCGGAACTGAAAAGACACGTGACCATTGTTGTCTGAGCAACAATTTTTATTTAAACCTTTACTATAGAGATATTATGAAATATATTGAAAGCGTAGTAACAGATAGTGCAACTATACTAAGCTCTCTTACCATGTAATGGCCTAATGTTTTGCTTTTAGCGTTTTGAATGAAAACTAATGAATCCTAGTGTATTGGAATAAACTCATTTCCATTACAATAAATATTATTTTATTTTTCACAATTTAATTCATAATTTATTATTTTGAAACATTTAGATCTTTTGATGGTTTTTGAAGTCTTAAACTTATCCATAATTTACGGGCTGGTTGAATTTCTATGTGCTATGAAGTGCTTAATTTATTTCTACAAATTTTTTCCTCTCTATAGTTAAGACTAACTTTCCGGCTAAAAAGAGCGTTATGGGTGATGCAATAATTTTAATTTTTCGTCATACAAAATACACTCTTTTTAAGATTTTAGATACTGCGAAAAGCTTGCAGGTGCCGTGTTTGTTGTCCCACATTTGATTGTGAGCACAGACGCGAGTAAGGAGAGGAACCTTAAGTATATGTAGACTCGATACTCGTGCTTACATTTCATACTTCAGTTATTCTAAGCCCTTATTCAGTATTACCGATGTACATGATTCTGTAGACTCGTCCATTGATAAATAAATAAAAGGTTTATATTACTGTATAAAATATTTATTTGTTTGTTGCATCTAAAAACATTATCATGATTCAATGTTTCGGGTTGCAGATTCGAAACTAAGTCATCCTTTTTTTTTCATATTCAGACAATTCCATACCAAATTGATTCAAAGTGGCTGCATTCTCAGCCCCTATAGAAGTGCCCGAAGATGTAGGCGCGCCCTCCCACCCATATTTGCTTTTATAGCAAGCACAAAGGTAGGCCGGTAGGTTAGTCGGATCCGGTTTTCATTCTTCGGATCGATTTGGTGGGGTATAATTTATAGATAATGCTCGATTTAAAAATTATTCAAAAGTAAATTAATTTTGGCTTAAGTCTTTTGCCTAAAATGAGTGTTAAGCCTAAGGAAACGACTTAACAGGCTATGAAAAGGGCATGATTATAGCTATCGAGCCAAGGGCAGCGGCTTATAGAAAACGGCGATCGTTGTGATATGTTTTCGTGCTACATTAGTGGAAATGTATCGATAATGAGAAAATGGAACATGTTATGACCAGTTCAAGCAGCTCGACGGGGAGCACCATCAGTCTCGTCAAATCTACAGGCGCTGGCCTGATAGTCATTCCGATTACTTGGGATGGCCAAGTGACATTGCTCGGTTAAAACTTCTCGTTTTTACTATCACTTGCCACAAGATGCAACAATTGACAACATCCATCTTTGCCCTGACTACCTGTAATAAGTTATTTTGAAGACAATCAAATTAACAGCATTCAACAATGGCGCATTTAATATCCACTGGTATCTGCTGTACCATGCCCTAATGCATCTGCAGAAGTGGAAGTCAAGTGTGCATCAGGGATAAGACCATTCGGCATATCTTTTACCACTGTACTTTTGACCATTTGGAATCGAATCAGGCAGCATTTCAGGCTGGCGAGTTTCTCCTATCAGTCTGTGCACTGCCTGTTCGACTTCTTCTCTGGCGAGCATTTCAAGTTGGACCTAGTCGTTCCCATCGGGTTCATCGACAAAGAATTGTGGGTGGTGCGGCGGCCAGATTTAATGGGCGTTGGAACGTAACTCGTTTCTCCTCCTGGGTCGAGTTTTTGGACTTAAGATTGCGGTTTAGTAAGCATCGCTCATACATCAAAATTGCGTAAAATCAGAGCAATTGCCATTGGAAGGCTTTGATATTACGCAATTTTGACGTATGAGCGATGCTTACTAAACCGCGATCTCAAGTCCAAAAACTCGTCCCTGGAATGGTTCCGTTAACGTTCCAATGTCGCTTTAACTGCACGGTAACCAGAGATAGCCGAGTCTACCATCAACATCAGCGGCGTTTGAATAGGTGACTACAGCAATAACATTAGCTTCAGCTTCAATAGCCTTGTACAGAGACATCCAACCCAGGACTTAAGCCCAGGCCATCCTATGACTATTGGACTTAGTCTCCACAGCTGAGTAGCAACCAGAATAGAAACTCTTCAATGAGCATAGTCTCGCCGACTAAAAGAGGCACATAGTTTTGGTTTGCCCTTCTGTGAGGTTCCATGTTCTCTTAGGAAACTGACAAGAAAAACATAATTAGTTAGGGATATAGGTTCGCATTTTATTGCTAAAAAGCCTGAATATGTCTTGGGATGGACGTATACAACTCCTGGGTTGTTTTTAATGGGACGTATACAACTCAGCTGTTCTTCATGCAGACATTGCTCAAATTCTTTCAGTTAAGCTGGAGTTGGGTGTTCCTCTACATTCCTCTGACTCTGAATTGTAGTTTTCCGCCGGTGTTCTTCAGCACATAAGCACGTCCTACGGTGAGAAATAATGTGAACGTAAGTTCATTTGACCTCAAGAACATGTTTCTAAGGCTCGCTCTAACTCCCTAATTAGAATTTGGCCCAAATTTTCCACCAATCTTGAGTTTCAACAAAGGGTAGTTTCTTGGAAAATCTGGAAAAAGGAAGAAATTGAGCAACTAATGGTGACTGTAGAGATGGAGAATGAAGTGAATAAACAAAGCTGGCTGAAGATGGCAAGCTACCATCGGCTGGCCGATCAATTATTTAGAGGCATAAAGAGATTGCTTGATCTAAGTGTCCGTATATGAAGGAAAAATCTAAGGGCAACTCCATACCATAGTTCCTTGTTATTTTTTCATTCATACAAGTGATCGCATTCTCTCTTCTATGCGCCTCTGCAGAAGTGCCCGGGAGATATAGGCGCGTCCCATCCATGTTTGCCTTCATGGAAAGCATTTACGCAGGCTGGTCGGTTAGTCAGATGGCAAGCACCAAAAGGTAGGTTGTCATCTTTAGGTTAGGTGTAGTAAAATTTTAAATTATTGTTTGATTAATGAAATTCTTTACCCGAAACATTCTGAAGATGTACTCGAAACAGTATGAAACTTGATGTTTGAAATTTGTCAACACAGTAATAGTGAATGTCATGGCTAAGGATGCGGCTTAACATGCTTAGAAAAGGGCATGATTATGGCTATCGAACCAAGAGCATATAGCAAACGGCGATCGTTGCGAAATGTTTTCGTGTTAAAGTAATGAAAGTATATTGAGAATAGGTAAGTAAGAAGACAGAGCGGCACATCAGAAGAAAACATTACGAACAGAGGGCATCGGGTCATCACTTTAGATGAAGGTTGGGTACACCTCGATAACATCAATAAGCCGCGAGCTATTCATTACCGTCGCGAAGATGGCAAATGACGAGCTACTTCTTCAACTAATGCAAAGAGAAGTTTTCCAAAGGGTTTACGGTTGCGTGTGCTTATTTTGCACAAGGTAGCTACTAACGATATTATTGAAAAAAATGGAAGAAAAAATTCTGCGACCTGGATTCGAAACCAGGAACCACGCTCGTCGCCTCTACTAATTGGGCAATCGCGGAAACGATATAGCAAAGTGTCCTAAAGACTACAAGGTAGTCAAGATGGAGTCCGATGATAGGTCGGGAACCAGACTTTTTTAAGCCATCAGAGGCGACGAAAGGAAACATTCCGCGACCTAAATTCGAATCAGGCACCAATTAGGCGATTACGGACACGATACAGTAAGTAGAGGTGACAAGCGTGATACTCGAAATCGCGGAATTTTTCTTTCAATTTTTTCTAATAATATCATTACTTTATGTCTGGAGCGTTAACTCCAGCTTCCATTTATTAAGTAGCGGAAGAATGTCCGTCCTCTTCATAATTTCCGCATTTTTTTAGGTAGAAGATTGAAATTCGGAATGTAGCTTACTAAGAGCATGTAAACCCTCACTATTTAGTTTGGTTTTGATTGGCCCACTGGGATCGGAGTTTCGGACGTGGGAATTAGAGGGGACCAAAAGGTCTACCTGTATTAGGTATGTACAGGAGTGAAATTCGGTATGCAGATACCTCTAGGCAAGATCTAAATTATTATGAAGTTTGGGCTAAATTGTCCCAATGCGGTCGGAGTTTCTGGGGTGGCAGTCACTTGGTCTTTAGAACTATGTACATATGGCATATGATATATCATTCGATCGGAAATGATGAGATACGAAAAAAAAGATAGAGCTCTTTTACATTTTCTAAATACTACATTCGAGAAAATCAATCTTTCGATTAAAAAATTGGAAGGGGGTTTAAAAAGTGCAGAAAAAAGGGTAATAATAGATGATCTCAGGGCTTGGCTACTTTCCTCTATTCTTCTGGGGAGGATTGATTTCTTGTTAATTTTCTACTAACATTAAAATCAACTCGGCCTACTTCCAACAAAAGGTAAAGAACTAAATTTACCGGCAAGAAAGTCCCCGTCTCTACGGTACAGACGCTCTTCGAGTACACATCCACATGGATGAAGCGTCGAGTCATACACCACGTGTTTCACTGGTCTACTTCAATGTGATCCAGTTTTTATCCATCCTGGTTAAGTCCCCAGACATCTCAACCGTAGACTCTCTCCTTAAAAGAGCGTTTGGAACCGTCGACCTACAACGCTAGGAGGCCTCTGGAAAGTGTGCAAAGAGGTATAGAGCAACATCCCCTTGCAATTTTCATATTGGTGCTGACAATCTTCTTCAAAGCCCTCCTGTCTCTAACAGTCAGTATAGTTTTCTTTCCCTCTTGTATTTTGTAGATTGTCGTAAAAGCGCAAACAAGCGCCGCGGCGCTTATTTCTCTCAATAGGTAGAAAAATGAAGTGATAAAAAAATAATTCACAAAATTTTAAAATAATGTACACTGCTTATTGAAAAAACAATACAATCATGAATTATTTACAATTCTTGGCTATTCTAAGTGGCACCAATCAACTGAAATCAACTCGCTGGTGGCATCGACAATTTCGATAATCACCGTGGCGGTTAATTGAGCGCGGCGCTTATTACCTTCAGTGTAGAGTTGGTGCGGCGGTAAATAGGATGCGGCGTTTAGTTGCAGTGCGGCGCTTGTTTGCGCTTTTACGGTATCTTTTCCACTAACGCTGCATGCAATCATGACTTTTCATAGAGTAGTTCTGGATACTTCAAGTAACACAGAGACTTTTGTAATGGATGCGCTCCAACAATTTAGCTACTGCACATCAGGTCCGCGCAAAAATAGGGAAATCAAAAGATGTTGTTTATATCAAAGTAGTTGGGCAGACTAAAAACCAGTCGGAGATGGCAGTATTCCATTATCTTGTTCAGCCCCTGCATTTCGAGCCTTAACTGTGACAAGTCATAACGTGCTGTATTCCTCAAAATAATGTAATTCTTAAGTAATGATAAGAGCAAGATGTAATATTAGAAAGAGGGAACGTTTAAGGATGCCATCTTGTCAATTACCTTTACGAATTTTTTTCCACCCTCGGCTTTACCTCTTCATGCATCTCATGCATTAGAATAACTGCATTAATTCAGGGATCTTCAGCATCGATTTTTGGACTAGGTTTCCGAGTTTCACTTCCGAACGTAAAGTTTGATGAAGTGCCATTGAAGGCTCTTAAGTTGAGAAAATCAGATTATGTGACTATGGAGACCAATTTGGCTGCTATTGGCGTCCTTAATTTTAGGCAGAATAAAAAATTTTCCTAAATTCCCAGAAGATACTACATTCTTAAGTTTCATATTGAAGAAAGCCTCCTTACTCTATTAATAAGGGCTTTTAAACAATTTGAAATGGACGATTAATTGCAGGTTTCTTTTTAATCCCCCTTGTGTCCACTTTTGTTGTAAATTGCTTCCAGTGTTTCCATATCACAGAATCAAGTATATCTCATATTGACAGTGACAGAGTCGTCTGTCGCTATTCTCACGATGAACCTCAGCTGATACCAATTAATAATGTCACTATGAGGAACTTTAATGGATTTTGATGTTATTTTATGTCGATGGACCATGTTGAGAAATATTTACTGAGTTTTTGAAGAGACAGTTGCTTAGTAGCGATATTCAAAAGGCAGAAACAATTGCCTCGTAAATTTCCTAGAAATTTGTTCTGCGTTCGTTCGGGTGAATTATCAAATAAAGCTCGACGCTTATCGCTAACTGTTTTTTTTTTGAGAACATTCATAAATTGTATGACGTCTGTTGTAATATTTTATTTGCTTTTAAGCTAATTTGTAAGATCAGTTCGGTGTAGGCTATTTGTTCTTTCCAAATATTAAATAATTGTTTATTGTCATTTACTCCTTCAAACATAAAGCTGAGAAAATTGGATTCTTACCCTCCTTCAGCGTCTCGTATTCCTTGCTTCATTACGAATCCTTTATCGCTGGATATAACACGGACCGTGAAACTCAAATTTCATCTTCGAACAAGGAATTCCGACTCTTCTTTCATATTCATTGCATCCGTTTTTGAATACGGAATAGCAGAAACAAGAAATTCCGAAGCAGTGCCTCTTTCATTTTAGCATTCCGAAAGGCAAAATGAATTCGCACCATTGAAGCTGATGATATCCAAAGCGGGTCATGAAATTGGAATCTAAAAATAAATTAATTCTTTTAATATTTTTAAAGAGAAATCATAACATTAATTCGAAATATATTTGTTCTTTGCTACAAAAAATTTTTTCCATGAAATTTTGCTGACTACCCTCCTAGAAGGATTAAGATACGATGTTGTTTGGGCATTGTTGTTATTTGTCGTGATATTATGAAATAAAAATAAATTTATTAAAATCCAAACTGAAAAAAAATATTTTATGGCCTATTATATTCGTATTATAAAGTAAAATTGCAGGGAGATAATTAGTTTTATTATTAGGAAAGGATTAAAGAGTAGGATTAAACTGAAAATCTCCCTTTTGTATGCCATTTAATTCCTCTTCCCATTCTAATTATTCATTGAAAAACCCCACGTGATTTTCATTTACTTAATCTACTAGGTGAAACAGGAACCTTTTGATAGACAATTAAAAAATAGACCCCCTCTACATCAAGATGAATTTAGGAAAATTCCATATGCACATCTCGTTTTTCAATAATCAAGGCAAATGAACATTTCCTTTCTAATTTTGCCTCTTTATGTGTCTCTTCAGACTATGTTGAGAATGACAAAATTGATCGGGTAACTCTTTTGGTTTTGGTCAGCACGTCGAACATTTCAAAACGGCTTATTATTTCTTTGTTTAATATTTTGATTTTTTACAAAGCTTTAATGCCTGAAAATATCGATTTCCCTTTAAATGCCATAAAATATCCCATTTCCTCTTGAAATAGGATAGAAATCCCAGTTCAAAAGGTTTCAATATAAGTTTTAGTTACTCTATCATCTACATTGACTAAGAGTCTTTCCTTGGTTACTATTTTTCTTTTGTTCAAAACTCTCTCAAAAGAAGTAATCTTCTTTTACATTATTTCTCCAGCTTAATGAAACTTATCTTTAGTGAGGTAATAATCCATTAAAAGTTATGCTTTCGATATAAAATTAGCGATTTGTTATCATTTCGATGTGCTGAAAGCAAATATGACTGCCAAAAAATTTTAAGTCTCTTATTTCTTCGTAATATGCATTTTTCTCTTATACGAGGGGCGTTCAAATTTGACCTGGACTTTATTTTTTGTAAATTTCATTGTTGTAAAAATCTAAACTTTCATTGTCGGGATGGCAACTACCGCCTGTCATGCAAATGCAGCACCACTCATCCGGCTGCCATGACAACCGATTGTTTGTTTAAACCAAATGGCGGACAGCGATGTGTCGACCAACGAATAATCATCAAGTTTCTCCATAAAGCATCAGGGACTTTAAAGACAATTCACCGAGCCATGTTTGTCTCGATCCTCTTTGCTTGGTGCCATAAGTTTGAAGGAGGGCGAGAATCCACCGGCAATGAACCTCATAAGGCAAAACCAGCAACTGCTGTCAATGATAAGGGATTCATCTCACGAACAAATTGGCATGTCCGAGAATTGGCATCAATACTGAACATCAGCACTGGCAATGTGGAGACCATCATCCACGATAAGCTAAAATGAGCTGATAAGATCTGTGCCAGATGGGTCCCTAAGCAACTCTCCGAGGATCACAAAACCACCCGGGTGGAAATCTGTTCGTGCTGCTGCAGCGATATGACAGGCTAGGTGACAGTTTCCTAAGGCGTGTTGTTGCCACCGACGAGACATGGATTCGTCTCAATACTCTTGAAAACAAGCGTGCGTGCATCGAGTGGCGACACACTGACTCACCTTGACCCAAGAAATTCAAGATGAGACCGTCGCAACGAAAGTGATGGCGACTGTATTCTGGGACATTAAGGGTATCGTTCATGTCGATTTTCTGGAAAAACGTCGAGACATAAATGCACCCTACTACTGTGATATTTTGAGGACGTCCGTGAAGGAAAATGCGACCAGGACTCCTTACCAGTGGTGTTTGTTTTCTGCAAGACAATGCCAGACCACACTGACGGAACTCAAATGGGACATCTTACCACATCCTCTATACAGCCTGGATCTCTCCCCTTGCGACTATCACCTTTTTGGACCATTGAAAGAGTTCTTGGGAGGGCAAAGGTTCGGCTCCAATGAGGAAGTGAAAAAGGCTGTCCTGACGTGGTTTCAACAACAATCTGAAGATTTCTATAGAACCGG
>JAHWFO010005168.1:1652004-1674218 GCA_023313115.1 Rhysida immarginata | reverse complement strand
CTGATTTTTATAAAAAATAAAGTCCAGGTCAAATTTGAACGCCCCTCGTACGTATACGCAATATATTATTCTTTATCGCCATGTGAAATGCAAGCAAAAACTGTCTAGTTGACTTTCGAAATCACTTTGCGTGTCAACTGTTTTTCAAATTAGGAACATCTCTAACAGTAGTCGAGCGTCCAGCTAGCATCGACGTAGATCACTTCCCCAAGTATCTTTTCTCCTATTGTCTTGCTGACCATTTCCATTTTCCGCAAAGAAATCCAAATGGGAATCTAGAAAATGGAATTTTAAAAACATGGCAGCCAAACTTGTGAAAAATAACTTGTCCTTGTACTTTCTGCCTTGACATTCCCGAGGAATATAGATACCTGACAAAACGCATCATATACTTGCCGTTCATCATCCTCTAGCATTTTCTCAAAATTCTTGTTTCTGAAGAGTTGTATGACTTGAGGACGCGAATATCATCTCCTTAATTTTTGTTTCGCTGAGTTTGGGAAACTTTACCGACAGATTCTTGAAAGCTGATCCATTCTCTCCACGGCTTTAACCAAGTTTTTAACAAGAATAGAGCTTGTTGTTTAGAGGAAGTAAGATGATTTTATAAGGTTCAACTAATGGCGGGTTATGCACATTTTCTCCAACTTTCGGAGACTTTCTCGGAGGCCAGCCTCTCTTGGTGTAGCGCATATCAGCTGCTAGAATGGAATCCAATAAAAATCGGCTTTTCCACAATTCTTTAATTTAACAGCATGACTAAAAAATTACAAACTCGGTTATGGCTGAAGATATGTGAAAAATATTTGTTAAATTAAAGAATTGCGTCAAAGCTGATTTTTATTGGATTCCTGTGACGTTAATTACATGGAGTAATAGTAATACACGCGGTTAGGTCATCCTGAGACCGAAGAATCTGTTACAACTACGTACTCTTGCGCAGGAAAAAAAAGTCCCTCTACAATTTTTATAATTTCACGTTATACATTCATGTAAGTGTGTTTTAATGATTTTTTTCCATGGACTTAAGTTATAACGTCAAAACTTGCCGCGAGTGTGTTTTATATCCTTTGTTATAATCTATTTAAACACCACATTACTAATTCTGTGCATATTACTGAAACAATACTAAGGAAACAATATAAGAATACAAAAAAATTCCTATCCGAGATATGACATGAAATTATAGGCACTCTAAAAATATAAAAAGACGGGGCAAAAGAAAAAAATGAATGCCCCAGGCGCAATTTATCCTCGCTACACCGCAGCAAGGGGCACTTTAGATGAAAACCGATCCTTTAAATCAGCGTTTTCAAAATCCCGGATTCTGCTTTAAAAGTTCCATTAAAAATATATTTAGAAAAATTTGTTTAAAAAATTGAGAAACCTTTGAAGAATTCATTTTAAGGAGTGATTGTGCTATACACCTATGGGAAAAACGGTAGATTTAATTGAATTTTTTAATTATGAAGGCGGGTGGGGTCGTTTTTAAAGATTTATAGAAATTCGATACAAAATGAAATTTTTTAAAAGTAATTTGTTAAAATGGCAGATGGATTTTCGTCGGAAAATCGCTCGGTTACATAATTTAATAATTCCATACGAATAATTAGCCTGGCATTTTTTTAAATTTTAGAAAGCATTAGCTATTATAAATGTTAAACTTGCACCTCTGTCTAATTTTTTTTATTACAAATTATTTAAAAATTCATTTTAATTAAAGAAAGTGGGATATTTAATGTTTCAACATTTTTTTTTGTTAATTCAGAACCAAAAATTGTACCAACTAAAAAATTAATTCTTTACGACGTTCATGAATACTTACAGATATGAAAGCATCATTTACACTTTGGGGGTTGCCAACTGATTTTACAAAAGGCTATAATAGGCTGAATTTGCTTTTCATAGAAAGGAATGGAGTGTCATTACTCGTTTTACATTAAGAAAGAAGAATGTTTGTGTATTTGTTTTTTATTCAAATCTAGTTTTATTCCGATCTTGATGAAATTTTGCACACTTGACCTTCAAAACAAGAGGATATCACCATTTACATGAGATTTCGAAAAAACTACCCTCATCCCCTTTCCGACTCGTTAAAGTAGAATTTAAGTGACGACTCTCACTTTTTCGCAAATATCTCGAAAACGGTTAGGAAATCGGCCAAAGCAGATGGAAATTTTCTGAAAGCCCATAAATTTTCCTACAAAATACATTTTGATTCATTCCGATAGCGCAATTAGACTCCGAGTAATTCTAGGTCAAATTGAACGCAAAGCCCGGGCAACACCGGGTATCTCACCTATAACTCTTGATATGCATAGACGATTGAAATAAATGCTCAAGTTTTCAATCAAGTTAATTTTTCTTCCATTTTTCTTCACTGCGGACCAGTTGCACCCTTATTTGGCGTCTGTCTTCCAAGAGGACAACGCCCCATGTCATAAGGCTCGAATTGTGTTGGAGTGGTTCGAGGAGCATAAGGATGAATTCCAATTAATGTCCTGGCCACCTAACTCGCCGGATCTTATTCCGATAGAGCACATTTGGGATGTCATGGAGCGGCAGCTCAGAGCTCAAACATCACCATGTCGGAATTCATAAAATCCTTTACGACTTTGCGTGACCGCTGCTTAGACATTTGGTTCACCTGTCTCCAGTCTTCTGCCAAGAACTTGTGGCATCCATACCAAGGCGAGTTGCAGGTCAAAGGTGGCGCAACGCGTTATTAAGTAGGTGGTCATAATGTTTTGGCTCCTCAGTGTATAATCAGATATTATACATGGAAATGTCTGCTATTATAAAATAAAATGAAACTTAAAAAAGGACCAGACTAAATTTAGCATGCAACTAAGAATTTTTATTGATGAAAATAGGTAAGAAGTGGCTTGTTATAAATCCTCTGTATATCCGCTGATGAAGTACTCAACATGGGTTGTTTGTTTGTTTTTTTTTATTCCTGCATTTCGTCTTCATCAATGTTTATGTTTGGTTAATATATAAAAAATTAGCAAAATGTTATTTAAATATTATATTATTTGTCATCAATTCGTTTCAATTGTCATCTAAACTTATTTTCCCATCCAACTTAAGGCAAGTAGTAGATTTTATAGTAAAAAATATGATAAGCCCGTTCTTTCAAAATAAGCTAAAAGTAAGTTTATTAAAATATGTTTGAAAGCTTTTTTTAAAGCCTGTCAATGCACGTCTGCTAAGAGAACAGTTTTAGATTGAATTAGAAAACACGACAGAGACCATCTGGAGACCATAGACGCATCTGTTATTTTAATTTTTTTTTTGTGGTATCTAATTTAGATGAAGTTTTCCGGCCTTAAAGTTTAAGAGTCCATAGGAATTTATTTTAGGTAGCCATATAGGCGAATTATCAAGAATACATATGATCAGGCAGTTTATTTATAAACTTAAATTAAACATCTATCTAAAGTAACTAAAATATTCTTGGTTGTAATACTTGTAAGACAGTTTCGTGAAAATCGAGTGCAATAAACGCAAAATAGTTTAATTAGGAATAAATAACACCTGTTCAACTAAAAATATGCAAAATATTCGTTGTAATTATGTCAAGATAATCGTTCAGCAAAGCGATAAGAGTTGCATGACCTTAAAGGAGTGAGTTTGTAAATAAGAATTTAATCAAGAATCAAATTTTTATCTCATTTCCAGCAATACAGAAAGACGTTAAGGGTAAAAACAGGTTGAATATGTGTTTGATAAAAGCTAGTATTTAAAGGATTCTCTTATGATAACAAGATACCGAATAAATAAATATTAGGAGCTCTCTATTGTTGTATCTTCGAATCATGTTTCATTTACTATAGCTAGTTAGAATTAGCAATATCATCACAGATAATGACAACACTGATATAGGCCTACTCTAATTACGTACAAAAAGATAATTAAATAAAAATATAGGGGAAAATGCCCGAATATCAGACACTTTTTGTAAAAATAATATAACTTTTTTATTATACAGCTACACATTTTTTTAAAAAAATCAACAAAGTATACAAAATCTTTATTTTACCTATACTGCTAAGATAGTTAATTTCTTTCAAATACATCATAGGAAAAAAAATGGAAACTTAACAAGTATTTTTAGAATTCTTCAAAGAAGGTTCTTAATACCGAATAGTATGGAAATTAAAAATTAATATGAAAATTAAAATTGCTGGACTAAATGAAACTTTTTGCAGTTCTGTTTCCAGCATATTAAAAAGAAATCAACTTTTTCCTTGCAAAATCCCTCAGCTCCGGTCAAAGATATATTGCTTCTGGTGTTCTGAGGCTAAGGGAAGGGTTCTGGAATAAAAAAATTCCTCAGCCATTTCTTTCCTGCCACTTGTTTTGAAAGTGGAAATGTTGGCTGATGTTGTTCACTGAAAAGCAAGTTGTCAGATATCATATGCTCTCGAACAAAATATCTACTCTCCACGGCTTTGCAGTAATCAACCAACTGGTCCTCTACATCATTTACTGAGGTACCTTTTCTGCCTAATTTTCTGGGTATCAGAGAATTGATGCCCATACTTGTATTTTTTACATAATCTTCAGGGGTTGATTTGGGCACATGTCTTTGATGCTTTCAAATATCCCATTTTTTTCTGTTTCACTGCATTGACTTCTTCTACAGAGTCGAGTCACATTATTATACCATCAGCTAATATCCCGAATAACTGCCTTTAGCGGCGCGGACAGCAGCTAGACGGCGTGGGAGTGAGTCAATAAGATTCTGGTAGATTTCTACTGGTAGCTGTTGCCATGCAGACTGTAAAGCATCCGATAGCTGCTGAAGGGTACTCAGTGGTTGTTCTATAGCACGCACATGACGATCGAGGTTGGGTTGAGATCTGGGGAATTAGGGGCCAGGGTAGTACTTGGAACGCTTGGTCGTGTTCCTCAAACCACCCCCGAACAATTGCAGCCGTATGACACGTCGCATTGTCTTGCTGAAACGTGTCGTCCTCCTCTGGGAAGACAGTCGTCATGTATGGGTGTACTTTGATCTGCAATTATGGATAAATAACCAAATCGGTTGAGAATGCCTTCCACAGGTATCAGGGGGCCCAGACAATGCCATGAGAACACTCCCTACACCCTGACGCTGCCGCCACCAGCCTGGATTCGTCCAATAATGGTTGCAGGATGCTTCTTCTCGGAGGTTTCTCGCCTCACCCGCCAACGGCCGTCACTTCTGTGGAGCAGAAATCGTGACTCATCGGAGAAGGCAACCTTCTTCCAGTCAGAAGTGATCCAGTTTCTGTACTGTTGGGCAAATTGAAGTCGTTTTTGGCGATGAACCTTCGTCAGCATGGGTGCGGTGATCATCCGTCTGCTGCGGAGGCCTATACGTAGCAGGGTCCTCTGTAGTGTGGATTTAGAGACATGTGATAGCACACTAGATAGTACCCTCGTTGGTTTGAGCGGTAAGTTGGTCCACTGAAGCTCTTCGGTTGGCCTTCACACACCTTCGCAGCCGACGTTCACCTCTCTCATCAATGGCACCTGGTGCTCCACAGTTCCCATACCGTTTATTCTGAACGGTCCCATTTTCCAAGTCATGGTACACTTTAACTACAGCAGCATGAGAATAGTTCACAAACTGTGCGGTTTCCGAAATACTGCCACTCGTGGCCCGATAGCCGATTATCATGCCCTTTTCCAGATCTGATAAATCACGTTTCTTACCCATTGCATGTTTTTAACATATCTTATATAGTCACCTAACCAATTCCCAACACGTGACATAGTTCCTCGGCTGGGCAACCCCGAATACAAACGTAGGGAATGGTCATAATAATGTGACTCGGATATCTGATATTTGGGACCCATTGACTATTCGATAATAAGAGCTACCTATTTGAAGAAACAAGCCCTCAGGACCTGAGAAAAACGTTATGTACAAAGCAAGGCTATGCCACATTTAAAAGTTTGAAAAGTGTACTTCGAAACTATATTATAGTTATTTACGATAAGTGCTTTCATTTGGCAGATGTCTTCATAGAGTTTGGCGGGTCCAAGTTTTGCTAACACGCGTTTGCTACCTTCTTTCGCCAGCAGCCATTACATGACGCAATCGTAAAGGTACTATATAAGAGGCTGCTATAGAACATTTAAAGTAATTTAAAATACCAGCCGAATGCAGCATTTAACATATTCAAACCCTGCCTGTATGCTAATCGGGAACCATCCGATAATCGGGCACTTTCTCCTATAAAAAAATTCTTCCTTTCTGTAACTTTGGACCTACAACTACTTATTTAATGCAACAAAGCAGAGTTGTTAACAGGCGATTGTTATGAAGATAGCATTCCTAAAACTGATCACAAAATGTTTTAAAAAATTTACATGTAAGGTATATTCACTGAATTTTCCAGTATATTTCGTGTATATTTTCCTGCTAGACCTTAAACTTTCGAAGTATGCGTATTTACTAATTAAATTATTAAACTAAGCCTAGTAAACAAGCTTTGCAATAACGGAGAAGGTTCATATAACCTGCACAATTTCTGACGTTAAGCAAATAAATTTTAAAATTATTTACTTCTGCTTTTATTCCCCATGAATAATGTCCCCATTTTTCTTCAAATATTACTGCAAAATTGTCTGATAATTTAGAAATAAAGACCGCGTGTGAGTTTTAGTGGAATAAATGTCAAGAGCGACAGTGATGGAAGGAAGCATGGTCAAAGGTAAAATGTCACTAAGTTTTGTTCTTGACATGACTGCCTGAAATAATAACAAATATAAAGGCGAAGAAAACAACTTTATTAGCAAATTCGAGCTGAACTCTACCCTAGATCTAAATATTCTTTTCAAAACAGCGCTTGTCCAATAAGCTGACTGCTCTCCGCCGCCCAGTTATTGATCGGTTTTTGGGGATTTCAGAGAAATTTATTACGCGATTTCTCTCTTTCATGAGACCGCAAATGGAAAATAGAGGCTAAATCAAATGGAAAATCTGAATTTTACTTCGTGTCGTGGGGGATGGGGAAAATTCATTTTCATATGCTTGTTTTGAAATTCACAATGGTATCAATTATTAGGCATTATTGAGAAAGCTTTTACGCCCTAAACGTAATTCAAAAGATAATTAAAAGTATTAGCTAGTGATGATTAAAAAATTAAAGAACTAGGCGTTCACTATTAAATTATAGACCAGGTAACTTCTAATTATGCCATAAATTAATGAGTGTATTTTTAGCAATTTTTGCGGTTTTCTGAATAATACTTTGAGAGCTTGATTAAATTAATTATATTTATTAGATACAACTTTCGTTCGAAGTTTAGTGTAATTATAGCTCTTCATAATGTTTATGATACACTAGTTTTCCAATAGCATATAAATTTTCTTAAAGGAATATAAACCCAACAAACTGTTAAAATTTCTTTCTATTTCGCCTTTGCTTTGTTGCCTTCAAATTCAGCAAAGAATTAGCGAGAAATAATCCAATAGTTCAATGAAAATAATCAAATTACTTAAAATTGAGAGAGTGTGGCAACGTTAAGCAAATTGTTAAGAAGGAAAAAAAATTCTTTAAACAAATCTCAGTAGACTACGTGTTGTGTTTTGAAAAGACCCCTTTCCATGATACGTGTCTTTAAACGAATTTATTATCGTTGCTCTTGAATTCGATTAAGTGAATCTAATTAGGGCTAATGTTGAAAATCTATTAAAATGGAACAAGCAAATGCGGTTGCAATGAATGCATCTCTCTCCGAAATCTATTCCCTGGGTTCCAATTACTAGTCTAATTTTTCAGTAACTCTGTAAAGTTTATGTTAATGCGGTTAGCTATTTTGACGTAAGGAGATTTATTATGTTTAACCTTGTAAGCGATATTAAGCACCATAACTTTGTATAACTGTAAAATGCTTGAAATAACATAAGTGATTCTAGAACTGTTTATGGGAGCGAGTCAGTAATGAGTGAATGGGAGCTCTCTTGTTTGCAGGCCATTTTCAATTAGTCATAAAATAATATCCTTACGATTTACTTTAAGAGATACTTCTTAAGATTTTTTTGATTTTTTTATTTTTTTTTACAAATTACAGCGTTATATATGGTGGGGGGGGGGGTCTAAGAAAAAAGATAAAACATTTGATATATGCTTATAAGAAAACCTTGATTCCTGAAAAGAGCAAAAAGGAAAGTTCGTCTGCAGTGATATACAAGATGGATACAAAAATGAGCTCATCCCCCTTTTATTTTCGTAACCGAAGCAGAAATGTCAATTTTGATGAATCGAATGAATAGGAAGTTATGGGTGACCTATCCCATGCTGCACTTTTTATCATCCCAAATATGCAAATTAGTACACATTCAAATCCTATCTTAAAAACCGTAACAGATACACGAAAAATTCCAATTGAAGACTTGTTCACTATGGAATTCCGAACAAAACCAAAAATAATTTCCAAAATCCGAAGCCGAACAAGTCTTCAATTGGAATTTTTAACACCAACTACAATAATCAGGAACGTTAACGGTCTCCTTATATGATATGCGGACACTTTAGACAGCCAATCAGCTGAGGGCCAAGCAGAAACCAAAGCGAACACATTTATAACATCGGTGAATCACAAATATATAAAATCTTGTAAACATTCCAAGGAGGAGCTTTAGAGTGAAGCAAAAATGCATTTATTCATTTATTAACAAGAAATTACTCCCCCGAGTAGGGTAAGGCAAGTAGCAGACCCTGCGGTCATCTATTTTTACCCCTTTATTTGCACTTTTTACCTCCCCCCCCCCCCCATTTTTTAATCAAAAAATTGATTTTCTTGAACTTAATGTGTAGAAAATGTAAAAAAAGCTCATATCTTCTTTCCTTTCTCATCATTTCCGATGAAATGACATATCACCAAGTAACTGCCACCCCCGCAGTTCCGACCCCACTGGAACAATTGGGCCTAAACAACTTCATAATAACTGAATTTCACTCCTTTATGTACCTAAATAGCACATAGATCTCTTGTCCTCTCTGAATTCCACCCCCGTAATTCCGACCCCAGCACGCCAATCGAAACCAAACTAAATAGTGCAGATGGACATTCCCAGAGGAAGCTACATTCCGAATTTCAACTTTCTACCTCAAAAAATGTAGAAATTATGAAGGGGGCGGACGGACAAAATAGAACCAATAACTAGCCCCATTCTTCCGCTACTTAATGTTATAATTTATGAGCACTTGAGCAATCGTATGTCGACAAAGCGATTTCACGTGCACGTGCCGATGTCAATAAAGCTTAAAAGATGAACAGAAAGTAACAATAACTTCAGTCTTGACAAATTGATTGTTATATGACATGCCATAACTGTTTTAGCACGTGAAGTTGACTTGAAGGGGTCCACGAAAAATTCTGAAAAGTTGATACGGCCGAGCTAAGACTTTGATGGTCATATTTCTGAAGTTAATCCGTTTTCAAGTTATCGTGCAAACGGCGGACGGCCGGACGGCCGGATAAACGTACAGACCAAAGGCGAATTCTTATAAGTAGTTTTTTGCTAACTTAGGAGCTTGAAGAGCAACTGTTTGATAAAATTACAAGAAATTAATTATGAACTAACAAGCAATTTCAACAAATAGAATCGCCGAGGAGGCCTGGATCATTGTTCAAAGTTGTGTAGGATCTTTCTTCCCAATCTCTACTGTTTCGTAGGCGTCCAAAAGGTTCATATTCCTTACTAGTCTAAGGAGACGACAGTCCTTTAACAATATGTCGTGGCCCGTCTCAAGCATGTGCTTGGCGACCGCGGATCTCTCAGGCCGACCGAAACCAGCGTGGACCCTTTGCTCCTTAAATCTTGTTTGTATATTACGGCACATGGCTCCTCTGTAGAGTTTGGGGCAATGATTACATGCAATCTCATAGATTCCAGAGTGTAACAGCGGTGGGGTTCTGGTCTTCGGGTTTCCCAATAAATTTCTCAGTGTGTTTGGATTCTTATACGCTATAGGCAACTGGGCCTCCTTGAAAATCGCCTGTAGGTTACTGTATGAAATGGGTACTCTGTTTTTATGAGTCTCGTTGCCGCTAAGTTTGGTTGAGTCTCCGACCACTTTTGCAAAATTTCTTCTTCTGACCAAGTCCTCAACCAAGTCTGGGTTGTAGCCATTGAGGACAGCTACCATTTTTTATGTGTTTAATTTCTGAAATAAACCTGACTTTGGACAGGGGGATCTTCAGGGCTCTATCTATTAAGAAGATGAAGGGAAACAATTTTTGACTCCAATAATGATTGGATGATTTATGCATATCTGCTTCGGTTATAAAAGGGGGACTCATTTTTGTATCCACCCTGTATAGAACTTCATAACTGGACACGTAAAGACTGGCAGAAAGTTTTGTGGTCTAACATTTGGAAGAGGCAGCGAGCGTGATACACGTGGTCCTTGGTTTGAACCCAGGTTATGAAATGTTTCCTTCATTTTTTTAATATCATTTATGATACATTTGTTTTGTATCGATCGTAGTCAAAAGGTTTGACGGGAGCCCATGAAGCAATGGACCAGCATGCCTTATCAAGCCAACTCAAGTGTGTGACATGATATGATAATCATAGAAGGTCGGTGCATTCCACGGGCTATCTGAGCATTGTTGACGATCGACTCCATCCTGCATGTGACGGCTTCTTCATGGGCGACAATGCTACTGTTCATCGCGCGCAATTGGTTCACCAATGTTAAGCAATCTCGAAGATGACTTTCGTCATTACCTTAGCGCCAGCCCAGAGCCTAGATCTCAACTGCATAGAGCCCTGGTTCTCAACCAGGGGGTCACGAAAGTATTCTTTGGAGGGTCGCCGAGATTATTTTTATTTGCAGTTATTTTTATAGGAAATTTCGAGTTTTTAACAATTTGTTGTGTGCTACTACGTTAACATGCCCCCTTCCCCCCCCCCCCACCGGGGGGGGGGGGGCACAAATTATTTACAGTATAATTGTTTGGGGCGAGGCGATTATTTGAGAACGGCGTTAAATGTAGTCTTTGCGATATACGTCACTTTTTCGCTTCCTTTTCTTGAATTTATAGGTAAATATTTTAAATTTCTATTTGTTTTCTTAATTAAATTACCTTATATTTATCTTAATTTCTCTATGCCTGGGAGAAGTTCGGGGAGAAATTGGAGGCAGAGTATGGTTCGGCAAACAAGAGCCTCCGTGGAAAGAAGTCTCTTTCATCACAAGCTATTAAGAGTTCAGATGGGAGGCTCCTGAAAACGGGGGAGAGTGTATTGCATAGGTGGAAGGAATACTTTGCATCTTTTCTTAATCCGGTGACAGTAACAACTGAGGCACATGAGGTCCACATTGGAACGGAGAACAGTCACATAATATCACCGAAGCAGAAGTCAGATGGGCAATTAAGTCCTTGAATACTGGCAAAGCTGCAGGTGATGATAAAATCCGGTCTGAGATGTTAAAAGCCTTAAATCAGGATGGTATCCTGTGCAGACTCGGATGTGTCAGGTTACTTGGATATCTGGCCAGGCACTTAAGCACTGGCAGACAGGAATTGTGGTACCTATCTTCAAAAAGGGAGATCAGAGAGATTGCACCAACTATCGAGGCATCTCTTTGCTCAGAATTCCTGGGAAAGTGTATAGCTGGAGAAGAGAAGCCGGGAAATAATCGACTCCAAACTGTCGGGAGAGCAGTGAGGTTTCCGACCTGGCCGAAGCACCACGGATCACATCTTTGCTCTAAGGCAAATCTTTGAGAAATCCTCGGGAGAAGCTTTGGCAAATGTTGGAAGAGTACGGAGTGGATGGGCAATTACTAGTTGCTATCATGTCTCTGTATGAAAGCTATGAGATGTGCATCCGGATAAATGGGTCAGAACCGTTCACCTTGGGTGTGTACTGTCGTCCTTTCCTTCTTGTTCATTATCTTTATTGATTGGATAGACAGGGACAGCCGAGGCGATGAGCGTGTTTGTTTGGGCGACTGCTTGGTGGAGAGATTGCTCTTTGCTGACGACCTTGTAGTCCTTGGGTCTTCTCGCAGCAACCTTAAGCATACACTAGACCAGTTTTGCAGCCAAATGTTAAGAGGCTGGGATGAAGATCAGCGTGGCTAAGACTGAGGTTCTGGTCCTTTTGAGACAGCCTGCTCAGTGCGCTCTCCATGTTAGGAGAGCCCCATTGAGACAGGCGGAGAAGTTCAAGTATCTTGGGATTGCATTCACGAGTGATGGGCGGCAGGGTAAAGAATTGGATGCTCGGATCGGCGCAGCAAGCTGTGTCAGACATGAACTGGGGCGATCCGTGGTTACGAAACGTGAGCTGGGAAACAAAGCCAAGCTCTCAGTTTTCAAATCTGTCTTTGTCCCCATTCTCACCTACGGTCAGGACTCTAGGGTAATGACCGAAAGAGTGCGATCGCGGGATTAAGCAGCTGAAATGAGATTCCTGAGAGGTTTGGCAGATGTTACCCTACTAGATAGAGTGCACAGCAGCACAATAAGGGAGTCTTTAAGTGTTGAGCCGCTACTTCTCCGCATTGAGAGATCTCAGTTGCGCTAGTATGCCACTTGATACGGATGCTGCAAACTGATCTTCCTAGCCGATGGGTAAGAGACCAAGGGGTCGGCCTAGAACTAGGTGGGTAGACTACATGGAGAATCTGGGTTCGAGTTGCTTGGATATTACCAGGGAGGACATGCGCTGAAGGCGGAAGATCGCAATCGCTAGAGATCCTCCATAGGGCTGCTGTCCCCGCGACCCTAACGGATAAGCGAGTTTGAAAAGTAAGTAAGTTACCTGAATAATAAAACTTTCTTAAAAATAATAAATTGATAATTAATTTTCCTATAATAAAAGCTGCTGAGTCTGTTTGCGGCGATAAAATGAGGGCGGTTATTATTAAAAGAAATCCGGTAACTTTAGAAAAGCGGTTCGCGATTCGAAAAAGGTTGGGACACTGTGTTAGATAATTATACACTCTTCCAACAAATCTTCGAAAACTTGGGGATGTTTTGTGTAAACGCCTGGTTTGAACATACAACTGTTTGAATACCTTCTTGACTCTATGCCAATCCGCATACATTCTATAATTTCGGCAAAGGGTATTCAATAAAATATTAATGTCAGGAAGTAAGAGTTAGTAATTATCATTAGTGAAGAAATTACTCATGCTCTCGAAAGTTTCTGCCAGTACTAGAAGATATAACGTTATTGTTGATCTCCTTTTAGCATTAGTCGCTCTGAAGATGGCAATTTAATCTCGTCCTTGTGGCGATTTTTCTTGGAAAGACTGGCCGTTTTTTCTCGAATTCGCAGCCGACTAGAAAGACAGGCCACGATACCGAAAAGTCATCTGACCATGGCAGTCTGAGCAACAATCCAATCTTCAAAGTTTCTAATTTGTTAAAATCCAAGAAGGAGACAATGAAGGCTGAATTGTTGCTCAGAGTATTATGGTCAGGTGACTTTTCAGTGCCGAGGCCTCTTTCGGCTGCGCCTCGAATTTAAAAACTCTAAATAAGGAGAAAATAAGATTTCCGCTTCTGATTGTTTCAAACGACTGAAGATTGTTGTTCAATGTTATTGCGCTTTCAACAATCACATCGCACTCACATGCGCAATTTCCTATCTCGTCAGTTCTCAATATTTCCTAACATTCTCATTCCATAGAAAATTAATTTATGTAAAGGCAACTGAATTACTATTTCTCTTTTGTGCATAGGTAGGTTCATATTAAAAGTTTTTCTTTTAGAAAATAAGAATCAACGATTCAGTATTATAATTCCGAATTATATCATTTCACATCAGTCATCAATTTCAGAATTATTTTTCTTTCCACTTTAATCTTGCATTTTGCGACGAAGATCGAATCATTTCTTTGTGTGCGAGAATCGTGCCACAACCTTTATTTCTTGACGTCAATTTGCTCTTCCTATTGAATGTGAGATGCCAGCACGAGCAAAATCATGATGTCTGAAGCTGTGTACGTGGATAGATATAAATATAAAGATTGTTTTTGCTCGAGTGGACTATTCGTGGCTGGCGAGGCGGAACTTTTCGCTTTGGATAAGCCTTGGGCGCGCCCACTCGGCCCGTCCTCCTTTTCACTCGATTTCGTTTCCGAGATTTTTTCCACTGCACTGAATTTCATTCTCTTCTTGAGGAGTGACGACAGTTGAACACATCGAGTCCAGTTTTCTAACAGATAAAAAGACTCGTTGCATCCGAATTAACGACGCATTTACAATGTTTCTCGGCGTCGGGAACGTTAAACAAATGCTTAGCGGCGAGCATTTTAAGTGGTTGTAAAAACTGTTTTTTATTGTCGTATTTTGATGTAAAAGTTGCAATATACGTGATATATGTTGACAAATTAGGTTTGTAAACAGATCTCGTAGCAAATTTAATAGGACTTTTATGAGATATGATTTTAGCCGTCTAACTTGATTACGCAATCAGTTTCTATTTAAAGAAATGCAAAGCTCACTCGGTGTAGCATTCAATGTTGGAAAATCGATTGTATTTCTCCGCAGATATCTATAATTGAGTAGGTTATACAAACATAACTTAATCCACTCGGAAATTTCTAAGAAATGCAAAGTGCTATTGCAGCGAAAATTTCGGGTGAATGCGTGCGGCTGTATAAAGAGATGTGAACTAAATGCTTTCATTTCCCCTACCTGCATAATTTTAAATTCAATTTAAAACCCTTTCCAAAAGAAGATTCCCAACAATTGTGTTTTAATCAACCCAAAATCTCAATATCATTTTATCCCTTCAATAGAAAATTTCCCTTCATTCCTATCAAACTTAGTTCATCTCTTGCATAAGAAAACAAGTCCACCATATTTATGGTTCCTAACTTCAACATGCAAGCCATTTCCATCAAAATTCAGTACATTATGAATGAAAACAAGGCTTGAAGTTAAAACCAAGTCTCATGTATACAGCGTCCAGAGCCAGAATAAATTGCTGCTGACGGTGCATCTTGACTTATCGTGGCTGAGCGACAGGCGCCGTAATTCGCCCTTATTTATGAACTCGGGATAACGGCCAAAAGGCTCTTAAAGGGCGAAGTGAAAGTCCAGAGTACCTTTTATTAAATTTTCTGCGAAATTTACTTCAAAATTTTATGAATTTCATGGCAAATCTGTTGGCTGCCTTATTAAAGGGCCTAAAATACCACGCAATAATTATATATGGGCTGTGTGTTGTTTTTTTTTTTAAATAAGTATACAAATATGAAGATTGTAAATAAAAACTGGATTGCATTGTTGCTGTTAATCACAACATAAGATTCAAAATAGCTTGATTAAAAAATTGATAAGTTGAGATAATGAATCTAAATAGTTATTCCATACAAGAATAATGACCTTAGCACATTAAATTATGAACATTAATAAGTTTATTTAAAACGTAAATGAGGATGTTTATCTGTTTGTTTATTTTTCAGATGGATACTTAAGCTTAATTCATTCATTTCTTTTGCTTACAAATTTATAATTTAAATTATAGAATTAAATATTTATAATTTAATTTTTTTGTCAGACAATTCACTTCAGCGTATGAATTTATTGTTTACGAGATTTCATAAATATGCTTCACATTTGCTTCATTGTGGATTCTTTTCTTATCTGTTTTTACAATGAAGCAAATATGAAGCATATTTATGAAACTTCACATGTTTGTTTCTTTGGGTCAATTCTTTTGCAAGTGCAATTTGACCTTCAGATTGCTTGAGGTTTACAGAAGTTATAGCTTTTTAGCTTCCTTATAGCTTTATACCACCTACCTCCTCGAACAGTAGTTATAGGTGGTGTTGATATTGATGCACTTCTTTAACACTTAGAGCTTTGAAATTTTGCTTTCAAGTCAAGTTTTTTTCATAGTTCATGTAAAATTTCTCTTGGTGGCCACCAGTTCAACGCCGTTATGAATATGTGGAAAACATGTGTTAGTGCATGTTTAGATCCAAAATTTATAATGAGAACAAATTGAAAGCGAATGGAAAGAACAATGGAAAGAAATTCAATGGAAATTTTAATAAGTTGCATATTTTATTAACTGAAACTGAAAGAAGTTAGTGCAAGCATTTAAAATAAGTATAATAATCCTATAGATGAAATTGTGACGTTTCACGTGTTGATTTTTGATTAACATGCTTTTAGACTACATAGATTGTGAACAGATTTATTGGTAAATACATGGGTGTGTAGGATTTTTTTTTGTTAAGTGTGACCAGCTTTATAAAAAGCAAATTTTCTAAAATTGGATAGAATGATTTAGGGGCAGGCTGAAGACTAGTGAAAGGGGAGGTATTCTTGGCAGTATGTGACAGTTTTTTGAATTTTGCTTGGATTCCCTTCAATTTCTTCTGTGGATGGCTTGGAGTGTAATTCTAAGAAACCAATGAAGTTTCTATTATGAAATTTGTTTAATTTAAGAGAAATTTGGAATATTGAGATAAATTCATATTTTATTTGAATAGGAGGCGAGGTGGAAGTGAGAAGAAGAGGGAAGGTTATGAGATCGCTACGGTGTTGGTCGGAGGGTGAAACAGCATGGCTTCACTCCGGTGTGGAAATTTTATATAGTAGTTGGAAAATTTTGGAGGTTGAAATTCTAGAATGGCTGCAGTGAAACTTCCATTGCTAGTTAGCTATGATTCCCGAGCATCTCCTTTCATTGTGGAATGAGAGTCTCATCAAAAAAAGGTTTTAAAATGGGAGGACTAATGAGTGGGATATTAGGTGGCAGTAGGGGTCTGGCCAACCTAAGTCAGACTGGTTTTGTCAAACAAACCAATTCTTTCCGTTCACAAAGCTTTTTGTACAGGGTGATTCAGTCAATTTCTGACCTTTTCAGTACTATGATTTATTGACCCATTAATGTTTACAAACTTAGCATTTCAGTATGATATTTTAGGCAGTTCGGAGTTTTTATTACCGTGGAAAAGTCTTGATGATATGCTCAATGTGGCCACCACGAACGTTTGAACTGCTCGCAGCCGAATGGTGAAGTTGTTCATAACTCTATCCAGGATTTCTGCATCCACAAGGGTGCAGCAGTCGACGATGCTTTGTCGCAGCTGGTCTAGGGTTCTTAGTGTTGTAGTGAACACACTGTCTTTAAGGAACCCCCAGAGATAAAAATCACGTGGTATACGACAGCCCTTCTTCAATGGATAGGCGGCGAACAGAATTTTTGGTAGGGGAATCGACCAACCTTGTGCGAACATTTGCGACAACTTCGGCCGTTCGAACACGAGCTTCGCTCCCGCCTTTTTTCTTGCCTTTAACACATCCAGTGGCACGAAATTGCTTGACAAAATCCATGATTGCTTGTCTGCCTGGTGCGTCTCGACGCTTATACTCCTTCCGGAACTTTCTTTGCACGGTTACAGGTGATTTTGTCTCGAAATACCATTCGACAACCTTGCGTTTCTGCTCTGTTGATAAAGCGGGCGCCATTTTTCAACAATACGATTTTCATGCAGCGCCGTTGCAACAATACAAACTCCAAATATTTAGAAATTCGATATGGCGCTCATATTCTTTCAATTGTTTATCCCTAATGCACGTCATTTCGAGTGAAATGGTCAGAAATTGACTGAATCACCCTGTAGTTATTGTTATAACCAACAACTGCGCAAACAATCCCATGGCTTCTGTCGAATGGCATGGTATAAGAAAAATTTGACTTAAATTTACGATTACTCCTTCTAAAACCTTAACGCAGAGCCTGAAAGCACCGAAGCGCACAGTCCATGTTTTCACACACAACCTCATATTGGCGACTGACGCGATGCCATCTAACGACTATTTCGAAAGCAGTGTAAAAGAATCTTATCTTATGGGACTGCTTTCGATGAAAATACAAACTAGTATGAAAATCTTCAAAATTCGAATTTTTAAAAAGGATTAAAACTGGTTTTCATTTAATTTACATCCCAGATAGGGGTGGGCGACCTATTCAGATTTTCTTCATTTTTTAGTAAAAGCATGGGTTAAAAATTCATTGCAAATCAAAGACTAAAAAGAATAAGATAAAAAAAAATATTAAAAAAAATTTAAACATTCACTTTTACTTTAAAAAGTGCATTAAAACGTAAAAAATAATTAAAATTTGAAAAAGTTCTTAAAAGCTTGTTTTTAATTATTTTTTTATCTTTAGCCACTTATTTATAGTGATATTCGAATATCTTTAGATAGAGTAAAAATGATCGAATAAATAACACGTGCTTAATATGGTTACACGGACATGAGTATCATCCGAGAAATCTACTTACTTTCAGTTTCCTTTACAACTTTTTTTAATATATAAATGTGAACAGACTTGAGCCACTGCATTAGAAAGATTATTTTGAAGGATGGAATCTTTTGTTGATAAACTGAAATCAAATAGAGCGCAAACGTTGCTACAAGCGGAATTTCTTTATTTTTTGGTGTTAGAGAAACTGAACTGAAATTAAATCGATTGTAGAGGGAATTAGGGATTAGAATAGAATAAAAAAGGGGCATTTATCCTCCCTCCCTCTCAGTTCTTTCTTTATTCTGCCTATTATCTGCGTCATCTTACCGAACCTTGAAAGGGAACAGGATAATTTTTTCCATTTCTCCAATGAAAACGTTCTCTATTCCGTCTCTAAAAGAAGAACATTAAAAAACCATTCTCAAAAGAAACACGGAATAAGTGTCAGAGAAGATTCCACTTTTCTTCAAACACTTTAGAGTCGACAGATAGAAAGTTCAGAATGATTGTGCTTTTGTCTGGTGAAACTAAAAGCTTTTTACGTCTTTGAAGTTTATATGGAAATAAATCTCAGATAAGCTCTAGAAGTTTTTCAGGTTTTTCCCGTTACTGTTCCTATTCCTGACAAATTTACGTTTTCTGGATACAATAAAAAGACATCAATGCAGATTATGCGCATTTCGTTATTTTTCTATGGATTATTGTATCAAGTGAGAGTAATTTTTATTCTCTTTCTGGTTACTCCATGGATTTTTTTTTACTTTTATTCTTTAACGACCTTTCAATATTTCTTCATTGTGGTATTGATATAATTTTCTAAATTGAATTGCTAACATTAAACTCCTTCAACGTTCTTTTTTTATCTCTAAAAACATCTTTCCTCTGAAAATATGAGCCTACCATTATACTTTTCTCTTTCTTTAACAGTCTTCTTCACTTTCCAGCAGTGTGTTTTCGATTATTGAAAAAGTCAAGGTTTCCTTGTCTTCGACTATAAAAGAGAAAGAGAGAGAGAGAGAGAAATGAGATCGTGGGCTAGATTTTCAAATGGAGAGTGAAATAGTTTTTCTTCTTCATTAAACTCGCCCGTACAATTTATTCTTCTTACTATCTCTGATACTTTTACGGCCGTCGTAACTTAGACGCCGTTAAATGATTCTCGGAAGTTTAGATGTAATCTATATTCAGAATTCATTTAGGCGATATGAAGTTTAACTTGTGTCATTGAAATCGTGAAAGGGAAAGCCAGCTTAAACTTCATTCATAAAATGGAGTTGATTGCTTCCTAATAATTTAAAGGGAGATATGATCCCTCAAAATGTGCTAAAAATACTTCTCTTAAAGTAAATCCTTACAGGAAAGGTAAACAAGTTTTATTTCATTTAACGAAACTGATTAGATTAGTAATTGGTGAGGATTCTATATTTAGCGAGTAAAAAAAAAAGTGAATAACTTCTACTCATCATCTTAATGTTTATTTACAAAGTCAGCTTATTTCGAAAGATATTGGAATCTGTAGTAGCATATGCGCTTTTAGTTAATTTAAGGGTCAGGAATAGTAGTGGTCTTTAATCACTCCAGCATGACATGCGCATTAAATTTGTGCGGACTTGTACTAATTACCGCAAAATTTGAGATTCCCTTTTTAAGAAAATAATTCACTGCATTCTAATAAACCTGTAACTTGCTGACTTCTCCGTGTAATATATAAGAGCTTTGCTTATGACATAATATACTTCTGTGATACATTTGTTGCATCTTTACTTTTAATGTGTATGTGTGTTGCAGATTTGAATCGTTTTCTTAAGCAATATAATACAAAGATACAATGATTTTTTATTCAAAAATATATAAAGACTTACATTGCAGAAAGATAACGAGACGAAAATCAAGGCACTGTTTATTATTAAAATATTATAACGATACAAAGATTTTCTGGCCCAATATACACTTCGGCTTTTAAGCCATCAACAGGGGCATGATATATAGTAAAAACTGAAAATGGAAAAAGATATAAAATTTGAAATCTAACAATACGAGGTGATAAGACCTACGTGTAAACAATGTTTGTGTTATTAAAAACAACCTAAACAATGGTTATCGTTTAAACTGTATTGAATGTGGTAAATTTTATATAGGAAAACTGAGAGAAAATTCAAAATTTGTTGTAAAGAACATAATTTCTATTAAATATATGGATGATAAATCAACATATGCTAAGCACATTTTACATACAAAACATCAAATCCCTAACATTAACGAAGCTTTAAAGTTACCTTAAACCGCAAATTTGCTGCTCTTATTTTGTGTATTGAATGATGTTGTTTTAATAAGATTGCATTAAAGTGTTAAATATAAAATCATTCAACACAAAATAAGTTCTTTGAAAGCAGTAAATGTTTGCGATCTCTTGCACCTACAATCATCCCGTGTTCGAAGGCTGTTAATTCGCGTCGTTTACCCATAGTTGAAGAATGGAACACGTCTACTGTTGTCGACGACACTCAGCTTCCCTTTTTATATTGGTCCGGCCCGCTAGCAACATTGTGGTGACGTCTGTGCGCGCATTTGTATAAACATGTCAGGTGGTCATAATAATATGCTCACTCATTGTATAATCAAGCCTCTGTTACATTTCTCTGAGAAGTGGGTCTTTTACAAAAACGGTACGTGAGGAACATTTTGGTTTTGATATATGAATCAAGCGCCTTTTGTTTATACAGAATCACATAGTTTCATCTAAAGGACAGAAAAAAAGTTCAAATTTCTTGTACAGTGTAATCAAGACGGCGTGGAAGGTGTCCTATTATGGGAACAAATTAAAGATATAATCTTATAAAAATTTTTACATTGTTTTACATGATTGTTTCTCAACTAAACATTTTAATAACACTACCATTGTTTACACATTCATTCTTATCATCTATTGTTAGATTTCAAATTTCAAATTTTTTCTTTTTCCATTTTCATTTTTTACTGTATATCATGCCCCTGATGATAGCTTAAATGCCAAAATGTACATTGAGACATAATGTCTTTGTATATTTATATTTTTAATAATAAACATTGCCTTGATCTTCGTCTAGTTATTTTTATTATTTGTCATTGCTTGGATAAAAATTTTACAAAAAGATAAATATAACTTGAAGAGAGACTATTTGATTGAAACTAGAGCCTCCAGATAGTAATTCAGGAAATTTCTCATTGGCGATATTTAAAAATGTAAATAAATAAATGAACAGAGGTCAAATAACGATACGGATATAATTCTTTAATGCCTACGCGTTTCGGTTTACACCTTTATCAAGGCTTGGCTAGATTGTAACAAGTGAAAAAGCGACAATCGAACAGTGAAGTGTACATTTGTTCAGATGGGGCGAAAGCAGCGCTTTCACAAAGCTCATCGAACCAGAACAAATTCCAAAAGAAATACACTGAGGTAGTCAAGAAGCCTGACCAACCCAATCGGTCTTCTAAGTGAAAAAGACAATCTCCCATCGAAGTACTAACCAGGCCCAACGTTGCTTAACTTCCCTGTGCGGAAGGATTTTTTCAACGTTGTATGGCCGTGAGCTAAACGACAATAACCTTTGTGTCCAAGTGAAAAAGCCGTTGACAGTTCATTTTATAGTCCACAGGAGTGGTTTGCAGGGCCGTACCCAGAAGTAATGCCTCCATGGCTGTAACTTTTTTATTTTTTAACCGATTTTCAAAATTCTTTTTGAATCTGATACTCACATTTCTCCTCTATGTAATGCACTATTCACTTTTCGACATAGTCCGCATCCCTTTCCACGCATTGTACCAACGCGTGACTAGTCGGGTGAACCCGTCGGAGAGGAATTCCGGGGTTGTCGTCGACACGAGGATTGAATGGCAGCTTTGGATCCTCTTCTGCAGCACGATAACGCCCGTCCGCACACGTTCGCCACACATCAGAGGAGGTTGCAGCGCCTACAGTTCAAAGATGAAAAACTGC